>JBAMHW010000014.1:6438913-6458307 GCA_037177495.1 Rhadinocentrus ornatus | reverse complement strand
ATATATATATGTATGGACACACATACATATATATATATATATATATGTATGTGTGTCCATACATATATATGTATATAAACATATACAGTATATTCATACACTTATACATTTATTTATTGATTTATATTTTTTTAAATATATTTTTATATACATTTATACATTTTCAAATATATACACATACATACATGTACACACACGAGGTGCATCATGTGTGCGTGAAGTGGTGACAGTAGAGGTAAAGTGTCCGAGTTATTCCTAACATCATGATGCTTCCTGCAGGGAGGATGTTTTAGTCTCTGACTGAAGGAGCTGCTCAGCGTAGCCACGGCCTCATGCAGAGGGTTATGACAGTTGTCCAAGATGGATGTCAGCTTTGCCAACATCCTCGTCTCACCCACCACCATCACAGGCTCCAGAGGACATCCCAGCACAGAGCTTGAGCTCCTTACCATCTTGTTCCTGTCCCTGTGGGTGCAACCGCTCTTCCAGCAGATCACTGCATAGAAGAAGGCCCAAACCGTAATACTACCGCCATCATGTTCCAGAGACCATGAATGTAAAGATCTTCATCTTTTTCCTCCAACTTTCTAATTTATCCATAAGATATTTAACAAAATGCAGATATTTAGTTTCTTTTATTGGGAGCAATTTTGGCGTTCTGTTGCCTGTCCTTCAGACGGTGGACTTAAATAATTGTTCACTTAAATTGAATAAGCCAGAGTAGAGCTAGCCTTGCTTCCTTAAAAACTACAGTTGAATAAATTAACCTTTACTGGTTAAACATGTCAAGGTAAGATTAAATTGAATTTCAGAAACATGAAAGGTTCACACACTTTCCTTAAATTAAAGTTGGCTGCCATTTTCAACCTATTGAATAAAAATCTGTGACTCTAATCCAGTAATTCATTGGCACGATTGAGTGTTCTTTGTCTTAAGACTTAGATGAAAACTTATTAATGCAGTTAAAGATATTTGTTAAAACATAAACAATATTGTAATGGGATTGAAAACTTTTAAACCCCAATGTTCAGGTCTTTGAGAGACCATGATAGGTCCGTAGAGACCAAATACAAAACGAAGACCTTTAAAAAAAAAAAAAACACATCTATTAGAGCAGTGTTTTTCTATTCTGATCTTTAGGACCCACTGCCCTGCATGTTTTAGAGGTAACCCTGTAACACACCTGAATCAAAAGAAAGGCTTTTTAGCAGGCTGCAAACAAGGTTCATTAATCTTAAAGGTCCCATATTATGCAAAATTCACTTTCTAAAGGTTTTCTAACAGTCACATGTGTCCTCATAGCCTGTGTATGAGGCCCAAATATAAGATAATTCTGTCTCCTCTCTCACTTGCTTGCTCCACTTTTTAGCAAATGTGTGCTCAAACAGCTGAATCTGAGATCTTTCCCGTTGTGACCTCACAAAGGGAAAAAAAACATCCCCCCCTGCAG
The DNA here is from genome assembly GCA_037177495.1 of Rhadinocentrus ornatus. NCBI lineage: Eukaryota > Metazoa > Chordata > Actinopteri > Atheriniformes > Melanotaeniidae > Rhadinocentrus > Rhadinocentrus ornatus. Next base: position 6,456,857 of record JBAMHW010000014.1, on the reverse strand, counting down.
TGGATAAATGTCATTGACCCCCTCGGCTAGCTGAGTTTACCCTCTAAAATCACTGAGCGGGCACCAGCGAAAGTCGGATCCTTTCACATTGAGGGGTGAGGAAAGGCATCACTCATGAACATTTAAAGGTTCAGACACAGAAACGGACCGTTCTCAGTAGAGCTCACTTGAGCTACTTTTGGAATGGCTGAAATTAAGGACCAAGGCTGAATTTGGGGTGATACACTTTGGAAACAATGTTGTTGAACCTCTGACACCTGTACCGATTGGTGGTGGTGGTGGTGGTGGTGGTGAAGACCCAAACGCAGGCAGTCAAGGCAGGAAGCAGAACGGTGCTGGTAACAAGGTTTATTTCTATAAACACATGACAGGAGACCACACACAACAAGGATGAAACCAAAAGGACCTGACAAAGACAACTGAAAACCATGGGACATATATACACACAGAGGGAGTAATTAGAAGCAGGTGAAATGGATGAGGAATCAGACCAGATGAGTTAACGAACCAGGAACAGAAAATACAGAGCACATGAGGGAAACAGGACTAAAAATGACAAAACCTAAAGCATAAGCTTTACAGAAACCAAACACCAGAACTAATAAACCAAGCTTAAAATATAACAAACCAAAATGGACAAAACCCAAACACAAGAAATAAAATCGTGAAAACATGACAGACACCCATATAAAATAGCTGAAAAAAATGTATAATATGGGACTTTTAATCAGGTGTGTTGGAGTAAGATCCACAGGACAGTGGTCCTAGAGGACCTGTACTGAAAAAACAATGTATTAGAGTGTATCCCTAAGCTAAAAAAAAACACACAAACAAACAAAAATCTGAGTTTAACATTAATTTTTAAAGATTTATAAATATATATTTTGAATTAGCTTCTTACACTATGACTTCATATTTGATGATGTTTGAGGTTTAATGGATTTAATATACTGTATGTGTAGTTTTTTTTTATCTAACTACAATACTGACATTTGTCTAAATAAAATGTTTTTAAATCTCTTATAATCTGTACAAGGGGACACATTTCACATCGCACATAAACATTCATGTTTAAAAGTTGTTTCCTTTGTTGTTGCTGCCAGTAAAAGATTAGTTAGAGGCTCTAACAGCTCAAACACACAAAAAAGAAATGTGCCCTGAGCTCATCTCCTCCTCCTTTTGTCCCCCTAACTCATCTCCCCTGCACCCTGTGTCCCACCTATATTTAGACAGGGTATTTGGGGCAACCGCTCCCACCGGTTCTTTTGTCCCCACCCCGACCTCCCTCTCCACTGGTATTTTGGCTCAATTTGTCTTTGTCAGGGACGCCCCAGTGATCTGTCTGGGCGCAGACATCTCATGGTGAGACGTAAATGTTCTGATAAGCTGTGAACAATGTCGTTACACGTTAATGATCCAGTTTGGAAACTTGATGTTAAAACTCTACAAATATGCACCCAACAAACACACCCATGTGGACACAGACGCACACACTCATTTTCCTTTGAACAAAAGCCATTGCTGCCCAACATCTCACCCATAGGTGATAAAAAATATTCAAGATATTTAGCTAATGCACTCATATTTTTAAACTGGACTTAGTTAAGCTATGACTACTGAATGAATGTGTCATGTATTTAACAGGAGTTCAGTAGTGCTGCTGTAACAAGTCAGACTTTATCTTTGCCAGATGTTTGCAGATATTTTTCAAGCAACTTTTAAAATGTTTTTTTAAAAAGAAGGAAAAAGGAAAAACTGACCGTTTGAACATCTAACTTGCTTTGATTTCTTGGGTGATTATTGTTACTCATATAAAATGATAAAATGATGATATAAAACTCCAAATACATGTACTTTTGTTTTTGCTATTTTTGCTTTTTGCTTTTCTTTAAAGTACTAAAACAAAAATATTAGGGGCTTTTGAAGATCATGAAGTGTGTCGAACAGAAGGTTTAATACCAGCTTCACTAGTCAAAATGTCAACGAGCTCCTGGGTTGGGAACTATACCCCACATCACTGCAGATGTGCTCCCCACTTGTCAGTCGCTGTGGTTAAAAGCATCTGCTAAATGAATAGATGAAAAATGGTAATGCTGAGGAGGTGAAAGAGCGATAAATATCCATTTGTCATTTTCAATACTCTTTTGGAAACTTGTCACACGAGGTGTGTTAAATTAACATGGTTTATGTGCTGTGACTGGTGGACAGTGCAGGAGTATACGCATATATGTTCACATACTGTACTTTCACAAGGGTACAGCTATTTATTTAATGTGTGTTGTATATGTTTGAGTTTGTGTGTGTGTCTGGCTAGGCTAGCTTTGTTTGGCCAGCTGTTTAGAGGGAAAGCCTCATCCCATGTGAGCTTGTGTTTCTCCAGCTGCTCTTGGATCAGACAACCAGCTCTCTGCCAGGAGACCCACGTGATGGACCCAAACCATGTTTATTCTGCTTCTCCTGCTTTGCATTTTTACATTGGTACGATTATTATTGTTGGTTGGTAACATTAACAGTGGCTCTAGTTAAATATTTAACTTTGTTTCTCTTTGTTTTGTTCTCTCTCTCATGCATATGTATACTGTATATAACCAGTGTTATAACAGTGATGTCTGGTGCACATGTTGAAAAAGTATTACATATTAATAATAAAAAGATATAACATTAATCCTTTACTGTGATTAAATTGAACAACATATTGTTATACTGCTGTTGAATACTTATCTTCATACATTTTTAAACCTGTGGACTTCATACTACGAAGTAGGTTGTCCTGCACATCGATCCCGAAATGAGCCACAACCAGACCAAATTTGACCTTTTCTGCATTTTTTGTTGATTCTAATATTATTACAGCATTTAAATACAGATTACATGAGGATAACTTTGCACATGTCTACATTTTAATTTGTGTTTCCATTGAAATAATATTTAAATAAAGAGTAGTGATAATTCTATAAATTAAAAAAAAAAAAAGTCAATATTTAAGAGGCTGTTTGAAAAAATACCAAGGGTTTTAGAGAGCCTGGTGTCTTTATGGGTTAAACTAAAATAAATAAATAAATTTCATTAAATTGTGAATGTAATAAACTGGTGTGACTGAAGGGCAAATTGTATTAGTTCTCTACTAAAATTAGACTTTATCAAACAAAAATATATATAAAATAGAAGCATAATTCATGAGTAGAGGAGTCCAGAAGAAGTTATTGACAGGGCTGGGATTAAACTTTCAGACATGAAACATATCTATGCAAGTCAATGATCTTTTACAAACTAAAAATAAACAAAAGATCATTTTGCACCTGTTTGGTGTCGTGTGATTTTATTTATGTAATAAAAATGTGGTTTTCAGGAGAGACATGCAGTATTAAAACAAGACAAGTTCTTTCAATAAGCTGATTAATTTTAGATAATCGGGCAATTTTAAAAAACTACTAAAGAACCAAGCTCTGTTAACAATCATCTACGAGGTGACTGTGTTGCACGAACTTAAGAACACAAACTGGATTCACCAGATGAGAGAATCAAGCCGAGACCGTGGATCAGCGAGGTGGTGAAACCTGACGGCTTCACACTCACACATCACACAAACACATGCAGAACACAAATGCACACGCTCACACCCACTCAGTCCAACAGTTCCACAAACTGACACAATAAAAATCACACACACACACACGTTTATAAACATGTTGCAAATACAGACACTCAATCGTCTGCATGTACACACAAAGCTTAATGCAGTGAGAATTATTAACATTCATCAGTCCTGTCTCATGCTATGCACAGGAAGTATTTATAGTGTTGCTCACCAGGACAGACTTTAATGTGCCTGTGTGTGAGTTTGGGTGTTCACCAGATAAATTGGCAGGAGAGAGCTGCCTGTCAACAGCCAGGTGCTAGATGTTCAGGGGAATTTTATGCGTGACCGTGACAAACTCAGACACTCATCTTACACCGTAGAAGGCAAACACAGTTAGTACTGCAAAGAAGCCACAAGGTCTCAGAGGGTCAGACACAAAACCCTGTTTTACACACACACATATATATATATAAATATATATATATATATATGTGTGTATGTAAATAACAAGCTACATCTTGAACATAAATGTGATTAAAACATATGTTTTACTTATATTAATTAACAGAATTAACAGAAAATTAATTCTACTAATTTGTGATGAATCAGGTATTTATATTTAATTTAAAATTCAACTTTATTATTAATTATAAATTTAACTTATCAACACATCATTATTGCTCAGAATTAAGCTAACATGCTCAAATGTACACATTAGTTTAAATATAGCATGTGTTTGGAAAAATTGCACCACCGTGTGTGTGTGTGTGTGTGTGTGTGTGTGTGTGAATGAATATATAATGTATTTATTTATATAGAGAAAATTTTCTTCTACAGATGTCAGACAAATTCCTTTTTTTAATTACAATTATCATTGTTCCATCAATTTAAAAATTCACGTTTTTAATTGAGAAAACAATATTGTGATCTAATTTCTTACCAATAAAATATATTTAGGTAAAAGTATTTTTAATAATATTATTGATTATAAAGTATTTATGGTAATTTATCTGAAAAATGCAGAGGACAAGAAGGGTAATAAATGGCTGATTCATGGTTATATACTGAAAGAAGTTGTAAATGTTTACATTTATTTAGCGAACACTCTAAATATGTGTTAAAAAAAAAAACTAGCTTAAGTCAATGGTGCTACTGAAGCTGATTAACAGATCATTTGTCATGAACTGAGAGAGGCAGCTCGTCCTCAACATTTCCAGTAATCCCCCGTCTGTTACCGACTCTTGTTTACAGATGTCTTTCTCTTTGCCGCTTTAAGTTTGGTGATGTTTAAAAGTGTCTGGACTGCCTTTTTATGGCTTTCAACTGCAGCTCTGTAGCTAAGGCTTCCAGCTCAGCTGGTCGCACATGTCTGTCAGCACCGCTATTACCATCCCCAGTGTGTGTGTGCATGTGTGAATGTGTTTGTGTGGCCGGGTGAGTGGAGGTTACCCAAGCCTGTGACCTTGAAACTAACACTGAACATTATACTCGACACCTTCCCACATGCGCATATACACATGCACACGTTAGCTAACTCATATTCTCATCCAGAGGCCATTGACCCGTTTACTGGTTTTACATTACTAACACATGTTCCAATCCTTGCGTTCAGTTTGTAAATACAGTTTTAACTCCTACAGCATGCCCCTTGTCGCCCTTCCTTTTATTGAAGTAGTTTTAAGTTGGTTATAATCATCTAACTAGTAACTTATATTGCTTTTAGTCATTATAATGTAATTTGTGATTTTATTGGGATTTTTGCTTTGTTGCCTTTTATTACTTCTGAATGCTTTCTTTGCACCATCTTGTAAAGCTTTCAATGTTTTATGTAAAGCACTTTGAATTGTCTTGTAAATTAAATGTGCTATAAAAATAGAACTTGCCTTGCCTAATGCCCTTTGATTGACAGTGTCAACATAAATAAGTTTTTATTATCCTTTTTATATTCAGTTCTTGAATATAACTAATTTAAAGCAACGTATTAAAGGAAGACCAATGCAATTTTTTTAGCCAATTTTTGTAGACAAACAAAAAAGTTTTATCTGAGCCCCTAAAGATTTTTTCTTAAAGATAAAATGTTCATTTTATCTTTGCTTACCTATAAATACAAATTATGGAAATGTAGTCTGGTGTTAAAATGTAGGAATGTTATGAATGATATTTTGTCTTTAAAACACAGGTTGTTGGTGGCGTGCACTGGACATCAGTGATTTAACAGTGTTTAAAGTACTGTTCCATGAGTTTAGATATTCCCTTTTCTTGAAGAAGCAATTCTACTTCACAGTTAGTTGAAGGTTGATAATTTTACTCCATGCCACAGACACATTCCCAGTGGCGCTCTATTTATTCCAAAATTGGCATTCAAGTCCTGTAAACTGCAGTTTACACATTTAACTGTTTATAGGGCAAGTGACCCTAGAAGTTTGATCACTTCCGCAGCCCTCCTAAATGACGTCACCGCCGCTTTTCACACGCTTGTAGAATAACGTGGTCTGGCCCAGCCAATCATCCAGGATCAAGCTCAGCAGATATCTGTGACGCACAAAAAAACGCCGGTTCTGCTGCTCGGTCTCCTCCACTGTTAGATCTTTAAAACCAACCATGGTAAGTTTATGAAACTCCCACATTGCACTGTTGATAAGTAGTGCCACAAAACGGCTTGTATGTTGTTTGTGTTAGACTTCATTTAAAAAAACGAGTATTCATATTTGATCATTTTCCCTAAACAAGGAAAGGACAAAGTGACTATTTTTAGTCATTTGCCCTGTTCATCTAGTAAACTATATATTTATTTTATATTAAACAAACATTATAACTTCAGATAACATATCACAATCTTGCCAAATACTTGAAATATTTCACAATAATTTACTAAGAAATAAAACCCTCTTGCAGAAGTTATAAAGTTAGAAACAGTGAATAAAAGGGGTTTTAGTTTTAGTTTAAAGTGTGTAACACTTATTTTATATCCAAATTGCATTATTATTTTTAGCATTATTTTGTTATTTTATTCATGATATTGTTATCAGTGCTTTTCAATTATACAGTTTATTATCATTCATAATTGTGGTTATAGTAATATAACACATTAAACATTATAATATCAATACATTTATTTAACATTTAACTTTATTATTATTTTTTTAACATTTCTTTTGCAGATCTCAGTGAAATTATTCTATGGAAAGATGAAGAAGGTTGCTGTTGTTCCAGCTCATCCAACCATCAGTGACGATGATGAAAAGGAGGAAGATGAAACGACATGTTTTTCTATTAACGTTTTATAATATTTTATATTTTAAGTATTTTATATGTATTTAAATTTTTTATATTATTTACTGCATTGTTCTTAAATGTTATATAACATTCTATGAAGTTTTAAAGAAATGTTTATTAAACTTGTTAATGATTTTCAACATTTTGTTCCATATTCTCTTTTTATACTTTCCTTTACCTGAACAGGGCAAGTGACTATTTTTTTATCACTTCGTTTCCTTAAATTTTTTGCATGAAACTAGCTTTATTAATTTAAAATGCAATTACAGATTGTGGGTCTTGTTATATACCAAAATTACATTTTAGGGTAAAAAATCTTCATTTCAAAGTATTTCAATGAGTGCCCTATAAAGTGTTAATATCCTCACCTTCCTAAAACAATGGCCAAAGTCATTTTTTTATAAATTTTTATTATGTTTTTTTTTTTTCTAAATCATCTCTTTGTGATGCTGGCAACCTCTGATAATGTCTCCAACATCCACACGTGAACAGATCTTATAATGAACTTTTCGTCTGAGGATGATGGTGACATTATCAGAGGTGGCCTGCATCACAAAGAGATGATTTAGGGAAAAAAAATCTTTTTTATAAGGAAAATGACTTAGGCTATTATTTTAGGAAGGTGACGATATGTGAATGTGTTTCCCCTCAAGGGACAGATGTTGTAGCTGAAGTGACACAGTGCTAAAGTGAAAAGGCTCAGTGGTCATGACAATGTGCTAATGCTACAATGGGTCTTTAACGAGTGAGAGCCAGCGCTAATTTCCTAGTTTGACAAAAGGACTCTGTTATCTTTGGCTTGCTAGTTGTTAGCCAGACTAGCAGGTGTGTGTGTGCGAGAGAGAGAGAGAGAGAGAGAGAGAGAGAGAGAGAGAGAGAGAGAGAGAGAGAGAGAGAGAGAGAGAGAGAGAGAGAATTTGTGTGTCAGCAAGAGGCACAAAGAGATAGCTTGTGCAGCATGAGGGCTTTGATTTAGCATGATGTCTTCTTTGAATAAGCTAGCATACACACATGGTTGGAGCTGCTTGTGTGTAATTTTGTTTGAGTTTGGCTTGAAACTGCAGTGACCTGCTGGAGGCTATTAGACACAGCCATCAATGGAAAAGACGGGTTGAAAGTCTGATTATTTATATCTGCATGTTTCGCTGTATCATCTACAGTGCCATATCGCTACAGCATGCATCAGTGTTGCAGAGATTAACTAAATTGCTACTGAAATTTGTTTTAAAAATTATCAACATTTTATGAAAATCTACTTAGTAAAATGTTTTTTTAAAAATCAGCTAATTTTTATGTTAAGGTTAGAATTTCAATAAAAATTCATTTCTAATACAATTTTTTTTTACAGTTTGACAGCTAAAGAAGAATGAAATTAGAGCCAATCAAACCTCAAATAATGGAAAACAGATTATAAATGAACATGATGGAAAACCCGTTAAGGCATTTTAGCAACTAATATATGAACTACATATGTTGTCAAGTTCTGCTAACAGTCCTGTCTGCATTCATAAATCATGGGATGGGTATATATTACCCATATGTTTCTGTGCTTATGGTCACATTTTCTTTTGATACTAATGTTTAGATCTTTTGGTATCTAACAAGTTTTTTGTATGTTTCTTTTAAGCCGCTTTTAAACACTAATTGAAATTGTCCTTCGTAATTGTTAAATGGGGAGACAATGACTTGCAGAAGAGTCCCAAATTATTAGGTAGGAGTGAAATGATAATGCTGTATTTATTTATTTTTTTAAGAAATAATCAATTCTCAATCATATTGCTTCAAGGGGTGATGGCTGTAGATAATGACTTTTCTGTTTTTAATAAGCCTCTGACTGAACACAGTTTTTTCCTTACTATGTAATGTAGGGGTGTGTGAAAAATTATCCATAAAAAAAAAGACATTTGTTGTATTCTGTGTCACTGAAAATCAAGCCAAAAAGATGGCATCATATTCTGCCATGGGTTCAGCATTGTCTCAGACAATATTTAAAATGAGTTCAAGGTCCTAACACCATTTTATGTGGTGGAAGCAGAGGGTAACACATGCTGCCCCAGATGGTAATAATGAAACCACCATTTCTTTAAAAAGTCAATGATTCACTGATTAAGAAGAGAGCAGAAATAAGCAGAAAAAATCTTTCTTAATATATGATGAACCTGTTATTCAGTGTTTAATGGGTTCTTAAATGTTTTTGTTATTGTTGACAAATGTCTGGGAGCCATTTAACTTTCATCTTTTAATTTTTCTTGTCAGCAGTAACGCACAGAAGAAACATCGCTATGTTTGGAGATGAAGGAGCCACTTGGAGGGTGTTGAACGATTGGATAAATGTAAGAGAGAGGAGGGCAAAGAAGAGACTGAGGAAAGGCCAAGAGGACGGTGACAACTATGACAGCTTCAGGCTTGGTCAACTCCTTCAACCAGTGGGATAAATATAAATCTGAGGTTTGCTTTCATAGACCTGTCAAAGGAATAACTTACATTCTTGTGTGTCTATGTGTATATGAACTATACTTTTCCCATCAGGGTCCGACCAAAACAACTAAGTAAAGAAAAAAGACCTTTTTTTGTTCAATTGTGTCTACATGTGAAGGAGGAAAATACTACTTAATTAAGACACTAGAACATAATTGCATTGCACATATCCAATTAAAAGTATTATAATAAAAATAACTACTAGTATCAAAATTATGAGGATATATTTTTATCTTCATATAAAAAATTACCCCTTCATCTTTTTTTCTAACTGCAAACGTTTTGGTATTTCTTCTGAGAAACTCTCGGTCGTAGACAGTGGAAGACAAGTTACGTAACCTTTCACTTTAAAGTGACCTGGCAAAAAAAATCCTGAAGAGTGACAATTTGAAAGAATTCATTGTCCCTGTCTGAATCAGTCAAAATCCTGACATGGTGTTTTCTGTCCCAATCAGCTGTCCACATCTCTAATGGCAGATAAATCACATGGTGTATACGGACACGCGCACACACACAGACAGGAATGGTAGGCTGGTATTACACTTTATCAGCTCCTCTGTCTGTTCTCCATTGCTGTCCGTTTGCATTCCTCTATCGCTGTCTGCTCTCACTCTCTCTGACTTTCTGTTGCATGTACACAAATGCTAAGTGGGTGTTTGACTGGCTTTATGGATTTGGGTGAGCGGTGAGCCCCTCTTAAGGACTCTTGAGACTAATTAGTGAACTGTACTATACACCTGCTGGTCACTTACAATAGTTTGTTCACCATGGAAAAAATACATGGGGGAAATTACAACATTTGCATGATTTGTGATTATGTGATTATGAGCAAATCTCCAGAGTGACCTTTAATGGCATTTGTACTTATTTTGATCATTGTGGGCCTGTTGCGTGCATAAGGATGGGACAGATGAGAGGAGGGAGAGTAAAGATGATGTTAGGCACAGGACAGGATAAACTGATTTATTTTAATTTCTCTGGGGAGGGATCATAGCTTTCCATGCATCAAGTTCTCCTTCCTCTTGTTTTGGAAATTAGTACATTTTAAACTATTCTTTAAACTATTGAAGGAAATCCCCTCTCTATTGTGTATGCACCACAGAATCTGAGAACTGTGGATTTTTATAGAGCCTTTTATGTTGGAGTAGGTACTTTTGAATCATTTGCCAACCGCCAGCTTTTAATTAAAGCACCCAATTGCAGTGTGAATGAAAACAAAGAAAAGAAAAATGTATGTTGGCCTGCTAGTTCTCATAATCCTCAGAATTCTGGGAATGGTTTGGTTTGAATCAACCTGTAAAAATCTGTGGATGAAGGAATTTTGTCAGGCCTCCTGTTCACAGAATGAAAAAAATACAGGAGTCAGAATTTTTGACTTGTGAAGCTGAAATTGGGCCATACACAAACTAATTGCAAACTGTGATGTCAACACAATGGCAAAGTCTTTCGTGCGTTTGTTAAATGTGTGTGACCAAAGGGTCTTACTGCTCCAGCTTGGTGAACACACTGTAGGTTGAGGATTGTTATAAGACAGGAGCAGATCTTAAAGGTCTTCTTTAATTTTCTTTTTCTTTTTTACAAAACCCATTTGGAGAAGTTGGAGACATCAACATAAACATGGCTTGTTGCATCAGTTTCTTCATTCAATTGTTCGGTCATATTGCCGAACCTGGTACACGTAATCAGGCTCTTTTAGCATAGCTCATTGAATTTGTATGTATCTTTAAACAAATTGTGTCTTTTCACAACACTATCAGATGACTGACTCCGATCTGCCAGCGCTGCATAACGGCTGGTGTGGATTTGAGATTAGGCCACAGCTGTCCCAGAGAACCTTATTCGGCTGCCATGTTCGTGTTTCTCGCAGAACCGGATGAACTTTTCATCCCTAAGGGGGCCAAGACTGAATGGTTAGGACCGTCTGACACCAGATCACCCATGTGGAATTTGGGGAATGCCGCTGTCCTTCTGCCATGCAAAGCCCCTTATAGGATGTGTCATCTCAGAATTATGTTTATTTGTTGGCAACCTGTTGTGAATCTTTTCACTAAATTACACAACTTTCTAATTATTTTCAAACATTGTACAAATGAAAATGAAATTTTTTGATTTTTCCTCTGTCTGGCATTTTTTCCTCCTGCAGTTCACTCCCACGCTATGACTTCCAAGTCCCAAATAAACACACATAAGCACATTGCAGCTTGGGTTTGGTGACATGTGGTTGTGGCAGTGGAGGGCACTAAAAAGGCCCCAGTGATGAAAAACCTTCCAGCCGTCCTGGGAAGCCATCTTCTGTTTCACACCAGGCCAAATTTATGAGCTCGGCACTCAGCATCTCTGCTCTCCTGCTGAGATTTTGAGAGAGGTTTAGAGAAAGACGTGTAGTACGAGAGGGAGGAATGGAGGAAATTGAGATGTGGAAAGGCAGTAATTGGTGGAGAGAGCGAGGGAGTGGGTGATAAAAGGAAAGAAATAAACATGAGTGCAGGTGAGAGATGCAAAGCAAGAATGGCCACCAGCAGCTGGCCTGAAAATAAAGACGAGGCTATTTACATGTTTGTCATGTGGACACACACTGGGAAACATTATGAGTGAGCCACTGATTGTTGTTGTGTTTACTGCAGAACTGTAATTAACAGGAAAACAGACAGATCTATTAGCAATGTCTTGTTTTTTATTGCAAAATTAATAAAATTAAAGTTTATCTGTACAAAAGAAGCATTCAGCAACTGTCAACTATTTTGATAATCTCTGTTTAACAGCAAATGTGACAGAACTATGTGATCCTAAACCAGATAAATTAACTATTTTTCATTTATTAGCTAAATAAGTAGTGATCATACTAAGCAGACACAATGACAGACCAATAAATGAAATATAGTCTATGTCTTGAAACATAGTTAGTGACCACTCAAAAACAGTGGTTTAAAAATGTAAACCTCAAATAGGCTACTTAAAGCAAAAACAGTTAATTTATAAAAGAAAACTGCATCTCCCAAGGTTTAAGCATTCACAATGCCTTAATTATTTCAAGGAGGGCAGCATCACTCATCACAGTCTCATGGTAGATTTCTAATAAACATAATCTATGGATCCGTGTTCTAATACATGATATTATTTATTCACTTGGTCACAAAATAACTGCATATAAAAATAAAGTTTTGCCCATATTTTTGGAGCTCTGCCTAAGGGAGTGTTTTAAAAGGCAAATCCTGGAAGGCTGGAGGATTCAGGAGCAATGCCTATAGACCAGGGGTAAGCAGCAGTCCTGTAGATTTTAGATGTTTCTCTTCTCTAACACACCTGATCCAAATAAATGGATTCAACAGTTTAAGTTAACAGTTCAACGTTTGGCATTTTATATTGGCAAAAGAACCTACAGTAAAGATGTTTTGGCCAGTGAATGTCTATCCTCATTAACTTATGAAATTACTATCAAATAATTTAATAAGTGAGTCTAAAGCTTGGTTTACACCAAACGATTTTCACAGTTGCAGACTAAAATCTGAAGTCTTTAGGAAATCTTAGGAGTCTTACTGGAGTCACAGCGCGCTCACGTTATCTCGTTCGTTAGGTTTAAGCTGGTAATCTGCGCTTTCATGTCAATCTTTCCCTAATCTTGGGTCCGCGACAATATCAAACATGTTGATATTATCTCAAGTCGCAGTGACGAAACACGATCAACAGCCAATAGATGAGCTCTGAGAAAAGCAGAAACAGGAATCTTGACAGAACACCGAAAAAAAATTTAAAAATGGGCAAAAAAAAAAAAGGAAAATAGACGAACAAGAAGTGGTAAAAAAAAGGTTGTAGGTGGGCCATCCAGAAAGAGGAGCGGATGGTTATTTAGAAGTAAATGTCTGCTGTGGATCATTTATGTTACAGTATAATGATCTAATAAATGAGAGAAGAAGTAAAACTCATTCATCCCTCCAGATTCTGATGAGTCGGTGTAACACCTGGCGGAGATTCAAAGTCACACATAATCACACATAATGAGGTGTTGGAAACTCTCCCCTTGTTTGCTTTGCTGTGGGCAGATCAAACCTGTTCCATATCAACTGTCCAATATATAACAATAAAATGCGAAAAGAATCTAGTTGTAGTCTTGTAAATAGTGATTCACAGTCTTTGTTAAATCTCAGTCTGAGACCAGGCTGAGACTTAAAACTCTGAACATTTGTCTTTAGATGTGAGCTGGTAGTTTTCTAGAGTCTTTTGCAAATCTTTTTAAAGTCTTATGATGTAAGCCCAGCACAAGGGAAAACATTTGTTGATTAATTTAGCTTTGGTTTACACTCTATTTTATGCTTCAACATAAATTAGCGCAAGAAATTATCACTAGCGTTGCAAAGCATAGCAACTTACTGTGTGAATCATCTTCGCTTGTCATCATGACGTTTGCTGGTGCTATGTTCTCCGTCCTCCACAGACTGTATATAAAAGAGCTGTCCTCTCACAAACCGACAACCTGCGCAAAACTCTCCTGGGGGGGACACTCTCCATGTTTTTCTCTTTCGACTGCAGTTCTGACTTGAAACACTAGGTGTCAATGCTACTTATTTTGCCTTTAACTGACAAACAACACAAATATAAAACACAAATCTCATTATAATAGGTTATTAAAAGTTGGTAAAGAAATAGCCTCAAATTTTTGTAAAGGCCGTCAATTTTCTGTTTAGTCAGATCTTTTATCTCTCTTAACTGATCAAATTATTTTATTTTTTGGTGACAACGTGGACACAATAAAAGTAAATTACATTACCTTTCACAAAATCCCCAAAATGAGTCATTCACTCTCAGCAACACCACGGCTCTTTGTCCCCATGTCATTAACATTGACTATCCTAACAAACGCTACCTGTTGCACCACCTTAGAATTTGGAGCCAGATTGACAACCCCTCACTTTACAGTGTTGTTTTTATTGGGAATAGCTTTCCACTGCCATTATATTATAGGGCCGCCCTGTTGCACGCACACTGCCACCAGCAGTTGAGTCATTAGAAACCCGTACACCCTGTTTACAAACCATTTCCAGCCGGGACTTACAGTATGTGCCTTGGCTGTGAAAAAGTTTGATTTGTGAAATAACAGAGGCAAAATGAGTGGGGTCACAGTTAACCTACCTTGATTATGAATCTGAGCCATGCATGACAGGTTAGTAACAGAGGCAAAACCGGGCCATCTTGTGTGTGATCTGACATATCAAGCACAAAGTGTGTGAACTTGTGATGATGCATCCATCTAGCATGCTGCAGCTTTTAAATATCTGAACAATAAGCACTGAATTATAGAAACTACAATGTGACAACTTTCATATTTTAACATTGTGTTTGGCTTTGTGTGTAAATTGTGCATTAGTTGTTACTGAAGAGAGGATATGAGGAATACAGTATATCCGACTACACTACACGCAAACTCTAGCGAGTTACCATCCCACCACGTCTCATTTCATAATGTTACAATGATTTATAAAAGGACAAACCAGTGCGGGATTAGGTTGGCTCGTTTGCTCATTTGTGAATGAGCAAAGTGGGGTTCTTTGCTGCAATATGACAAAACAGATCTGTAAAAGGCATTGTCAAAGTAGGAGTTCTGGAGTCATTATTCAAGGATTCTTTGTGGGTCTATTTATTCCATCAATATATTTTGTGAGTTGAAGTCAGATATAATGAAATGGCCAATAAACATAGATACTGTACGATCTTAATTATTTAGTGAAAACACATTGCTGCAAAGAGCGCACATCATTTTAACCTTATGTTTTTCCTATTTTCCAAAAGCTTTAACCTGTTTTTGGCCCCACTCTGTCGGACAGCTGCCATAAAACAGAGACATCAAGCTAGCAACACTAAAAAAACAATTCCCTCTACCATCCGTTCCCACGTTTGTTAAGTTGGTGATGAGCCCAATTTTTAAAGGAAGGAAATTTGCACTTAGTGACGGACTACAGAGCCACACTGGCAGCTCATGGAAAAAATTGTCATCAAGCAAATGGCTGAAGCTCTGCCAGTGCATGCCACAAACTCTAGCAAAGAGCTTTACTCACAACACTTGAGCGTCTTATCAATCAAATAAAAAACAACTTAACCTCTTGGTCCATTACGTCAAAGTGAAACCAACTCCTTCAGAAGAAGGTTTAGGTGTAAAGGGTAATTCATACTGATAAAAATCCCAAATGTCAGCCTGGGTCAGTATTGCCCGTCTTATCTCATCTCTATCTTAACTTCTAAACCGACACCAGAAAACATCAAGTAAAGTCTGAGCCTATCGAGCTACAGTAGAGACTGGTAGTTAGGAGATAAGGTGGGACACAGGCATGCAGTGAAGAGGAGGTTCAGAAGGGGAAAAAATAACAAACTCAATGATCATGGCCATAAATTACAGTGCAGACACATCAACCTGTCCACGCTGCCCCTAGGTCGAGTGTCAGCTGGTTTGGGAATGAAAACACTTAACCCCAACATGGCTTTAAAAGTCATAACTCACAACTCTCCTCTCTGACATAAATTACAGCCTCTCGTTAGGACTGGACATCCCTGTCTCTCACCTTCTGCCTCTCCCTGCTCCTCCCTGCTCCCCCATTTGTGCAACTACTGCATGTATCCATTGCTGCAGAATACGATCCTCTTACCAAACCTACCAGAATATGTCCCACAAGTGTGCAGTAAGAGGAAATGAAAGGAGTGCTGATGTCACAGACACTTTATTTTTACGAATCGAACACATGACGCTCTCATATGATATGACTGGTTAATCTCCCCTAGCGTAAATTTATACTCTATTCAAGCAGGGAATGAGAGAGCTTCAGTATGAGCCCCCCTGCCAGTTGATGGCGCTCTGCCTGGGAGATCCTCACCTTCACCGGACTCGCCAGCAGATTGTGGTCCTTCACTCTCTCAACACTCCACGCTGCCACAAGAGCGCCCTCGTGTAAAATCTTTTCATTTCCAAGGCTTTCAATTTATCAGACTTTACGCACAAACCTTAACACAGCAGCTAAATCATCGGCTGGTTGTGCTTTTTTTAGCTAAGGCATGGCTGAAATATGAAGGGCTTGAATCACTCTGGACATTCACTGCAGTGATATGTCTGAAGAATTTAGATTTCTTTACACAGTAATTTGGGGATATGAAATAAAATGTGCTGCCAAGGTGGTGTAATTGAGCCGTGGGAGACGCTGTGAGCATGAAGGAAGATTTATCACCCATACAACAGCATGTTAGCCAAACAAAATGTTACTTGAGAGAAGTGAAAACCCCTGCTGAAGCTGTTAAATAATGGACATGAGACTCAGAGCGGGTGGTAGTCAGATAGTAAGACCCAGAGATGTTAGATAAAGAGGTATGCAAAGGGGAAAAAAAGAACGAGGTAAAGAGAGAAAGTAGAACCACAAGAAATTCTAGCCTTTTTTATCCATTGATCTCTAACACATGCTGGTTATCTTATCTCTGCAGCAGCTGAAAATCCTTCTTCTCTTGTCTCCTGCAGCTGATAAAACAAGTGTGGAAAGAAGAGCTTTTTTTCATAAAGATTTCATCTGTTTTTCTTTCCCTTCCTGTCATCTGATCAGGTCCTTAGCAGCAGCCACTGGAGATGGAATCTAGCTGTGTTTATTCAGTGGGAAAAAAAAGATATGAGCCATTTCTGAAGGTGCTTAGCAGAAATCTGTCATTATGAAGGAGGACAGGGAGAGAGCTGATGAACAGAAGTATAATCTGTATACAGGATCAGGTGGGAGTGATGTTGCAGAAAGGGGCCAGAAAGGTGGAGAAAGATGTACTGGAGGAAGAAGAGGTGGAAAAGTGGAAGTAAGGATAAAAGTTTAACAAAGACTTCAAGAGAGAAAGTCTTAATTTAATCTGACATTGACTGCTGAGAAGATTTTACGTCCTAACATCAAGAAAAAGGGCTCTAATAAAATATAGAATAAAATACTTTATACTTTATAAAATACTAGTAAAAGTATGACTACTCTTCCTCATATGTCCAGACTGATAAATTCCTTAATAGAGAACTGTGAGGAAAAATTTTAATGGTAAGATGCTAATGTAACCAGGACAAGTTCTACAAATGAAGCAGGTTGGATTTATTGTTAGATCTTAATTTCTTGTCAAATAACTTAAACTGTGATTTGTTTTTATTTATTTAATCTGAAACCTTT
Source organism: Rhadinocentrus ornatus (assembly GCA_037177495.1). Lineage (NCBI taxonomy): Eukaryota > Metazoa > Chordata > Actinopteri > Atheriniformes > Melanotaeniidae > Rhadinocentrus > Rhadinocentrus ornatus. The sequence goes on along the minus strand of JBAMHW010000014.1, from coordinate 6,439,358 downwards.
AGAACAAATGTTGAAAACCTCCTTCAACATCGGATCTGACAAACCTAATGCTGCAGGGATCTCAAACTCAGATCCTGAAGGGCCACTGTCCTGCAGGTTTTAGATGTTTCCCTATTCCAACACACCTGATTCTGATTAAATTGATCCAACATGACCCATCAGTTTGGTATTTTCCATGTAAAATCTCCATGAAAATTGTTTAAAGAAACATGCATGATAAAATGTATTCAGCTGCACCTAGAACCTGGATTATATTTCCTGATTGCCTGGATACTTTAATAATCTATCAGCCACATTAGATGGTAATTTAGAGCCCTGATTTGTTGCATTGTAAAAATCTGTGTCTTTTATCATAATACAAAATATCATACAATTTAATTTAATTTAATTTAATTTAATTTAATTTAATTTAATTTAATTTAATTTAATTTAATTTAATTTAATT
>JBAMHW010000014.1:6417399-6427671 GCA_037177495.1 Rhadinocentrus ornatus | reverse complement strand
ACATAGATAGGGACAAACAACCAATCACACACACACTCATTCCTAGGGAGAATTTAGAGTCACCAATTAACCTAACACGCATGTCTTTGGATGGTGGGAGGAAGCCGGAGAACCCGAAGAGAACCCAAGCATACTAGGGAAGAACATGCAAACTCCACACAGAAAGGCCCCCAGCCGAATCTCCCCCAGCCGAGGCTCGAACCAGCCATTTTTTTATTTTTTATTCATGTTTTTATATTTTTCATCACAATGGTTTTTTTTTTACAGTGATTGTGGATTAAAATTTGTAATTTTGAGTGAGATTAGAATAAACACAAAGTGCTCAAACAAGAGAGGATGAGTTCTCTGATGATGATGATGGTAGAGTCCAGATGTTCGGCTGTGTGGTGTACATGCTTTTTACAACACATGCGCGTTCATCTCTGCCAGATCGAGCATGTTGTAAAACAGCGATGGGCCGCCTCCGTGTTCCTGCAGCATTGTGTAGGCATGTACTTTCTGGTCCATAATGTCAACACCGACTTCAGGTGGTTGTAGTCGGTAAGTGTTGTGGTTTGGTTGTTTTTTCCTTGCGTGTTTCTTCAATCTCCACTTTCTAGTGCATGGTGTGTCATGTTTCACGGGCTTATTTCAGGGTTTTTGTGGTGTTTTTTGGGTTTGCTTTTCCTCCTCCGCCTGTGTGTGTTGATGATATGACTGCTCTATGTTCTCTGGTTCCAGGGTTCATCCTGTTGTGGTGTCTTGTGAGCCCTCCAGTAAGACAGTTTCAAGAGGGGGTCTTTGGTCGAGACACGAGACCACGCCCTTGGTCCCTGTCTCTGAGCAAGATGCTCCTCCCCAGCCTGTGGCTCCTCCTTCTCCTCTGGTCCCTGGCTGTGATGGGGTCTCTGGCTAAAATGCTTCTCACCTGTCTGTGGTCTTCACCGCCGGAGAGATCGCTCCTCCTCCGCCGCCTGTGGTCCACGCCCCAGAGTAGATGGTTCGTTCGCAGCCGCCTGTGGTCTATGCCATCGAGGAGTCAGCCCAGCCTCCGGCGTTCCTGCCTGCCCAGCCTGAACTGTCCCTGTGGTATGCTCGGCCCCCGGGCCAGTCCCCTGAACCAAGTCTGCTGTCTACGCAACCTCCGGGTCGATCTCCTGAACTGACTTGGTGGTCTGCTTGGCCCCTGGGCCGGCCCCCTGAACTTTGTCACCCGGACTGTTTTGCTTGGGCCCGGTCAGTAACTTTATATAGGAACAGGCAGACAATGAGGTGTTAATAGCCCCCCCACGAGACCACGCCCCGACAAACATTTTCGTAGCCTGGTTGTTCTAGTGTTACATTTCTGCATGCAGCAAACAGACTTTGCTGAGTGACAACTTTTTTCCCAAAGTACTTTCAAACGCATGTGGCTGTAATTCCCTTTCACGTTGTGATGCCCTGTAAATGATAAAAAGATTTATTTAGATATACAAAAAAGTATTCATTTATATATTGTGTTCAATAATGATTCACTCATTGAAACCACAACCCATCTCTGCTTGAAAGACTTAACTTTTGGTGGAGGCTCCTTTTATACCCAACTCTGGCACCCTTACTTGAACTGATTTGTAAATGGTAGAATCTTCCACAACACCATTACTTTATACTCTAAAAACTTTTAGGTTTTCTTTTTTCTCTCTCTCTCTTTCTCAATGCTTTTGTGTCTTGAATATGTCTATATGCAGATTCAGAATGTTTATGATACACTGTAACACTATGTTTCAAAATGTAAAGAAAGAATAATGTAATTGTTGTTAATGATAATAATATGCTTCTATTATCAGAATTAGTTAATAAAGATTCAAAAGTTAATGAAGTTTGTAATTTTCTAAAAATGTGAATTTTTTTTTTGTTTTGTTTTGTTTGTTTGTTTGTTTGTTTGTTTGTTTAAAAATTGGTAGGACAAGCAATGCAATAATTTGAATCACTGAGTGGACCCCACCATCATTCCAGATTTTCCCAGAACCACTCTCTTTGCTTTTGAGCTGTGATGGATTCCAAACATTCCCTGAGCCATAGTCCAAAACCCAAATGACTGTGACTCGTTTGTCATCATACTGTAGCGGTCCCAGTGTTGTCCCTGCTAATGTTGAGTGTAGTGGCCCTACAGTGATGTTCTGGCTAATGTTACTTGTTAAGAATGTTCAAAGGGTGGGAAACGATGTGGGCTTAAGACAGGGATATGATTGGATAAGGTGGGAGAGCGCATGAGTTCGGTTATAAAAAGAGAGGGCTGTCGGGTTGGGGAGGAGTTGGTGAGAGTTCTGTTTCGAGCAGTTGTTCAGGTTACGGCCCTCAGTAACCGTTACTCTGAAAAAAAGAAATAAATAAAACTGCTTTTCTTGGAGTAGCTCTTGTCTGTTCTTCAGCACGTCCAGCTGGACGTTACATTTAAAAGAGCTGTTCAAAAGAATCGATTCGTTCATAAACATCACATATCTAACGCACAGAAAGAATCATTTCTGTCTGAATTTTGGTGTACGTGTTTTCATGCAAGATGATCACAATAACAATCTGCTCAGAATAAATGTTTGATCTGAATGAGGTTGATCAGATTAGAATCTTCCAGTTGCTATGTTGACATGAAGCATTTTTATTCTGGATCAGGCTTTTAATCGAAATTTTTGTGTTTATGTAAGCATGGCTATTGATTAATCCTCAATCTGAATTGGACTGAGGAGATGATGCCAGAATTTGGTTTGGTGCAGATCCAATGAAACATGACCAACTGAATAAAACAAATTTCCATTCATTGCTGACATGGGACCGGGAGAGATGACAGTCAAAACCTCTACAGTAAATGCACAGGCTCACTTTTAAATTCTGGATACTTTTTGTTTTTTTGTATTTTAGAAATCAAAAAGGTGGTGATGATCACAATATCGCACACACAAAAGAGTGCCAAACTTCTTCAGGAAAAGCATAGTAAACAGTCAGTATTTGAAAATTATGGAGGAAACTGAAAATATTAGCCAGTGAAAAGGCTCCGTCCTGCTGTACTAGATGTACAAATCAGATTGTTGATCATCATTTACATCTAGATTCAGCCTCAATTCAAAGGAGTGTGTTCCTCAAATAGTAGTAATTCAAGTTTTTTTTTGCCAATTATAATGTGACTTGCACAATATATGCATTTCTAAACAGAAACAAAAATGATTGCAGGACAATTTTATAGAATAAGTTTTATAACAAAAATGGATCTTAATAAATAGTCTATTTATGGTTTTAAAAGATCACATTAAATTTATTAATATAGAAAGGACACCTACAGTATCATCAAGTGCCACACATTTCTAGCTCGTTATGTTACTCCACTTCAGTTAGATGGTTTAAGACTTGCTGTATAAACTCCTCAACCAACAGCTGAGCTGCTGGAAGAGGAGGCCTGATGCCACCTGCATTTAACTCAAGGATGGCTCATACACATTTGTAGCTCACATCATAGCATCTATAAGTCTCATTATTAAGATTACATTATTTTACAGACTATTATTTGATAGCAATGTGATGGACAGTAAGTAATATAATTTTTATGTGTATTAAATTGTAAATGCAGGTGTTTTTGCAGCCTTCCTACAGGAAATTATGTCACATTTTTCAAATGTAGATAACAGCACCATCTACAAAAGCCAAAACTGCAGCATCAGTGATAGCAACAATGACCTGGAGAAATCAAAGCAAAAGACGTATTTCTTGGGGGTTAATCACAAGTTACATTCTGGCAGCTGTTATGAAATGACTAAATTCAGACCAAAGCTGTGAGACATTAAAAGTCCTTCCACATGCAGATGTCAGCACAGAAATGACTTCCCTGGCTCACGTATCTATGACTTGTGGTCCCAACTCGCGACCGCTGTGAGTTGAGCACTGCAGCAGGTGTGTGTAAGCTCTTCACACAGAGCTGCAAATCAGCCTGGATACCAAAAGAGCCCAACTGAAACCAATTAAAGAAAAGGCAAGACTGCCATCTAGTGAATGAGACATTTTCCTGGACCCATTATCTAGTTCTTCCCTTGTATCATCTAGCCAATATATTGCAGTATGTGATCCTTGGTCATCATTTATTAAATTTTAAGGATTTAAAATAAATCACCCACAAATGTGAAAGTAATGGTTTGTAAAAATTACAGCACAGAAGTAAGAATCCAGCTAATCATTGATTCCTGCACTTACCATAAACTACAACTACAACTATCCTGGAGTTTACAGGTCCATCAAAGCCAAATAGGAGAAATTTGGGTGGTTTTATGCAATTTGTCATAAATGAAGGTGTTTTGTACAACTTATAGCAAGACCGAGTGTTTGTTTTTATGGCTCCGTGTGAGGAAGAAAAAGCTAAAGGAACTGTAGGACCATAGATCATTTGAATCGGTGACCAGCTGCAAACCAGTGGGAACAGAGTTGTAATGTTAATCAGGATGTTGATAATAAAGTGCAGTCGTTATCCTTTTAAATTGACTTCAAATGGCCTAATCATCCTGTCTAACCCTGAAAACAGACAGGTGAGTGCTGCAGACTTTATGTGGAAATTAGGTTTTTCTGACAGCTCACAGTGTAGAACATGATGTTATTGGATAATGGCTCTTTGGTTAAAAAAAAAAAAAAAAAAAGATCCATTAGGTCCACTACAGAAGATGTCATATGCATCCTTTTATGACCACAGTTGAGCATCTTTTGATGGCTACTTCCAGCTCCATCTCCACCTGCTTTCTAGAACATGAGGATGAGTTCACTGGACTCCAGCGGCCTCCACAGTCAAAAGATCTTAGTCCAGTAGAGCAGCTTTGGGATGTGGTGGAACGGGAGTTTTTTATCATGGATGCAGCCAACGAACCTGCACTGTGGTGTCTTGTCAATATGGAGCAAAATCTCTGAGGAAGGTTTCCATTACCTTGTTGAATCTGTGCCATGGAGATGACAGATTCCATGAAGCCAGAATTAATATGAAGCATATTTGAACGTTTCAAAGCATCCAGTGGAACGGTTATTTTCCATTTTAATCACAAGATGACTAATATAAACCACAGCTGGATGCTAATGTAAAGTCCGTGTTGTTCACGTGTGTGAGGGTGCAACCTGGGATTTTCCTGAAGAATTTTTAATTTTGGTAGGTGTGACATTTACAGCTTTGAGACCAAATCCAGTCTCATAAAGAGCTGCTACCCCCTTGACTTTCTTTACAACCCTTTAAAAGTTAAAGTTAATTAGATTTTTGTCCACAGTGACATTAAAACACTAAGAGCGAGCGAGAGTGTTTTAAAGGGTTCGTTTCATTATTCCAAAAGCGTGCTACGCTCAGGAAATAAACACACTTGTGGAAAATGAAGTGTCTGATGTGGGTGTGAAACCTTTCCTAAGTCCATAAGGTTAAAACTGAATGAAACCCAGAGCTGAAAACTGAGAATTGAAATTTTCTCCCCTGCTACATATGAAACAGATCTACAAATCTACCCGGCCTCGGCACAATAAATTCAGCCCAAGTTACTGAGGCTATAAAATCAAGCCACATCTTCAGTGGTGGATGACTGTAGTGAAGCCAGGTGGAACCACATGAGTTTTTCTTGGGACAAGCTCTGCGGGACGGGGGCAGTAACACTCAGGTGGGCGGGTGCTCAGGTAGTCAGGCAGCTTTCAAAACTCCTACCACATCCAGTCCATCTTTAGCCTGGGTCTGGCTCTGGGCCTGAATGGCTCCCTTTCGGCTTGTGAGACAGAAAGCATCCTAAATCAAACACGTCCTGTGTGGTGATCAGGGGCAGAGCTGCTTTAACATGACATGACCCTATTTAAAACTTCACCGTACATCAATGTGTTTTATTCTGACTGCTGTGTAAACAGGTCTATTTCTGCCAGTTAGGATTTATTTGTCATAAAACCTGAATTACTGTGAGAAAACAGAATTTATTTGAAAAATAAAGCATGTCACAGATTATCACAGAGTTAAAACCAGGCAGGGTTTCATAACATCACAAAAACCAACACTGTAATCCTCCTGTTTCAGGCTTGAATCAAAGCCAATTAGAAATAATAATAATAAACAAAAAAAAAAAATCATAATTCAGGCAATGGTCAGGACAGCCCTCTCCCTTTTCCTCTTCTTTTTCTTTTTCTCCTCCAGCTGGCCGGTGGCGTCGGCAAAGAACGTCACGTCCTCTTTGCTTTCGATCTCGCGCTGCAGGAACTGGAGGCCGGCGCTGTTAAAGCCCATCAGATCCTGGAGCAAAGACGGGGGGTGGAAATGTGAAGCGGACACTGACACAAAATGACGCCCGCACTTTCTCTGCAGATGTCACTTACTCTGATTTCAGACACTTTGCAGAGCGTGCTGGTCCGCAGCTCGTCGATCACAGACAGAAGCATCTGGTTACTGGTGATCTGACCAAAATGGATCCTGGAGAGAAACAAGGACATCAAACCAACCCTTGTGGAAGAGCAGCGAACAGGCAGAACTTATCCTGCTAATTGGACCCGTTTGTTAAAGAATAAATGACCACATTTCATGTTCACCTTTTATTCAGCTGCTTTTCTTTTCAAATTAGAATTGTAAAATAATTGACCTTTTTTTTAACACTTTAAATGATTAATTTAAGATTTGAGTTTTAAAATTAGCTTATTAATGAATAAATAAATGTCTATTCTGTCATTTTTTCTGGACAAATGTCCAAATTAAATGCACTGTGACTGAATCCGCATATTTAACATTGACTATGTTGCATAACACAACAGCAACGACATCAAACCAGAAAAAGTTGGGACAATACTGAAAATACAAACAACAATAAGCACAAACACAAAAAAAGAGTGATTCTTAGATTAATTGAAAGATGTATTTCTTTGAAGAAATAAAAACATAAAACAGTTCTTGTTTAGTTGAGGCAACTTCTCGCAATTCTTCTCGCAGCACTTGGAAGATGTTGTAGCGGTGCAGATACCACGTCATGAAAAGTTTCAGTCCTTTGTCTTTGTTTTCTACTCTTTCTGCAAACACCAACGAAGAACAACAGCACAATGCCACCATCACCGAGGTTCAACTCAGCTCTGCACAGCAATTCTTGGTTTATTTGGACTTCAATTGCTTTGCAGAAATTACCTGGATGGTCCTTATTTTTCTTTAATGAAGCGTAAGAAGCATCTATTTCTTCCTAAAAACATCATAAAGACTTATTCGTCTGTCAACAATGTGACGTTTCATTGTGTGATGGTTCATCGCGGGTGCCTCCGAGTCCAGAAATGCTATCATCGCTAGATAGTTCACAGGAGGCTACAAAGTTTAACGCGATCTATGTGAACTTAACTTTGTGTTGCAGTTCTGAACAGAAGCTGCTTGTCCATGAAGGAATGAAAGTGAAAAATGCTTTTTTAATCCCAGAGGGAAACTGCAATGTGCACGTGGTTCTATGATCTACTAATAAACGGAGGCTCTTGATTGAGAGCCGTCTGAGGGATCAAAGATCACATGAGATCACTGGTTTAATGATAGTCTGAAACGTGGAGGTAAAATGTGCAAACATCTTTGACAAATATTTATATATTTGAATATTTTAATAATTTTTTTATGTATTTATTGCCTAACCTGAGATGGCAGAAAACCATGAATACAATCTTCTTTTGCCTTAAACTGCCGCTTGTCTTAAAATGTATGTAGAACTTTACAGAAGACAGAAAATGTAAAAACAGATGCATGTTTACAAGTTAAGTTAAACTCTTTATAATAGAGGGTTGTCACATTTCAAAAGTGCAATACTTCAGTGAACATATAAAATAGCTCCAGAGGACATGATAAAGTGCTTTACGGTTTTATTTGAAATTTCTTGGTTCTTCTATGGGTCACCGAGTTTTTGTCCAAATATGTGATTACACACCCAAAAACAAAACCCTTTCCATTACATAGAAACCAAGGAGGTCTTACTTGAGCAGGAAAAACAGGCAGCGGCAGACGAGCTCAACCTCCAGACACTGCTGGATGTAGCTGCTGAAGAGCGTCAGCAGCTCGGGGACGTAAGAAAACGGCAACACCAGCAGAGAAACCTCCAGCTCACTGGAGATCACAGGGGAGAAGGTAGCCGGAGTGTTTAAAGGTAGAGAAGAACTCAGACAGATGGAGTTTAACTACATCATCTTTGATTTAGCTCTTACCTCGATCTGACCTTCTTTATTACATCCAAAACATAGCGGGATGGCTACAAGAGGGACATCAACACACTTAATTGCATGCAAATCTGACCATATATATATATAAATACTAAATAAAATAAAAAAGAACTTGGTGGATGCAATGATGGAAAATGATTTATTCCCTATGTCTGTTCCACTTACTGACACATTTCCAAAGGCCACAAGGATGGGATTGGGTTTTGGAGGGGGAACCTGGGGGGTGAGGGGGACAAAAGAGGATGTTTGAAGATGTTTATGCAAAGCTGAATTTAGACTTGTGTAATTGAAACATGTCTTCACCTCCTTGCCAGCCATCTCACAGGCGTATTTATGCTCTTCCATCTTCCTGACTTCCTCTTTGTAAAGCTCCAGAGCCTCCATGATCCGCTCAGCCTGCATAGAAATCACAGCAGCTCAACAACAAACATCTAAACCTGGACAGGTTAATAACACATTTATAGTCCATTTATCAACCTTTCAAATGAAATAAAAAACTGTTTGTATTTACTGATAATCATTTGCATTCAGAAATGCCCAAATTAACCATATCTGGTAACGTAGAGGAGGGAAGCAAACATTCCCAGCATCATTTGATTCCAGCTTGACTTGAGCATGGGCGGGATATTCTAGCTCCGGTTGGAGAGGCCTGATCTGCCTCCTCCTTCATATCAGAGTCCAAAAACCCACTTGGATATGAACCAGAATAGTTTTGTGCGGTTACTACCGATCACATTATGAATATAACAGGTTCTGTTTTTGGGACGAGGCATCACGTTTCTGAAGACAAACTCACTTTGGAAAAATCTCCTAATGATGCCACATCTGCGATTATAAGTTTAGATTTTTAGATTATAAGGTGTTTTTTAGTCTGTTTTGACACAAATTAGGCTACACATTTATTTCTAATAAAACAGAAAAACAGAGTAATCATTAGTATGAGGAAATAATAAATCTTATCAATTCAGTTTGTGTTCTACCTTCACAGCACGGTCAGACATGTGCGTCTGTGATAAAATCCACACTTTGTGCAGACGTTTTCTTCTGCACTAAATTCATACGAACGTGTGTGAAAAATAAGCGTTCTTATCACTCGTAGCTTTTACCATCAATGCCTGCGAGCCAACAGGAGGACCCAGCGCGCATTCACTTCCTGATGTAAATTACCTTTCTTTTTTTTTTAACTGATTTATTATTAAGTAGAATTTATTTAGTCTGAAAGTGTTTCTTTTCCCATTTTCTATCTTTTTTTACAAGCTACTTATTAGCAACTCTTACCTTTACTTTTCACATTCCTGGTTTTATTATTTCTTTAATGATTGTTAAATTTATAAAGAAAAATAGACAAAAGACAGCATCTTGTCTTGAACTTAAAAGTCAGTCTTTAAACATATAAAACTGGAATAAGGGAAGGCATTCAAGTAAATGCACATATTCTAATACACATTTTTTAATTAATGACTTTTCTCTAAGAATGTTTTTATGTAATTAAAAATACATCAAATTACAATTTTAATCACAAATAAATGGAAAAATGCTTTCTTTACTGTTAATTATTTGTTTTAATAATTCCAAATAGATTTCTTTAATTTTACACATTATTTACTCATTTATTTAATAATAAAATCTTATTCTTTTACAGATTGATTCTTATCATTCCTTAAACACCCTCCAGAAATCTTATTTGTCTGAATATACACGAATTACTGAGTGTTTATGGCAGAAGAGGTGAAAACACTCACAGCTTTAACCGTCTCCACAGTCTTCTTGCCAGCAGGTGCTGCTTCTCTCTCCGTCTCTCCAGGTACCTGCAGAATGAAACATATTCTTGTGACACAGCCACAACACACACACACACACACACATTACTGCAGACAGACAAGCAAACTTTGTGGAGATGCATAGAAAAATAAATCCATTAGGACTTTTTTAAAGGGTTGAAGGACTAAAATCTGACTTTGACCCATTCACACAACCAAGTTCTCAATCATGAGTTTCTGAAATAGGCCAGAGTGAAAATGTATTTTAATCCCAGTATAAACCAGTCTGTAGCAGCTGGAGCTTTTAATCCCAGTATAAACCAGTCTGTAGCAGCTGGAG
>JBAMHW010000014.1:6400042-6417299 GCA_037177495.1 Rhadinocentrus ornatus | reverse complement strand
GCAGCTGGAGTTTTTAATCCCAGTATAAACCAGTCTGTAGCAGTTGAAGCTTTTAATCCCAGTATAAACCAGTCTGTAGCAGCTGGAGCTTTTAATCCCAGTCAGCCTCAGTTGTCAGATTATGAGGCTAAAATGATGTAAAATGAATGTATCAATAGATATTAAAAAGAGGATCCTCACCACAGGAGCGTCTCCTTTGCCCAGGCTTTCTTCAAACTCTGCTTCTCTCTCCTGTGAGTGCAAAAAAAACAAGAAGCTGTCTGTGTTTCATGTTACATAAGCCTAGTTTCCACGAAGGGGTCGGGGTTTGGTTGGGGGCGGGATGGTCTAATGCGGTTTGGTTCGATAAACCCTGACTCTACCATCATCTGGTAGGTGGCATATCAACCGGGAGGTGATAGATGTGTAAGCTAGGTAACAGCGTGATGTCATAGCAGCGCAGAAGAACGCAACACAGAAACAAAAGACGAGAATGGTTTGTTCTTTGTTGATTCTTTTAACCAATCAATGGGTAGCAGTGTTTTAAGCTCCACCCTTTTGGGTTGGATTGTAAAGTTTGAGAATCCAAGGGAAGGGTCTCAAAAACGTACGATCAGATATTCTGGCACGTGTCTCGTTTCTTTGCCTGTGGAAACTGACTTGTCCTGCACCGGCCTGGCTCTGCGGGTGGAGATGGGGCTAAAGTAAACTCTGTCCTGCATCTTACCATCTCCCGTTCCTCCTCCAGGATGATGGGCTCCCGCGTCCGCTCCCACAGACGCAACGACTTATCATGAGATGACGACACAAGATGGTCTCCGTTCGGGCTGATTGCCAGACACCAGACCTCCCGATGGTGACCCTTTAAAGCAGAAACACAGTGACATTGTAAACATTTCTCTATGTCTTTGAGTCACCAATCTCCTTATTTTTACCAGCAGATAAAAAGTTCTGGTTTCAGTAACGAGGCACATCAGTCAGACCTTTAGCTCACGGATCATTTTAACTGCAGCTTATCAACAATTCTCTGAACATATTTAGTCATTGAGGTTTTAGAAGATCATCACCTCCAGCGTCTGTATGTGCTCAAACTTGTCGGCATCCCACTGTTTAATCTTCTTGTCCTTCCCTGCTGTGAAGAACAGATGAGTCTTGGGGACAAACTGGAGGAACATGACGCTGTAGGGAACAAACAGGATGAGAGAGGAGGAGGTCAAGACAAGCAAAAAGAGAAAAACTCCACAGACAGAAGAGTGAGAAAACAAGGGAAGGAAACTCAGCTGGGACTCAAATGAAGGAATAAAAAGAACAAACAGGAAATGTCAGAAAAAAAGGTCAACAGAAATGACAACATGTATCAGAAAGGAAAGGAGCAAAGATGGAACAATATGGACGGAGAGTGAGACGATCCTGGAGAAAACAGATGAGCAGCTGGTGTGAAGTCAGGGTGACCTGAGTTAACAGCATCTGATCAGATCACAGTCCCAGACCACCAGAGGTGAGTCAGAGCTGGAAACTTAATGTTTTCATCATGACTGCTTCGGGCCAGATGTGCTCTGGGTGGTACCTGTCGTCATGAGCAAACAAGGATCTGTGACAGTCGCCAAAGTCCAAACCCCAGATCTTCACGTTCCTGTCAGCAGAGCCAGTGGCGATAAGTGTGTTATCCTGTTAAAAGAAACACAGCGTGAAGAACATCTCAAGCACACACACACGCTGCTGGACACTAACATCAGAAATGGGTCTTCCAAACTCTGAACGGGCTCACGAGTCTCTGTTTCACTGTCAGATGCTTCACTTCAATTAAATAAAATTTAAATCCATGCAAATATTAACTGCAAGGTTCTATAAGTTTTCATTCTTAAATAGAACAAGATTCATCATTTCTTTCAACCTGCAAGCCCCCCGGTGTAACTTTCACTTTGAACTTGTTTAAACATCAAAAACATTTTGGTGCCTAGTTGGTGCACATTTTGTGAGAACAAACATAAAAATGCTGTTTTTTTTAACTTTATAAATTCTTTGCAAAAAAAATTAAAATAACTGCCACAAAATAAAGAATCTGGATAAATCATCTGAAATACATGTTATTAAACACAGAGTAATGTTACAGCAGCGCCGACAGTCCACTGCCCTGCTTTCTCTCCCTCTTTCTCTCCCTTCATCAGATGATCTCTGAGTCTGCAAGTCGCAAAAAACGATTTCATACGATAACATTAGCTGTTAGCAGTAGCTTGGTACTAAATACATGAAGGGCACGCTTGTAAATTATTGCCATAAAAGATAATAATTATGTAACGTTCTGTTCCTCATCACCTGACGGGACACTCGAACTTCACATTTATGAATCTCCGTGGCTTCAGTAGTCGTAATAATGCTCTTCACCGGTGAGGCTCTAGTAGAGCACTACTTGGTTGCTTGTAATATATTAGCGCACCACTAGATGGGAGTAATTCTTACACTGTGGCTTTAAAATGGTAAGATGTCTCCGTTTCAATGTCTGATGTGTTGTTTATGTCCTTCCATCCCATCAGCAGTGGACGAAACAGCTAATAAAGCAGCAAATTCTTTAAATATATTTTTTTTTACCACATGGTGTCATAGAGGTTATAATCTAAAGCACAACTTTAAAACTAATCCATATTTCTTTTTTAACTCAACTTCAGCTACTTACATAAATGTAGTGTTCTTCAAAAGATCCAGCCATAATAAACTCGGATCATTGCTGACCATAATTACCTTTACTGTTTAGATGTAAACACGGCTGATTTTATACTTCAGCATCTTGAGCGTACTCACATGTGAGATGTCCAGACAGAGTACAGGCAGCTTGTGTCCATACAGAGACAAGAAAAACTGAAGCAGCAAAGACAGCCAGAGTTAGGATGCAGATTATCTGTCTGTTTACATCATGGTACTTTGGAAAAGTCTTGAGCCAGTCCTCATGTCTTAATATAGTCAGATAAACTGGAAATAGTTGCAGAGATTAAATGAAATGTGTGTTAACAGAAATGGAAATAAAGTAAATTAAACAAAAGCAGCTCAAATCCTCAAACACACTTTTCTTATGTCAATAATTCTCCAGGCTTCTTGAAGGACTTTCCAAACGTCTTCTTTAGGTGTTTCTGCCTTTTGTCTTGTTTTCTGTCCAGATGATCCCACACTGCTTTAATAATGTTGAGGTCCAGGTTCTAGGGAGAATTCATTCAGGCCTGTTGCCACTGATTTTAATCTAGTTCTTGTGGCATCCCTCAGCCTTTTCTCCTATTTTGCCTTCCTTTAAAATGGCTTCTTGACAGCCACCATTTCTGATGATGCTTCAGTCAACACTAGATGGATCAACTGAAGGTCTGGATGATTCTCTCAGGTCTTGTTGGATTGTTATTCTATTTTTTAAGAACACACCTTCCAGATCCTGTTTATCTACTGTAGAGCTTTTGTTTTTAGACAATTCTTCTTTTGTCCTCCACTTGTCCACTTTCTTTCGAAGGACACTGTACTGAGATTTGCCAAATTTTTAACTATTAACTCTTTGGGAATCACCTTGTCGATGCAAAAAAACTGTGTTATCTTTGACTTTTTTTTGTAGAAACAGCTAAAGGAAAGCTGAAGGTAACAAAGTAACATCTTGTGTTCTTCAACAAGATGTCAACACAACACTGCTTCCTCCCTTCAGTTAGGTCCCTTTTTATGCTTGAAGAAGAAATAGAAGAAATGGACTAAAAATTAATGAAGAAGCATCTGAAGATCAAAAAACCTGGAGAACTTTTTTCTTTTCTTCCCATGAGAGCCAGTTTACAACAAAGTCTGGCTGCTTGGAAGCAAATCATAAAGAAATGAGGACTGGATCAAGACGTATGTACAGTACAGCTTAAATGCTAGGACGCACCTTTAGTGTGTCTGTGTAGAAAATCTTGACTGTGCAGTCTAACAAAGACACAGCCAACAGTCGGTGATCAGGAGAAAACTTCACACACAAAATGTCCTCCTCCAACTGCAGAGTCCGAGTGTGTTTCACTGTCAGCCTCCTGTATCACACACACACACACACACACACACACACACACAATGTCATCTGACACGCCACTAAGGCATTTTTGATCCATGTCAAGTACTTAAGAAGAACAAATTGTTCACTAAGACACAACAATTAAAACTTATGAGTAAATGAGTAAATTTTACCTCCTGTGAGAAAAACCTGCAAGTGGCAGACCAAAACCAAACAACCTGGACTAGCACTGACCAACATATTATGTAGCAGCCTGCCTGGAACTTACTTCTGGCCAGTCCCCTGGTCCTTTATCAGCTCAAACTCCCAAAATTTCACTGTTTTATCTGCACTTCCTGTTACGATCCCCCTCTGCAGGACACACACACAATATAACATTAAAGAAAAGCTACATTTAGAAAGCTAATAACATATTTAGAAACAGTAAGAAGTTATTAAAATATATGTGACTGGAGAGCAGCGATCTTCAATCCTGGTCCACGAGTCTGGAAGTTTCCATGCTGCAACACACCTGACTCAAATCACTGGGTAATGAACAGACTCCTGCAGAGCTTTTCTGAGTCTGAATCAAGTGTGTTACAGGAGGGAAACTTCTAAAACCTGCAGGACACTGGCCCTCAAGGACCAGAATTGAAGATCCCTGTCCTGGAAGGATCAGCAGATGGGCCTACTTGGTCTGGGGCTAGACATAGGGACCACAGGGCTCCATTATGGGCATCTACAGTCTCCAGAAGACTTCCTGAGGCCAGCTCAAAGATCTGCAGCTTCCCACCCTGATGTGGAAAAACAAAACTTTACATAAATTTTATAAAATTTATACATTGTACAGCTAATTTATACATTTATTATAAACAAAGGGCTACTGCTCACAAGCTGCTCTGTCTTCTCAACTCACACACTCTTCTTAAAATGAAGGAGCAGCAAGAAGTACCTTAGTTCCCAGGATGATCTGTCTGTCTCCAGGCACAAAGAGGGAGCTGAGGGCGTATTCACAGGCCATGGTACGAATCACCTGCAGAGTTGACCTGTGTGAGGCATAGGAACGCTCAGCTAGAAGATCAGTCGCTGAATTAAATGATTTTTTACTGAGTGCCGCTCTAATACCCTGCAGCATCTTCTTTTAATACGAATCACCTGTTCCAAACTTTGACGGCGTCTCCAGAAGCGGAGAGGACAGCCAGATTGTCTGAACTGAAGGCCAGCGTGCGGACGTCGGTGCGGTGACCACCTAACGTGAGGCGAGCCGTCTTATTGGCTGTAGGGGTCTTGTCTGAAGTCTTCAGGCTGTATGTTTCTACAGTGTTGTTCTGCAGCAGCAGCGCCACCTTCAGCTCACCGCCTGCACACGACAGACAGTCCACCCATCTGAGTGGGGACAGAAAAGATGCATTACATCACTTATGTTAGTAAATCTTTGTTCTTGTGTGTGTTGTTTGCTCCACACTGACCTGATTTTGGAGGAAGCCTTGATGTTCGTTAGCCTGATGATCTCATCCTTCAGCATCCTTTCCACCACAGGCTCTGCAGGCTGCTCGCCTGCATCTTCCTGAGCTCTGCAGCAGGGGCAGCAACATGACGAGATTCAGGGTGAGGACTTCACATTCAACAACTAACAGATTTAGACATGGATGTAAAAGCTACTAAAATCTCTAAAATGCCAGTTTATGGTGCACACACAGTTTGAAGTAGAACATCCATGTTATTTATGTCCTAACTAATAATAACTCCCGTGTGTTGCCAGAATGTGAAGGCTAAACCATGTTTTGTTGTATTTGTAAGACGATAAGCTTACCCAATTCAGTTCTAGCTAGGGTTTAACTCAGCCATTTAATTAGACACCATCCTTGTAGCAGTATACATGCAGGAGTTAATAACTCAAGTTGCATTAAGTATGTCCAACACTGCAACTCTACGTCTGTGAGAGAGATTCTGCAGCTTTCAGAATTTGAATGTAAGTGAAGCCACATTCACTGTACACATTTTGACTTTAAGTTGTCTGAATGGGGAATTCGTTAAATGGTGCAAATATAAAATTAGAATTTTAAAAGACCAAAGCAACAGTCTAGAAATGTTTTAAGTTATCACATAATCTTAAGAAGCAGCTTTTAGTCCGAGTTTCTGATCTGTTTCATTGTCTGAGAAAAGAAACAGTAAAACTTGTGAATGTTGGAATTGAGATTTGTTTTCTAAGAACATCTAAAAAGATGAATCTCTGCATGCTTTGGCCCATTTGAGTATAGTCGAGCGTATTATCTGGGCACGAGAGGTTCAACCGAGTAAGATTTTGGTTGGACTCACATTCTAACAAACACAATCATTTCTTTTCTCTGGCATCATATAAACGTGCCTTTTGATAAAGACTTGAAATGAGCTTGATACAAAACGATTTTAGTATAACAGCTGATAAGTAACAAGAAACTGTGGTAAAGAAATTAACTGTTTGAGGTGTCACTGGGGGGAGGAGAATAAAGACATGAAGATTATTCAACCCTGTATTGTCCGTCTACTTCTGTATCTTAGTCAGAATTCTTAAAAATTCGGTCTAATGGCTCTAAGAACTTTTAAATTGATCTACAATCCTAAATTGTGAATGTGAATCAACCTGACTTCTACAGATTTGTCAACACAAAGCAGCAGCTTATATGATCAGTAGGGAAGAAAAAAAAGAGAAAGAGAAATGGATCAGTGAGTGCTGAAACACAATGAGAGGCGACAGAAAACAAGCCAACCATCCGAAAAAAGCGTCTCCTCCGTGCTTACTTCGCGGCCTTCTTTTTAGCTTTCTTCAGCTTCTTGGTCATTTTTCTCTGAACTTCCTCCTCTGACAGCACAGTGAAAACCTCCAGCACTGAATCATTGCCCTGATCCAGATGTGAGAGACATGCAGAAAGTTAACTGATGAAACAGAGAATGTAAATTATAATTAAGCAATAAAGTCACAATGTTCACTGACAGAAGTGCAAATAAAACAGTGTTAAATCTTCTCAATACATCCCATAAATTAAAAAGTTATACAAAGTTTCTCTAAACTTCTAGATGTAAACTGTAAACCGTAGAAAAATACAGCTGACAGCCAGATGAATGCTGACAATACCGCTTCTGCATGACAGAAAATGGTAAAATGTTTCAAGGGAAAAGCAAAGACAACAATCCTTTAAATAAACTTGTCATGACGTGATTCCATATTTAACAAGAAAAAGCTTTTTGTTTATACCTTTGCTGTCAAGCAGCACTCTTAAAAATAAATGAATAAATAAATATTAAAATGTTAAAATTACATTAAATCAGTTAATAAAAATGAATTAAAGAGGCTGATTTGGATGCTATTTTAAAAAAAGCCAAGCAGCTACTGATGAAGTGATCCCTCCACTCCCTGGACTCCCATCTACGACACTCGCTGCTAGGCCTGTCACAATAAGCAATAAGTCAATTAATTGCACGGTAAGAAAAAATGAGGGCGATAAGTTTTCTGCCCGCGATAATTTTATTAAATTAAATTTTTTTTTAATATATATATATATATATATATCTTACTTTACCACAGACTGTGAATGACAACAGGTTTCACTGTTGAGCATCTCGACTGAACACTCTCGTTTCTTGCGAAGTGATCTCTCTAGTGTCATACTTGACAGCAGCATGTTGCAGCACGAGACCGTGGTGAAGCTCCTGTGAGAGCCAGTATGCTGCATTTGTTGTACAGGGCAGCCAACTCTCAAGCATCGGCCGTGAGACTCGCGCATTTGAGTGGCTTCTCATGTTCTCATGCTAAACCTCCGATTCTCACGCTGAATCATGTAAATAAGCCGAAAGCAGAAAAATAGCACTTTCTCATTTATTGTATAGCTGCTCCCCACATGTAGGCAGAACACACACATGTAGCCTACAACATCAGTACAAAGCCCCCACTTCCTGGTTTACTGTAATAACCCTCGCAGGCACATGACACAAATAGAGTCAGCCTATCTACTACCGTATAGGACAAAATACACATCAAGAGCAATGGCAATGGCTAATCGAGAGGTTCGGGAGGTCTCCCAGTGGTCGCATTACTTTTAGGCCGGTGTCCCGGCATATGTGGAAAAGCGTTGCGACGCAGCAGCAGTTCATAAATCAGTCTGACATGCAGTGATGAGGGGAGATTTTTCAGCTTTACAAACGATGCGCAGTAGATTTTTTTCTAGTTTTTTTATTAATACAATGGTACTAACTGGCAGTATTGCCGGTTTTTCCTGTCTGAGCCCCCAGGTTCAATATTTTTTTTTCTATATTTTTTAAAGGGCAATTTTGTTTACAGAACAAAGACTTTGATATCCATCATACTTATTGTAGGTTGTGTTTGGTTTTCATTCATTGTTAATGAGACTGAGAGTCCATTCTATTTATTGTTTTTGTTTTGTTATTTAAAATTTCTTCCATTTCCAGTGTAAAATGTTCTTTAGAAATAAACCTTATTGATCATTGAAAGGTTGTACTTGCATTATTATGGCGTTATCATTATATTAGTTGTAAATGGTCTCAAAATGACAATATTATTGCTTTGCACAATATTATCGCTTATCGAGATAATTTCTAAGAAAATTTATCGCATAGCAAAATTTGTTATCGTGACAGGCCTACTCGCTGCTTAAACACTCGGGACAGTTCACATCCATGCCACTTAAAAACCGCTTTTACCCAAGAGCCATTACCCTGCTGAATGCAAACATGCACTAACTCCTCCTGCCTACCTGTTGCTTATTTAGTTGCTATAATGTACATGCACTTTATATCTATTCTGTCATCTTAGGGTGAAAGGCCTCAGTAAGGTTTAGTTATTTACTTTGGCTGTGATGTGAAAAATATGACTATTAGAGAGCACTACATATTTAATATAAACACATCTCGCATATTAAGGTAATTTATGTGGTGAAATTGCTCATTTTTGTGCTACGGTATTAGAGCATCTGCCATTTAGCTGCTCCCATCGTCCGCTTTTGTGGTCCAAAGCAATGCCCTATCACTAACACTGCAGAACTTTAAATCTTAAAAGGTCCCATATTTTACATTTTTTCACCAATTTTATATGGTTGTCAGAGGTCCAACAACATTATTTTAAAGAATATTACCCTAAATTCAGTCTTGGTCCTTAATATCAGCCATTACAAGTGTAGGTCTAGTGAGCTCTAATGAGAATGGGCCGTTTCTGTGTCTGAACTAAGGCTGGGTTAAAAAAATCGATTCATCAATTTTTAATCGATTCAGATTAAATAAAACTTACATCGATTCATAAAACTGGAGATCGATTTTTTTTATATGTCCTCATTTCTGGTAACATGACCCTACTCTCGCAACTTACCAAGGTTCGGCGAGATCTTAGCATATATACACACACTCCTGGTTTCCTGTGTTGCCTCCGTCCAAAATCATCTTTTCTTCCCGAGATATTGTCAAGTTCAGATGTTTAAAATCACCAGTGTGGATTGCATTCACCTGTAAAGTCCTTTGCAGCACATTACTGCTCACATTAGCAGCTAAGATCGCGGCACTTATATTAGCTAATGGTCACTACCACGTTCAACTACAAATACTTCATTAAATTACAGTTGAATGTCAATATATTACTAGCATTAATATGTTGTAGAACTACAAAGTAATGTAATTCAGGTTATAGCTAAAAAAAAGTTTTAATAACACTGAACCAAATCAATATCGGATCAGAACAGATCGGATTGAATCGATTCTTGAAATTTAAATTGATACCAGCCCTAGTGATAACCGATTCGAAATCTTAAGAATCGGAATCGAATCAATTCTTAAAATGTGAATCGATACCCAGCTTTAGTCTAAACCTTTACATGTTTATGAATGGTACCTGTCCACGCCCCTCTCAGAGAGAGGATCCGGCTTTCGCTGGCGCCCGCTCGGTAATTTTAGAGGACAGACTCAGCTACCTGGGGGCCGGTCAACAACAGTATCGACTACCGGGGGCAGTGTTTTTTTCCCTTTGTGATGTTACAAAGGAAAAGATCTCAGAATCTCCCGTTTGAGAACACATTCGCTAAGAAGTGGAGCCAGTAAATGAGAGAGGAGACAGAATTTTCTCATTTTTGGGCCTCATACACAGGCTATGAGAAGACATATGCATAATATGGGACCTTTAACGGAGTATCCTCACATAAAACGTTACTAATTGGTTTTATTTACATATTGTTAATAATTCCTGAGGGGTTTCACACAGTCGTGCTGTCAGGATACGCCAACACTCACGTGGCAGGCGATGACTCTGGCTCTGGCATCTGTCGTCAGGGAGACGACTCGGTCTCTGGCCTCTCTCAGGATGGAGCCGGACTTCTTACAGCTCAAGATGCGCTGAAATATATTTACCGCCAAACAGAAGCAAAAAGAGACGTGAGAAACACATCTAAACAGACTTGTCGCCACCTAGTCTGACTGCATCGTTTTACCCCACATGATCATTCAGTTAACAATGTTTATTTTGCAAACTCTACCTCTTCAAGCCTTTCATCCTCCCCTTCATCATCATTGTTGTCGTCATCATCCAGCAGAGTTTTGCCCTTCTTCACTTTGGGCTCGCCTTTGACTTTTTCCTGAGCAGGAAGTGAGCAGACAGCCAGCGACAAGTGCAGTTAATGAGCTGTAACAATAAAAGACCGCTAAGGAAGGATTTGTGTCATTTATATGCTGAGTCCTATCAACAGGAGACAAAAACACGTAGGAACCGACACCTGACATCTTCAAAGAAAAGAGTTTTTCTTCTGTTAAATTCTTTTATGTGAAATATTCACAAGTTAAGAGGTCTGTTTGTTTTAATTCTGCCAGTAAGTATTTAAGCTCTCAGCATCAATCAGATAACTGCTGTGTGTGCTTCCTCACCTCCTCCAGATAAGTGATGTCCCAGGCTCGAAGCTCACTGTCAGCCGAGCCAGTTAACAGCCGGTTCTCCTGGTTCAACAGCACAGCACCCCAAACCTAACACAAAAATAAACACCGTCACATCCCTGAAGGACATTTTCTGGTTTGACCAAATACAAACACTTTAACTGGGATGGTCCTCCAGAGGACATGAGGACCAAAGATGCTTCTTTTAAAAACATAATTTCTGTCTTCTGTTTTTGTAAATCAGTTTATGGATGCAGAAGAGCCGCTTCTAGTTGAATTTGTTTAAATCATTGCCCATCCAGTCCTGATTTTAGCGTCAGAGCGCACAAAGTGAGTCCACAGCATCAAATATAAAAAGACAATGTCTCCTTTGTCTATACTGTAGTGATGAAGAAGACTGCCATGTAGGGATGTTATGCTCGATCACGTGTAGCGCATGTGACATGGAAGTGTTGCGAGCAATGTTTCTGAACATCGATTCAGCATGCCAAAAGTCACGTGATAGACCAAACGAGGCCTCGTTGCGTCATCAGCGCGTGTCGAGCAGCCCGCGGGAATTTCGAAGGGGCGGGGCTTTTCAATCTGTCAATGAATTAAAAGGGGTTCCAAACGCAAACACATTTAGCTGACAAACATTTATATAGACACACTTAGTGACAAACACAGAAGAGAAATACTACATACATACACTCACATACATACAGAAAGCACACACATCTTCACATAGAGATATACATATAGTTAGGTAAATATATATATAAATACTGATAAGTGTAGAGAGTGTTTGAAAGGCTGAAAGAGATTGTGTGTAGTGTGTCTGAGTGAAAGGTGTGTGAGTGAGACAGAAAGGAAGGGTGATGGAGGGAGAGCCAGTGCTCCCCAAGTGTATACGCTCCTACGCATGGGAACACTTTGACTTTATTTCACCAAAAAAAGCCAAGTGTTACAAGTCAGCGATGCTGCGGCATTTGCGATCCAAACACCCTGAGACAATTTCCTCCTGAAATAGGTTTATTATCGCCTATTTATTTCTTGTTTAGGTGCAACCCAGAGCACTCAGAGTGCAACGGCAGATGGAGGTCCAACGTTATCTAGCTGAACCCTACCTCTCCAGAGGAGAAGACCCGCTCGAATACTGGAGGACACACAAGTCTGTGTACCCCAGCCCATTCAGGCTGGCAAAACAGTATTTGCACATGCCAGCTACATCTGTGCCTTGCGAGTGGGTCTTCTCCAAAGCTGGAGAGGTAGTGTGCCACAAGAGAAGCAGAGTAAAGCCTAACATTGTTGAAAAGATACTCTTTTTAAATAAAAATCTCTGACACATCACAAAGTTGCACAACCATTTGTCTCATCATATATTTTGATACAACTGCATAAAATCAGTAACATAATCACCATCCCCGTTGCACAAGCACCACTTCACTCATACGTCCCCATTCCCGGTGTGAGCAGACCACTACTGTCATTACAGATTGGTATACTTTAAATTACACTATAATTCTGTTATCTAAACAAATGTAACCTAATAACCCCTCTGTATTATTTCTATGAATGTCATAACTTAATAATTCACTAATGGTAGAATACGTATGGTTTATTAAACACTTATTACAAAATGAGACAGGAATGACAAATGTGAAGTGTCAACGCTGTCCTTCTGATGCATCAGATGCCCACAGCCAGCAGATGGAGCTCTTTGACTTGGTCAAAGGGTTCAGAACAGCAAGCCATTTTCATGCATTTGGTTCAAATTTGGGTCGATGATTCATGAGGCCTCAGTTTCACCAACCCTACTGCCATGCACGATAAACACAGGGGCAATTATGTGATTTGATGTTTGGAGACCTGATCAAATTTCTTCTGCGAAGGTATCTGACAAAGTGTTAAAGAATTGTAGTGACAGATTTGGATGATTTTGTAATGATAATACACTAATAATTTTAATACTATTATCATACAAGTATATTTCAATTAGTCTCATGTTCATCTATTGTGTGCAGGTTAATTAGCAGACTGTGAGTTATGGCTGGCACCCTGATCAGACTGGTCTGGGAAAATGAAAACACCTGCAGTCAAGGACAGACTGCTCTGGGAAAGTAGAGAAGAAGCTGCAACTGTTCTGTGTTTTCAACTGTTTCAGATAAGGACGTAAAGATTGAGCTTGCCCTGCACAGGCAGACAGATGCATTCAGATGAGTTATCAGCTGGTGTGTGTGACCTCTCTCTCTCTCTCTCTCTTGCAAGATTAAAACACTTCAGCTTTGTGATTATTTCCATTCATTTCTCACAGGACATTGGTAAAGAGGAAAATTTCACAACAGAGCGCTTGATAAGTAGAAGTTCTCACCTCACTGCGATGGCCCACCATAGTCTTAAAGCAGTGCTGCGTGTCCAAATCCCACCACTTCACAAAAGTGTCCTTGGAACTGGACAGCAACACACACACACACACACATATACAAACTGTTAGTGAAGAAATCAGTTGGAAAGACTTACTTTTTAAATAGTTTTAAGCTTAGAGAGTCATCCGCTTCTTCCAAGATGTAAAACAAAAACCACATGAATATAAACAATTATGCAGATTTTCTCTTTTCTTAGTTTCTGTCAGCAACATTAAGCTGGACTTTAAATAAAATTATATCACAATTATGATTTTATTTTTTCAGAACTAACAGCAAAAACCAAACCAAACCCAGGTGAAGGTGTGAGGAGCCGGTTGGATGCAGTGCGAGGCTGAACCTCTGCAAAAACCTCTGAAATATACACCAGCGGCTTATCCAATATGAGACGACAAAAGAAGAATTGTTTGGCTTTTCCATATTTTTGTTTGTATGCTACCAAAATATTATCAGCCTGCAACCAAGTGCTTCAAAGTAAAATTTTAGCACAGACTTTTCGCATCCTGTAATCCAAGCCAAACTCCTTTCTATTACTGACTTTCATTATTGTAATACATTGCTTTGATTAGCTCGGTTTTATGAATAAAAAATGAATCAGGTAAGAGGGGTGTCACCTTGTGACAAGGAGGTTCTTCTCTTTAAGGAACAAGGCCTGTGTGATGACATCTTTATGGCCCCTCAGTCTGTAAAGCCCACACTCATTGATGATGTCCCACACGATCACATCTGTGTCCTGAGAGGAGAAAAACACAACCACCATTAACACAAGCTACAACAGATCAACAGTCCTCAATTCATCCCAGCATTTTTACTTTTTTCTGTTATTTATGTTGTAATCTGACTTGGGGGAGGCATCTCAACATCAAATCCAAATTCACAACATTAAGAGCACAAAGAAATACCAGAAAACCCCAGAACAGCCGGGGTTTCTTACCTTGGAACCAGTGACGAGCCGCGCCCCCAGTGTATCGTAGTTAATAACGCTGACGGCCGACTTGTGGCCGTTGAAGGAGACGTTGCTTTCGCCGCTCAGCAGGCTGAAGATTCTCACAGCACCATCTTCATAACCCACAGCGATGTGAACTCCATCGGGAGACGGACAGAGGAAGCTCACCTCGTGTTTCTGGCCCTGCAGGATCAGAACCTGCTCGGAAAGATGAAAACTGCTGTTAACACGCTTTGAGCAGATACCTGGAAGCTTCCTGTGGAGCTGCTGGTTAACATCACATGCTAAAGGCTCACCTTCTCTCCTTTTCGGACGTCCCAGATGAAGACGTGTTCGCACGCAGCCACGGCCACATAGCGTCCCCTCTCACCTCCTCGGAGTGTCACATATGCAATGTTGGCTTTCTGGCTGCCGATGACTCCGAACACTGCGCTGGCGGCGTAGCGAAGGTACTGCTTGGTCAAACCCATGACCGGCACCCTGGGATGATGATGAGTTCTGTTTCACAGGAAGACAGCAGAGACTTGGAGCAGTCCTTCTACTGATAAAAGAGAAAACAATGTACAATCCTGAGCTACTCTCACATTATTGCATGTAATATCTGAGGTGTGATTTACAAATAACACAAATTTATTTATCTTTTCATTCCAGTAGCAATTAATTGCTCTTTTTTTTTGCACGTTATTCATCACTTATTCTAACGTAAAACCTCACACAAGTCTTACTGATAATTTTTAAAGGCAGAGATTGGACTGACTTCTGAATATATTTATGAGTTTTTAAATGAAATACAATCAGTCTGACATCTTCTTGAGGATCTCTTGTTGAGATGGAGGGAAAACCAAAGTTATAAAAGCAGATTTTTCTCTGTTCTTTCAAACCTTTTTCCCTTAAAACTCTCCAGCTGGATCTACAAATCCATACACGGCTTTTCAGAATGATCTTTTAAACTATTTCTTGGGGGGGGATGCTGATGTCCACTTTGAGCTTGTACACTTCTGTCCAAAAATTAGATGTCGGGTGTGAAACCTGTTGTGAGCTGTTCGTATTATTTTAAGTTTGAAGAAAGTGTGTAATAACCTGTAGTTTTAGAAAATGAACAGCCTCTTAAACTTGTGACAACTTTTATACTTACAATTAAGTACAGATGTGACTGTAATCAGTTTTATTCAAGACACGAATAAAAATATTAAGGCATCCCTTGATTATTCGTCATTTGTATGTAAAATACAAAGCACACAGTACGGTACGTGATGTTAAACGCACACATGCGACTGCTTAACGTGTCATCTCATAACTGTAAAGATTAATCTACTCCAGGCTGATCTCGGACCCCGTTTATATTTTATAATATTATTTTCCTGCAGACTTAACATATTTTTTTGGCTAAATATTACACGTTATCCCGTGTAGTATACGAAGCGTTTGTTTTATTGAACTAAAGTGCCCACATATATGGAGTTAAGCCCTTTCAATGCCTTAATCAACGCAACACGAATCAAGCTCCGCCCGTCTAAAACTCACATCAGTTTAAAACGAATGCAAGAATTCACATTAGCGGACAGCTTTCCCAACCCACGTGGTGATGTTCTCCTCTAAACCAAACTCACGACAGCAAACAAATGGTATTTTCTTGTCTGTAAATGTTCCATACAATGATGCGGTCTTTGTCTTCCCTGAACTATGAGAACGTCTGTTAAGTTTTGTCTTCTTACCTCTTAAAAGGGAACAGCCACTTGCTAACTTGTGTTGTCTTCCTAGTGCTGCCAGTTTTAAACTCAGGCTTAACTAACGGATCACCGATGGCAACCGATAAAAACACACAGAGATACACTTACATTGAAAAGTTATTTACCATACACATTACCTTATCCGTTAAAGTATGCATACGTATACATATACACAAATAATATTGAAAACTGTGTTTTGGAGTATCAGGATAAAAAACTGCTGGTCAGGGTTCTTTATGTTTGTTCGTATTCTATTGCTTTTGTCTGCTACCTTCCTGAGGGGAAAAAAGGTATTAATTTGTGACAGTTGTGGGAAATGTAATCTCATCCGATTGACAATTAGTTTGGCGTTAATTTAGATGGTCAGAGATCACTTTGGCTCAGAATATGCAGTTTACACAGATGCAGTGACTTCTCGCCGATCCCAGAACAACCATACCGGAAGTCTTTTTGCTTAGTAGTCACATGATTAGGAACTGATTAACAGAAGAGTCAATTTGCCAAAAAATAAAAACAAAGTTTACCGGAACCTTGTTTGTTAGACGCTGACAAAATAAAAGTATGGGTTATTCAGAAAAACATTAAATGCACTTAATACGATTTAGTTAAATATAGCAGACGTCTTATGGGTAAAGTTTTGTCAGTGATTATGTGTGTTCATAGATAGTTGAGTATTTTTCCATGGAAGGTCAAGGAACACATTTTAACATCACATTTCCCCCGTGGAACAATATTACGTACAAATAATCTTTCAGTTTATATCATTCAGTGTGTTTTGATTATTGCAACCTCCCAATAAGGGAATCCCTCCATCACACACTAAAGAGGAGCTCTCCAGCTCTGATCTGAGCATTACATAACACACCTACTCATGTAAAGGGCTCATGTATAGGAATGTTATTATTATCAATTGCTTTCTTGCATGCATTATTTGAACTAACCATGACTGGCTACAAAATTACCAGAATGAGTACAACATTCTCTTTTTTTCTGCTGTTTCCATGTGAAAAGCTTGTGTAGCGTGCGTCCGTCCGTCCGTCCGTCTGTCTGTCTGGCTTCCTTCCTTCCTTCCTTCCTTCCGTCCTTCCTTCCTTCCTTTTAGGGCCCTAAAAGGAAGACAAAAATCCAATAAAACGTTAGACGTGCCATTTATCTGAGCTGCATTGAGGTGGCTAGTCCATAGAGGCTTAAGCTCCTGAACTCTTGAACACCCCTACTCAAAAGATAAATAGATATTATAAATAATAAATAATGTGGCCCTGTGATGGACTGGTGACCTGTCCAGGGCGTACCCTGCCTCTCACCTGAT
>JBAMHW010000014.1:6319620-6331722 GCA_037177495.1 Rhadinocentrus ornatus | reverse complement strand
CAAGAGAATTACCTGCTTGGTTGCTACTGAGGTGAGGACAATGTCTGGCCTTAATGTTGTCTTGGCGACCACTTCTGAGAACTTCAACTGCTTCCCCAGGTCAACTTTAAGCTCCCGATCACTCTTTTGTAAGTGCCAAACTGTTAATTAACGTGCCAAATGTGCATGAGCAACCAGCTTAGTGTGCTGTACAATTATTTACATTCACCAGTCCACGTAACGAACCTCTGCTTCATTACATTTCCTTCCTCTTCCTCCAAATAAACACAGTACCTTAAACTTCCGACCTTCGTGACAATCAGTCCGCTACGCATTCGACTTCCCTGGCTGGTACTGCACCGTGATGTCATAAGGCTGCAGCGAGAGGTACCA
This sequence comes from Rhadinocentrus ornatus, assembly GCA_037177495.1. Taxonomy (NCBI): domain Eukaryota; kingdom Metazoa; phylum Chordata; class Actinopteri; order Atheriniformes; family Melanotaeniidae; genus Rhadinocentrus; species Rhadinocentrus ornatus. The sequence continues at coordinate 6,331,350 of JBAMHW010000014.1, read as the reverse complement.
CCCAGTGTGTTGGCATCTCTCATGCGCTACAACCACTAGAGAGCCGGATGATCCATCTCCAGGACAAAGTCCCATCCCAGCAGATAATATCTCAGGACTCCATGGCCAACTTCAAAGCCAAACACTCCTTCTCGTTCGTCGAGTACTCCTCTCCATGTCCAACAGCTTCCGGCTCAGAAACACCACCGGTCTTCTCTCCCCATCCTTCACCTGCAGGAGAACCGCTCCAAGACCCACTCCAGAATGAATGGCTTGCCGAAATCCGGGCTGTGAAGAACTGGCTGTGAGCACACTGCCTCCTTGAGGTCCTTAAACACTCCTCCATCCAGACAACCCTGTTAGGGGCTGAACCCTTGGGGAGGTCATGTAACACCGCTGCTCTCTCCATAAATGTGCGATAAATTTCCGGTACCACCCCACCAGTCCGATGAAGCCTCTCACCTTCTTTTTTGTGGTGGGAACTGGAAAAGACTGAATGGCCTTCATCTTCTTGATCCTTCCAAACCCGAAGATGAAGCCCCAGTACTCCACTTCTCTCTGTCGGCCCTCAGAATTATGTGTATGTTCATGGGTCTCTATGTTTTCATGTTTATCAATTGTAATATGATCAGAAATTTCTGTAGACCCTTCTGTGACTGACTCATGGACCTGGTGGATTTTCTGCTCTTGCACTTCTACTGTAGGCTCTAGATAAGGAATTATTGATGTTGCTACAGTCTCTGTTTTTATCTTGTTTTCAGCTCCACATTCCAAGCTACGTTACAGCAGTCTTTGCAGACAGTTGCTCCTTCAGCACCATCTACACAGAGGCAATGTCCAAGCTGTTATTACCCAATAAAAATTGGCAGAGCAACACGTTTTCCACTGTACTCAGATAAGTAAGAACAGGATTTAAAGGTCTGTTTGCTGAGCTGACAGATCTCCCCACTAATCACTTCTCTGGTGGTTTAGATGGAAAACGTCTCTGGTTAAAGTTCCCATGAAGATGGTAAAAGCTGGAACAAAAGCCATCACATTTACATTTGTTTCACTGTCTTGTAGGTATTGATGGCTCCTATCTCATATACACACTTAAAAAAGTAGCTCATCGCCCAATCACATGGCAGCAACTCAACCCATTAAAGCATGCAGACATGATCACTACATCTTGCTAAAGTTCAAACTGAGCATTAGAGTGAGGAAGAAAGAGGATTTAAGTAACTTTGAACATGGCATGGTTATTGGTCTGATTGGTCTCAGCTCACTTGGAAGATGCAAAGTGAGATTCACAAAGCACCTAGGCCACAGAGCGTCTTTGGGGTGGAAGACTTTTCCCCTCCTGAATCTCCTCAGCTACATATGAACAAGGTGGTCCTGAAGCGCATCAGTCTGAGCCGTTAGCACTGTTGTGCTGACTTGTCAGCAGCTCTGGAAAGCTGTGGCGACTCGCGGCAGGTTGTGGCAGCTGCAGGAAGGTCTGCTGGAAGTTGCCGTTGCTACAGCTCTGGAAAGCTGTGGCGACTCGCTGCAGGTTACTTTTTACTCCAGTGTTACTTTTACATCCCTCAAAAGCACAAATCTGGAATATTTTATCAAGTCTGAAACTAGCAATTCTACACCATATAAGTTCACATCCCTTCATGTGAGTTGGTGGTTGTGGTTTTCTATGCCTGCAAGGCATAACCCGGTTTTAACCTTGTAGAGGGCGTTATGAGCCATTTTTTACCCACAAAATCCCGTTTTTAAAATAAATAAAAAAATAAATAAATTTAATCAACAGAAGGCTATATGTGGTTTTTTTTTATTAAAATTAAGCAATACTGTGTTGTTTACAGCTCAAAGTTGCAGCTCACATTTTTAGGCGCACTACCCCTTTAAAACAGATCAACTCCACATAGGAACTGAGGCACCTTTTCCATGTGTCATTACCTTTATGGATATTATTGTTTTAGCCTGTTTAGACAATTTACAGCATGTATCAAATATTGTTCTTGTTTTATGCTGCACTATAAATTGTGTCCTGTTTTTGTAGTCCTGAAGAACCTGACATGACAGTTGCAGACTTTAAAGGTAAAAATAATCCGTTTTTATTCCTAAACAGTGAAGAAATATTTTCCTCCTGTGAAGCTTCCACTTTCACAAAAAAAAAAAATCTCATAAGCAGAATTTTGTTTTTTTCCTTTTTAAAGGCTAAATAATTAAGAATTTTTTTGTGAAATAATTTAAAATGTTTTCAATTGTTGCGAGGGATAAAAAGAAGCTTCCCTATAAACAATCTGTCCTCTTCAACAATGTCTTTGTCAAGCTTTTCTCTTTTCAAAATAAGAGTTATGTGACGGAATAACTTTGTGTAGCTCTTTATTACTTCCTGTTTCCTTAACCAATCATATGCGACTCCCCAAGTTGGCAAACAATAGCGCAGCGTTTGGTATTTTATGTCAGCAAAAGAGCAGCAGTAATGATGTTTTGGCCAAGTGAATAATGTGTTTGTCCTTATAAACCAATGACATTACTATCAAATTAATTTATTAAGTGAGACTAAGGGAAAACAGCCGCTGTGTGGCATTTGTTGGTTAATATAGCTTTTGTTTACACTATTTTATGCTAGCGTAAATTAGCACCTGAAATTAGCGCTAGCATTGCAAAGCATAGCAACTTACTGTGTGAATCTTCTCGTCATCATCATGTTTGCTGGTGCCATGTTCTCTGTCCTTTATAGACTGTAAATAAAAGAGCCGTCTTCTCACACACCGGCAACCTGCCCGGTACTCTCCAAGGGCGAGGAAGAACGCTCTCCGTGTTTTTCTTTCAACTGCGGTTGTGATTTGAAACACTAGGTAGCAATGCTACTTATTTTGCCTTTAAACCAAACTACAGTCTTTTGGTCTGATGATTACACATAACCTTTTTAGACTTTCTAATCTACCTGCTGAGGTGTCACTCAAAAAACAAAAATCACTGAGGCAGAAAATGCTTTTAATATTCTTTATTTCTTCTTCAAAACACACTTTCCTGATTTGCATGTATATTTCCATTAAAAAGGAAAAACAAGTGAGGTAAAAGTGCTGAAAAATGAAATGGTACAATGGTTGTAACCATCAAAGTCATCACAATCACAAAGCTGACAAAAAAAAAGCTCGTCTGCATCTATTTCCAAAGGGGAAAAAAAGTGCGACAAAGTTTATATTTTCCCCCTTTTTTTTAAACTTTATTACAACAGGCATCCCTTCATACACACATGCAAATGTGCACACACACCTCCACGCATTACAAACAAATCTGCTGCAAAAAAATAAACATTTGCAACTTATAGAAACTGTAGGAGAGCTTCTACATGATCTCCGTCACATTCCTCATGGTGTAAGACTTGTACTTCAGACAAGCATAACCACTAAATTTATCTACTCTGCAGAATTCTCTGCACCCCTGCCCCCACCCTGCCTGAACAAAGAATACATCTACAGGGGTGTAAGGAACACTCTGTACTAATAAACAAAAACTCAAACAAAGAGGGAGCGAGAGGCTAACACCAAGTTTACAGCAGAAAGAAATATGGGGGTCAGAAGATTAAGGGGGAAAAAAAAAAAGCAAATTACACTAAATCTTGATTTTTTTTCCTCAAATTCGCCAAGTTTATACATCCACATACATTAGCCCTGACAAAGAGAGGGACATAGCATCAGCTCTGCTGCACCCAACTCTTCTCTGGGAAAGTAAAGCTTCCACTGACTCGCTTTGAGCCATCAGAGGAAAAAGCCACAATAACCGTAAACACACAAAAACGGGATGGGCACTGACAACAAGGCACAGGGTTTCTCTTCCAGCTTGTGTTCATGATCAGCTGAAAACACACTTATGTTGGCTACATTTTCTTTGACCTGCCTCATGCAACTGCCGTGAGTGAGCAATGTCAACAAGAAGCTACATACTTTAACCTGCGATGGAGCTGCAGCATAACAGAGATGCTGGTTCTGAGCGTGGCCACAAGACCTGAAGATAATCTCCAATCACTCGTGGAAAAACAAGCAAACTCTGGGTTCATCAACGGAGAAATGTTCAACGTCTTAGCAAATGGACACAGATAAAACCCTGCTGCTTTCTGGGTGTAGCAAAGTTCAGTCTGTTGCCACCACCGCTAATCTAAACATTAAGAAATTGTATTGAGGGTACAAGAAGGCTGAGTAAATAGAGATAAAAGGCAAAAACGAAGGTATGTCTCAATTTCAAAAGGTAGTTTAAACCAATGCACTCTCCCATAATATAACTTTAAAAAAAAGGGACAAGAACCAGCTCTGCTCCATCAGCAAGTGACAACAGTAGCACATTGAAATTCCTCTCAGGTGGTCGGGTTTGGAGCAAACCATGGCCCTTTTAAAGTGCATCCGCTCTAATGCGGCTTGTCTGCACATTTCAGGTGTTGCTTCGGGGTGGATGGGATTATAATGATCACGAAAACAAACTTTGACCCAGCAGTTTGGGAGAAGGTAGAGCTCTAACGTGTGGGTGATGATTAAATAGGAGTGTATACATATAAAAAAACTGCTCAGCAAATCAAACTAATCAAAAAGTTGGATAAGAAAAAGCATTTGGGTGAGACTGCAGAACCAACATGGCTGACAACACAGAAAAGACTGAACAGGGTAAAATGACAGAACAGGAATGACTAAACGGATGGATTTTAAGGAAATAAGGTCTAGGACTGAAATTATTAACTTTGAGGGATGGGGGAAATTATTGAAAAGATGTCAAACCAAATCTAGATTTTTGCTCCTAGACTAGACAAATGTAATTTACCCATAAAAGAAAAAAAAAATCTTATACCAACAGAGTTTCACAGGGTTTTAAGAGGCTGAAAAGAAACAGCTGAACCTTCCCCTCCTGACCACCATTAAAAAACACCTTTAAAAGATAAACGCCAAAAAAAAAAAAAAGTGACAGGCACTTCAATGTTTCAGTTGCTGGTTTTAAAGCTGCCTTTGGTCCAGAGCCGATGGTGTGCAGCATCTCGCTTGTTAAATAAAACAGTTTGCATGCAAAAGTACAGCATTGGAGCCCTGAAAACCCATGTGACCCACACACACCAAGCTAACCTTCCTCCAGGACTAACAAGTGATATCCTGTGAGCTGGCCAGATAATGCACACTCCTGGTTATCTGGTCCTAGCACAAGCCACAGTGAAATGAGAGGCAGCGGAGGGAGCAGGAATTACACTTCTGAGAAACGGGGGGGATGACAGGAGTGGCTGCTTGTATAAGAAATTTAAGAGAAAGTCATCTCCTCACCTAGTGATATGCCACGAGGTTAGGAAAGGAAAGGGAAGAGAAGTCACAGTGTAGTTCATCTGCTAGCAATGTCCAACATTAACAACTAATAATAGGCTTTGCTAGAAATAGAAATTCATCGGTTTGTAGCTGGTTAGGTGGGGGCTTCTTGTGGCTTACGCATTACATCAATAATCAAGTCTGAAAGGAGAGATGAGTCGTCAGTCCTCCCTTGACCACAAAAGGGGTTCAAACTCTGGTCGCAACAGGCACCCGAGTAGACGGGACGTGGCTCAGCCTGTCCACATGTAAGGTGGTGAGGTTACACACCCAGTCCTAGTTCCCTGCTCCTAAAAGGTTCCTCTCACAGGGAAAAAAAGGATAATAATAGACAGCTTGTAGTCTGAGAGCCGGTTGCTGGGCTACGTCAGAGGAGGATCTCATTTCAGCCCTGCTGTCGAGCCTGCAATGGCTGTGAGGTATAACCCTCCATGTGCTGCTCCTTTTAAGGGAAGCAGCAGCCAGTCGGCCTGTCAGTCCAGGACTCCCTGCCAGGCGCATTCCCTCAACAGGCCCGAGTCCACTCCGTCCAGTCAGCCTCCCACAATAACCACAGCACTGTGACATCTGGAGGTCACTGGTGACCTCTTTTGGAAGCAAATAAATAAAAAGAGCAAAACTTTGCCCCACCCCAAAAGAGAAACCCAGAGAGAGCATGTCTGAACCCTAAACTGACAAGACTTCCACTCTAAGCCAGTCTCGGTTGAAAAAGTGAATGTCTGAGTAAACTGACTCAAGAGTGAGGAGGGGAGTTCATTGTACACTGAAATTCACAGTGGTGGTTTGGGGGGGGATTGTCTACAACAGGCACTGCTGGCACATTAGAGATGGCACAGAGATATTTACATAAAAACTGACGTGGCTTCCTACTGATTTCTGATGGGAGCAAAAGTTTAGTGTACCACCTTTTCCCATAAACACTAGAGATCACTTTTCTTTTTTTTTACATTTGTTTTTTTTATATATATATATATTATTTTGGCTGTCATCTATTATAAACTAGCCCCATTATACAATTGAGTATTTTTATTTTCTTCTTTTCACTTTTTTTTTTTTCCTTTACAAGAAAACCAAATTAAAGGTTACGGCACTTCATCTTCACCCTTCTCTAAATAATAGTCCATACTTAAAGTATTGGAGGGGTAAAACTAGAAGTTAAGGCACAAAAATACATCCTCATTAAGATTGAGGTTGAAAAACAAGTAAACCAAAGATGAGGGGGAAAAATCTAAATAACACTTAAAATATCACTTTCTATTCAATGACAGAGATTTCTGTAGGTAAGGAATGAGAAAGGATTTAAAGAAAAAAAAAATCTAACTTGTGCCTTAACAGAAACATAATATTTATTGTCAATGTGTTCATTTTTTTGGGGGTGATTTACTTTTTTTAACCTTTTTTTTTTTCTTTTTCTTCCATTTACTCCTTTCAAAAGCAGTGGCAGCCATATCCTCTTGTCATCCGTCTACTTGTTTGTTTTGTCAGTTACATGGCAGCCATGTTGGAATGTTCTGGTTTGCCACATAATAGTTGCTGAAGTTGTGGTCTCTGACATACGGCGCTGGCTGATAGTAGCAGGTGACACAAGATGCATCTGGGATGGCGCTCTGCTCCGCCAGGACCCTCAAGGCCATCAGTGAGAGCAGCTGGAGGGTCTGCCGCCGTTCGTGGCCCATGAGGCACACTGTGCTCTCATTGACTACTTTCCGCAGGATCTGGAGGTAGTCGTACTTGCTCTTCTCCTCGCCGATGAAGTGGCTCTGCAGGTAGGCTTCCACTTTGCGCTGCTGCTCTCCGATGTCGGGAAAGTCAATGAAGAAACGTGAACACATGTATCGCTCGAGGGCCTTGAATTCCTCCTGACTGGCAGGACGGAAGTCCCGCACCAGCAGGTTGCAGTATTTCAGAAGGCCCCCGCCGCGGATCTCCTCGGGTCGCTTGGTGGCGATTTGCTTGTTGCGCAGGTGGCTCAGTGCAGTGTTGAAATCCCCGTACATGCTCTCCCCGACGACGGTGGGATGAGAGGCCTGAGACATGGGTGTCTGCGTCTGCTCATAGTGGGAAAGCATGGAGTCCAGCACAATCTGAAAGGAGTCCACACTGAACTCGAACTGCCGCCGTATCGAGTCCACAAACTTCAGCTCCACGTTGCGGCCACTATTGTTGGAGAGGGAGATTAGACTCCAACGGTCCTGCTCGGTGTTCACCTTGACTAGCTTTTGGACATAAGCCTCTTTGAGAGTCATGGGCGTGAGTTTCTCTTTGTTCACACGCTCAGGCAAAAAGTCCAGCAGTATACCCAGCACCACATCCTTAATAAGCTTGAACGCCGACTCGTGTGGCAGGTCCACCCTGAAGATGACGTCCAGATCTTTATAGCTCCAGCCGATGTCTTGCACCAGCACATGGCTGGCTGTGGAACCATTGAGCCGGATGTCCTTCACTTTGATGCCACTCAGTTCCAGGCGAGAGCGCACTCGTGCCACAATGTCATTAAGCTGCACCTCTAAGGTTGGGAAGTTTCCTCGTCCGTGAACAGGCACAACATCAGTCAGAACTTCATTCAGCCTGCTCACCTGCTCCCAGGTAAGGACGGAACTACTGCTTGATTCCTCTTTGATATCCATCTTCTCACAAAGTTTAGATAAACTGAGATGGAAGAAAATATACATATCAGAAATTACTTTTAAATGCAACACAAACCAGGTAACATTTTAAATGGAGAATTTTCTCAAGTAGTATTTCACCAGGTTAGCCTTAGCTGTAAAAAAAAAAAAAAAAAAAAAACTGTTGATTAATGTGCGAATATAACCAAAGAAATTTAAACATTTTGCTTAGAGGCTTTTAAATGTCTTATGAAACAGTGGCTGCATCATTCACCACGAACAGAGCAGAATGTGAGCACGAGTCAACCTGCACATTCTTCGTTACACACACACACAGTGTAGAGAACAGCGCCCGTGAGCTTTCTAGAAAAACTCACCGCGCGAGCCTGGATTTCATTCCAGAACCGCGTAGAGACTAACACAGAGTTCACTTTGTGCCCGCTAAAGTTGCCGTTTTCCCGAAATAATGACATTGACTGCAGCGACGACAGTTCCCCGCACCGCTAGCAAAACATTAGCAGCAGTTATTTGTTCCAGCTGACCCCTGATGAGGGCTATATTAGTTTTACTCCATTAAACCGCTGACGTTACCGTGCGAAAACAGCTAACGACCCGTCAAACCGGGCTACAAAATGGACATATCTTATTGTTAAGCTAGACAGAAAACGGCTTAATTTCGCACCATGTGTCGACGAGTCCTACGCAGTTATGCAAGTTAAAAATATCATGGAACCCTAGAGAAAACTAACCACCGGTGTCACGTTTTTTTTCCTCCCTTCTTCCATCACGGCTTCGCCGAGTGAGACTAAATTTAACTACTAAAACATTGCTAAACTTCTTTCCTGAAGACAATGCTAAAGCAAAACTTTAAGTAATAACTTATTCGAATATAAATACAGTACATACATTACCAAGAGAGTGTTCTGGAAGCATTCAAAGTCCGATAAAGTTGTTAACTTTGCGTACACAACTCCACATAATCCACTATCCGAGACTTAGCCCAAGTATATAAAAGCCAGCGTTTGAACCACGGCCCCCGCTGAAGACACGCCTGTTTTATAATGCCGAAGTACTACCCACTGAAATAAATGCGCCGTGGTACGACGCAACCCCTCTGGCTATGTGAAGGAGCCATTCTAACTCAAACCTACAATATGAACCACACAATATTATATAAATAAATATAAAACACTTACTTTGAATGTTTATCCCAAACTCTCATCAACAGTAGATCACATAGTCGTAAAATCGAGTTTGATCGTATCAATGCGCTGAACAAGACTTCTGATTGGACAACAAGGTTTTTGTGTTGCCAAGTAACCAGGAGCGCCTGTGTGAGGTCGGTGCTCACTGCGGTCATATCTGTGTCACCAAGTGGCTATTTGTTATCAATGTAAAAGTTTAAAGTGGTTTGATTATTATTTTACCCACATATACAGCTGGGTAATTATATAAAAACATAATTTTTATAGTGCTAAAGAGCTCAAAAGTCTATGTGGATAAAAAAAAAAAATAAAGAAATTAAAAAACATTCTTCAACACAATCCACAAGCTTTGTTAATCTCTTGAGTATTCCCACATTGAAATTGGAATATTTCTGCAATTGCAAGGTCTATTTGAAAACGTTTGTCATAAGAAAATGGAAGATTTGCTAAGATAAAAATTACTGGTGTGGAATAAATTAAGATAGTACAGAGTACAAATAAAAAAGTTTCAGGTTCACCTTAAAAAAAAACAACACTTTCAAAATATAAATATCCATTTGGAGGTGGTGCAGTTGTAATCCTGTGCCGCCAATAAATCATAGTACAAAATGTGAAGATTATCTCTGGAAAGACCAACTCTAATGAAGTGAAGCAGAATAAAATTAGAGATTTTAACCCCAGACGGTTTGGTCAAGGTCTCCAAAATGGCCATTTTGGCAGTTTGGCGCATGACTCTCAACATTCACCTAACTCAGGGGTCTGCAACCAGCAGCTCTGGAGCCACTAACGGCTCTCAGAACCTTCCACAATGGCTCTTAATACATGGCTAAAAATGCTCGAGAACAATTTTTTTTTAAATATTTAGTGACTTTAAAAGTTATTTTTTTAATCTATTCTTCTTGTCACTAGGTTTAAAAATATGGTTTTTGCATTATTTTCCACAACTACCTACATCCCATATAAGAAAGTTTGTCTATCATCTTTTTACAAAAGTTTTATGTTTTACTTTATTTTTTAAAAGTAGAAATAGAAATAAAAACATTGTTCTTCAAAAAAAGAAAAAAAAATCCTGTAGTAGATATTTATCAAAAATGATAAGTTGTATTTTTTCAAAAGGTCTCATAACATTTTTGTCTCTAAGCAACTTTTGCTGTAAAGGTTGCAGACCCCTGCCCTAACTGGAGGACCTCAGGAAGTCTTCAGGAATATTTCTCCAGACTCCTTGAAGGACTTTCCAAATCTATTTTTTTCCAAATTGGTTGCCTTTTGCTCCAATATTTGTCGAGATCTCACAGTGCTTCAATAATGTTGAGTTCTTGGCTCTGAGGAAGATCCATTACTCCATAAAACCTGTTGCCACAGCTTTTCAGTCCAGTCCTTGTATCATTTGGCATACCTGCATTTTCTCTTGTTTCTTGTTGTCTTTAAATTGTAGTTCTGACAGTAATCCTTGCACAGACTCTTTCTGATGAATCTTCAGTGAACATTAGATGGACAAACTGAAAGTTCAGATGCCCTTTTCAGTTCTTATGTAGCTCTTAGGTGAATATATTTGGTGCTTTTCAAGACGATTTGCACGACTGCGCACCATTATTAGACATGCCAAATTTTCAGCAAACAGTTCATTTAAAAAATACAAATACAAAAATATAATTTGATATCTGTCAAAATTTAAATAATTTTACATTTTCATAAATATAAAAAAAAAGATTATTTTACAGTACTTTATGCCTGATGTACAAAAACAAACGCCACACATCCAATTGCAGTAAACAACCACAACTGTTTTTCATGTTTCAAGTAGGTGTGACTTGTATTGTTAGTTTTAAACAAGTGGAAATATTTTACATGATGAGATTAATAATTGATGGATACATCATTTGGATGGGTTTTTGTTTATTGTCTTTGGAAATGTAAAATTCTGTCCATTTTTACTGAAACTAAATGAGCTGAATGATTGGAAATCCCACACAGCTCAAGAACAAGTAAGGGTTTTGACTGAAAAATGAAGCATCATAACGTGAAGGCATTCAATCTAAATAACTTTTAATAAAGTGACAACTTATATTAATATCAATTTAAATGGGATTTAACTATCCTCTCACGAATAACAAAACCACACTGTTAAAATGGAATGCACTGCACGGACTGCAGCTACTGAGGACAAAGTGATTCACATTATTTTATCGATGTATACATAACATATCCCAGCTTTTCTGTCACTTGTCTGTCTAAAACAAGGCAAGGCAGTTTATTTGTATGGCACATTTCATGTACAGGGCAATTCAAAGTGCTTTACATAAAACAAAAGCATTACAGATATTAAGAAATAGTAAAAGGCAGCAACAAACAGCAAGAATAATAAAATCATAAATTTCATTAAAATTATTAAAAAGTTACTGTGCAGAAGAAACGTTTTTAACCTGGATTTAAAAACGTTTACATTTGGTGAAAGTTTAATCTCCACTGGCAGTTTGTTCCACTTGTTTTCAGCATAACAGCTAAATGCTGCTTCTCCACCATTAGTCTGGATTCTGGTCTAGACTAGTTGACCAGAATCTTTGGATCTAAGAGCTCTGCTAGGTTTATATTCTCTGAACATGTCACAGATGTATTCTG
>JBAMHW010000014.1:6280449-6301381 GCA_037177495.1 Rhadinocentrus ornatus | reverse complement strand
ATTTACGTGCGCTAACTGTACTGAGTCGGTAAAACCGCAGCCTCCAACAAATGATCTGATCCATAACTGTCGTCAGGAATAGAAGAGATCGGCAGCATGCGGCCGTTTATATTAGAATTAGATAGAATAACTTCACACTTACTGTACTAAACAGCCTCCGCCTGCATCGGTACCGCTCAGTCGCTGGCTGCCATTATTCAACTCTGGAAAACTGGTTAAAAGTCCCTCCCCTTCCGCTTTGTCAGCAAGATGGCAGCTGTTTAGTGCATGTAGAGTCCATCGTTTCGCACTAGATTTTTGGCCGAGTTTAGGGCAGCATCCGGGTACTTTCAGTGCACTAAGTTTTTACTGAAATTTCTGTGTCAGCGCACTAAGCACTTAAATGTAGTGTTCGAAGTACAGAAGTGCTCGGTTTGGGACACACCCTGTGAGTTCTATCCAAAACATTTACTAAAATTTGCACTGACTGCTCAGGTTTATCCTTTTTTTTAATCTATATTTTTTAAATTTTGTATAGTAGATTTTATATAGGTACATATTTTGATTGTTTGTCATTCTTATGTATTGTTAAATTTTATAAGATGTAAGAACGAGCCAGTCTTTTGAAATCAAGAAATCAATCTCTAAAATCAAGCTTGTTCAAAAGCAATAACCACAAGCAGGACCATCTTATAACAATGCAGCAAAAACACACACACAGACACACTAGTGATGTGCCATGAGTGAAAAAGCCGGCTCTGAGAGCCGATGCTTGGCAGTGAATCAGAAGAGCTGGCTCCCATCGAGTGAGAGCCGGCTCTCTGAAAAGAGCTGAACATCCCATCACTAACGCACACTACAACTTCCAGGCCAAAACTGCAAATGGCAAGCTGTGCTGAATGACCACAGCTGCCCTGAAGCTCCTGGTTGGACGTCAGTCAGTTGGGTCAATCACGGACGAGCAATGACACAGCCAGGAAGTTGCTTGATAAATTCGGGCAATTAGCCAATCACCTGGTTGCAACCAAATACAGAAATTTACATAGAAAGCCAAGGTCAAGGCCTGAGGCATAACTCTCTGAAAGAGGCTTGTGTGTACAAACATAAACAAATAGAGGGTTTAAGAGGCAGACAAGTCGGTGGACAGCACTCTCTACAAGACCATCATCACACATGCAGTGAATTATTTGCTGTTTTTTTAAGTCCTAAAACATAATTACTCCTGGAAACATCAGCTGCTATCACTCAAACAAGTTAGAAAATTTTCAATCTTTAGTCGTCTTCAGTTGATTTCTGCATTAGGGACCTTAAAACACAGCATGTAAATCTGATCTATGGACACGCTGCTGAAATATTACACCAGATAAGTCATGCTGCTAGCATAGCTCCAAGACACTAAATGTTGCCCACGATATTCACTGCTACTAACATCTCACTTAAAGAGAAGTCTTGTTGTTAAATGAGCTCACGTATCCACAATCCTCTCTGGTTTTTCTGGCCTGTTCCACATCTGTCTGCCCAGTTTGTTGTGGTGCAGCTCTCCATCCAACAGTGATGTCATGGTATTTTGGGATACAATTACAGATCACCGCAGTGAGGAGCGACGTTAATAAACAATCTGGAATTCTCAAGTAAATGAACAAATCATCTCTAAGCTTTAATATACATGTAGTGTATATTTTCCTCCTTATTAAACAACTGCATTTTAAATATTTAAATGGTGGAATATATAGCACATTTGTTACAATTGGCCAATAAGAAATAAATATTTTTTTTAATGAATTTACCATTTTGAAAACATGTGCTACCTTAATGTGCATATCAGAAAAAAACTGTTTTTGAAAATAACTGAACCACTTAATAGTAAAAACTTTGTATCTAATATACATATATATAACATTTTTTAACTTTTTTTTTTTCAAGAAAAGACAGAAAATGAATAGAAACATATATCTGTTGCTTGTTTTCTTTTTACTGAGAGATGATTGCCTCTGGATTTATTTTTTCCTTGCGGTCATTTTTATCCTGGTCCAGAAACCAGAACAGAGACCACAATGTAACGCACGTTTCCATCCCTCTGCTTCATCTCAGTGTTGTGTTCAAGTAAAGTTTTGGCTCTACTTTGATGTTGCATTTATCCAGTCTGTTCAGTTACGGTGCAAACTCTATTGTACCCAAATGGAAAAGTAGATTCGTGGCTAAAAACAGAGTAAATCAGGCGTGTAAAATTTCATGCATGATTTTAGAGCTCTGGTAAATAAAGCTTGCATCTGTAGCCCAGAGTCAATCAGAAACCATAAGTGGAGAGAGGAAATGATGTTTGGTTTCAGCTGTTTGTGGGGAGAACCACTAAAACAGACATCACTACTTTTACATGTGATATAGAGTAAAAACTCCCCACTAAACATTCACAGAAAAATGAACGTCCTGTTCATCATTAACATGAAATAACACACTCTCTTTGGGAGAGATGAGAAAGTCACAGCTGATACCATGTAAAGCCAAATATTTGCCACCATTACAGAGGAAATTCAGAGAAACAGCAGATAAAACAGGGAGTCTGTTGTCAAGGCTCAAAGATTAAAAATAATAATCTTTGCAGTTAAAAAATGATGGTATGAAATATTATCACCCAGAAGCAGCATTATAGCGACTAAATTTAATAAATACAATATTCTGCTCCACACATTTATTAAAACCATGAAAGGGTCCGAGGTCCTTGTCATATCATAGAACACAAAGGTGGCACATTTATGCGATTTGATGATAATTTGTTAGTTTCTGATAAAAAACAGTGTTACTATTTATTTATTTATCCTCAAACTTTTAGCATCATTCCCCCAGTGAAATACTTTCCAGCCAAGTACTCCCTGAACCATGGGTGTCAAAGTCCAGGGGTCACATTTAATCTCAAATGGGCCGGACCAGTAAAATAACAGCATGATAACCTAAAAATACTGCAACTCCTTTTTTCCTTGTTTACTCCAGTGCAAAGAAGTACAAGTACGTTTTTCAGGTGTTTACATTTAACGAACTATCCTTTTAGTTTCTGTTTATCATTTTTTAAATTAATTTACATATTTTATTTTTTTAAATATGTAAATGTTTATTCTAACTTCGCCACAGTTCCACCGTCAGTAGCAGCGAAGTAGCTGTGGGTGGGGCTACGGTAAAAATCACATCACCAATATATATTTCATCCTCTGGAGAGCTTTCTTCAGCTTTTTTCTGACTTTACAATGTAAAATCGACCATAAAAATAGTTTTTCTGACAGAAAGAAATTAAGTTGGGAGATTTTCTCCAGTCATTCTGAGCCAAACAGAGAAGGTGTGGTTTTAAATCATACGAGTAAATGCTGATACACTAAACAAAAGTAAATCACTAAATTGTGAGGATATAAATAACCAAAAAGTATTTAAGTTTGTCATTTTTCCCCAATCAGGGCACCCCCCTCCTTTAGACTGGCCTACAGACACTACCTACAGAGAAGCTGTTTACGATCCATAATTACATCCACATCTTCATCCGAATGACTGGACCTAGTCACTTAAACATCGAAATGCATCCAGACTAGCTTATTCACAGCTGACCAGTAAAAGCTTCACTCAGCAAATTTACCTCGTTAGATTTAAATGAGATGCGGCTGATGGCTAATCAGGCAATCAATGCTATAATTTCTCAGCTCTGTGAGGCTCTACTTATGCACAGAGGTGCTTCCAACTAAATACGAACGCTTGCTTTCTAACATGCTGACACACAGCCGCGTTTCCATCATCAAGGACAGCTGAAAATAATCAGATTGCTGTAAGGTTTGAAGGAATTCGTTCATCAGTTTCCAATTATGGCAGTGAAGAGGGAAAAAAAAAGGTGTTGAGGTGCATCAGTCTGGAGCAAAGTGGTGGACCAGACCGTCACAGATTACCGTCCCTGGAGTGAAACGATGATATAAAAATGACTCGCTCGCTCATTATATGTTTAAATATCTACTGCTTAAGGCACTGTAACAAAAAGAAAAGAATGTTTCTGGTCACTTTTCTTCATCTTTATTGAATTTCTGTCTCAGTTTTAAACATATTTACAGATACTTTAATTTTACTTTTGAGTCCAGTAAAAATACAAATACAGAACACTCAAGTTTTCAAAATCAACATCGCTCCCAGCAACTTCGTGGGCACCAAATTCCTCCTTAATATATATAGATGATGATGTCAGCATGATGTCAGAGATGGTGGCGATGTGCCGCTGATGACTGAAGAGGAAAGTAGGGGGAAATAAAATGATCAAGTGCTTTAAAATCTTTAAAGTTCAGACTGGAGCTGCATCGGTGACTTTGTTGCTGTGTATCTGCTGCTGTCTGCACTGGCCGATTAGTTGGTTTAATAAAAGGTAAATACAACAAATGAATTATTTAAAGTTGAAAACTGGGTAGAGATCATTAACCGTGAAGCTGAACTATTTCTAAACTGCAGAAACCAAACTAACGAGCTCATAAAGCAGCTGCACTGATCAGTGGAGCTGGAAGGAAAGTAAATATACTCCATTTTAGTGTAAAAAGCCAGAGTTTAGCCTAAATTAGTCGCTGTTGCAGCAGCGGTTGGTAAAAAGCTGATTGGTGTAATTAAGATTTCATCTTACTGGTACATGCACGAGAAAAGAAGGTTGCTGATTGTTCTTTTAAAGGAAACCTCCAATTCTTACAGCCGAGCACAAAATGTTCCTCTGAGCAATTAATTCTTATTTTTTTAATCACTTTTCTGTTTGTCCTTGTGACAGAAACAAGCTGCATGTGTCGGTGCAACATTCGTTCAGGCGCAAGGTGAAGAAAATCTGACCTCCACTGCTGCCACGTGACCCCGCCATCTTCACCAGTAACAAGTCAGGGAATGAACTCATGAATCTAAAACAGGCAAAAACAAGGATTCTGTGAAGTGGAAGGCAAGAAAAATGCATTATGCAGAGACTCTCAAAGTAAGTTAGCTAACATCTGTAATGAAGCACTTTTTTTTGCTTTTTCTTTTCAACTAAGAGCACATTTTGTGATGCTGTAAGCAAACATATAACACTCTGTTCAAATATAACATAAGCTACAAACATGTAGCTTTTATAGTTTAGCTAAAGGAGCTGGAAGATGTGAATCTTAAATTTGAAGATTCATTACATCCCTAACATCCCAAAACTACTGCTTTGCT
Organism: Rhadinocentrus ornatus; assembly: GCA_037177495.1. Lineage (NCBI taxonomy): Eukaryota > Metazoa > Chordata > Actinopteri > Atheriniformes > Melanotaeniidae > Rhadinocentrus > Rhadinocentrus ornatus. Next base: position 6,296,212 of record JBAMHW010000014.1, on the reverse strand, counting down.
AGCCTGTTTCCCTTTAATAAAAATTAAAGACTGGCCAGAAATTAAGAAACATACAAAGACTTTGGCTCAATCTATTAGAAAAAGAATCCAACTTATTCTATACTTACATTTAAATGTGGTTATTTTTATCTAACATTAATAGAAGCAGAGGCCATCCCATAGAAGCAGACGTTTCTCTTCTCCGCTTGGTTTGATTTATAGATTATTGGCCTTCAGATTCTTCCCCGCGGTCACTTTCTCTCCGATATGGTTTTTATTTTGTGGTTATCTTTCAGTTTTTTTTCCCACTTTCACATCATTTCATATGAAACTGCTCGAGTTTTTGTTCCTTTTTGTTTCATCTGATGCTTGCTTTGTTTTTTTCTGTTCCGTTTTGGGACGAACGTTTCCAAGGAACCGAGATTTAAGTTTGGGTCACATTGAAAGTTTAACCTGTGAGGACAAACTCACATTTAACTGCACAAATTTGGAGTTTTAGGGCAGCATTTAAAAGTCAGGAAGTATGAGAAAAAGCTGCTCTATGTGGCGCTTTAAGGTAACACAAGGGGGCGTATTTGCAGCCAAATACAGGCGTTCAAGAGATTACACTGTAAAATAATGTATTAATATAATGTGTGACCGGTTTAAGGTACCATGACACCTTAATTCTTGGTGGTTTTTCATTGTTTGTAGAGATTGAGACTAAAATATAAGCAAGAAGATTTTTTTTTATGATAATTGAGAAAAAATGGAGAATTGCAACACTGACGAGTAAATGGAGGAAACTGATGATGTTTGGTGGATGTACAGAGAAAATGTTGACATTAAAGCTCAGCAGGGAGGCAGAATTTCTTCATTTATTCAGCTCTTTCAGTGCTACACCTTTAGTGTCCTCTTCTTTTCATCTTCCCGTACAAAGTGCACAAACAAATGATTTACAGCAGAGGTCTGTTTCAACCTCACAAACACAGACTTTTACATAAGCAGGGCTGAGAACGAGCCTCGTCTCAGGATGCGTGGTCTGAACATGACGTGATTTGTGGAAAAAACGTGATCAGGAAACTGTAGAAATGATAGAGAAGCAGCATCCAATCAAGTAGCAGCAGAGTGATGGAAATGGGCCTAAAGTGGAGGAGGATTGAGGTTTGGGAGGCCTGCTGCAGTCCTTGTGTAATTACTGTAACAGTGGTCCACTTCTCTAAAAATGGAGGATTAAAGGAGGTGATGTCACCACCTGCAGTCACAGGATGATCTGTAACAGTTCCAGGTCAGGGTTCAACTGATGAAGAAGAGACAGGAAGTGGACTGGGAGTGGGTCACGGAGAAACGGAGGGCTTTGATTCAACCCGGTCTCCATTAATTTCCAAAACAAAAAAAGACAATTCATCAACAGAACCTATAAAGTCCTTGTGTCTGTCAACCTGGAGGAAATAAAAATAACCAAAACCTTCTGTCAGCTCAGTGTCAAACTGCGTGACCGTGTAATCCTTCTGGATGAAGCTCAGTGCTTCAGCTCAAGTCTGAATGGGAGCAAAGTTTGGTCACATAAAGTCTAAGAAGTAACAAAGAAACTAAATCAAGCCTCCGGTTTGGAGCTCAGAGAGTCAGCTGAAGCCAAACGGAGGCTGAGCAGCACACCCGCCGTCCTTCCAACGTAAGCAGAAGACAGATCGACAGATGTCAAAGAGAAGGACGTAGAAGAAGAAACGGAGAGTGGGAGGCGGTCCTCTCTGCAGCCGTCTCCTCTGGCTCATGTCTGCAGATCCGTGTTCACATGAAAGCCTGAATGAAAAATTTGTCCGGTGTTGGTGGGTGTTTCTTTTGTCTTTTGGTGAGCAGGCAGGTGGGCAGAAAGGTGGTGCCCCCTGGTGCTGTGGTGGTGGAGGAGGAGGAAGGCCCGTCTGTCTACCGCTGAGCAGGCTCACTGCCGGGGAGGGTGATGTTTCCCAGGTGGAGGACAGGTAGCGGGTGAGCCTCCGTGTTGAAAACCCAGCTCTCCAATGGCATCAGGTCATCGCTGGAGAACAGCAGGTACAGGTACCTGAGGGAGGGGTGACATGGGGGGGCAGAAGAAAGAAGTGAAGGATTTACCAAATATAAAACATGACTTGTGTTTTAGTCCAATGAGACGATAAGAATAAAATACCTGTTCATTTACCAATTCATCCAAAGTTTCTTTTACTGGTTTTTAAGTGTCCTGATGGCGCTGCTCTTTCATCTGTCTGGTCTGTTGCACCCAGATTTTCCTTCTCACCCTCTAAGATCTAGCAACCAGTTTCTTTTATCTATCCAAAACCACACGAGAAGCTTCGAGGAGACCGGGCATTCATAGTTCTCGCTCCTAAACAAGCTCCTTCTGTTGAGTTCAGATCTTGTCTAAAGATTAAAGCTTTTACCCCAGAGCGGCAGTTTGGTGATTTTTATTTTTGCTGTATAAATTCCTTTTTTTTCTCTTTTGTGTTTTAATCAAGTTTTAAGACTAGTGTCTTCTGTGTCCATGAATTCACTTGTATTTAGTCTGTTTGTTTCTATGTACAAGACCTTGGTTATCCCTGTGGATGTTTAAAGCAGAACATAAATAAAGTCACGTAATTTTTCCCAACGAGGAACTCGAGACCACAAGATTCCAGTTTTAAAGATGGTTGCGTCCAGAACCATCTGCAGTCCTTCGTTGTCTTTTGTAAATTTCTTTCTAGTATGATTGTTTACATTAAGGGGGGGTTTGTTTTTCCCATTTGGTGCAGCAGGAACGCTTGCTGTCTGGTACTGACGTCTCTTAGGACAACTGGAAGCAGAGGAGAGGGTGTGAGGTTTGAAGTACATTACCGAGGATCCATCCTGGACTCAGCAGAGCGTACTATGGGTACAACACTCCCCAGCCTCCAGGACATCTTCATGAAGAGAACAGCCTCCTCGTGAAGATGAGGATCATGAGACCCTCATCATCCTAACAGCAGTGTGTTGGAGTGGCTGCACTCTGGCCGGCATCTAAGGCGAACACAGAGAGACTCAGGAGGAGCTTCTTCCTTCAGGCTGTGAGCTGTGAACTCTACGCTGTAGTGACACTGGCCAGTGTCCTAATGCAATTCACGGCCATCTTGCATGTCACACATCAACAACTTGAAACTATTGGACCAAAACAGGGCTCTAAAAGACGGTTTAGTCGTTTTTATTCACTGTTTCTGTCTGATTTTGTATTCCTGTAAATGTCTCTTGTTCTAAAGTCTCCAGAAAAAAAAATCCAAATCTTACTGAGGCAGCTTGATAAATCAGATTAAATGAAAACATAAAAAGAGGGACACATTCAAATCCCAAATTTCAGTCCAATTTAAACTTAGAGGGAGCGGCCTGACGATGAATGTTTAATGAGGAAGCTCATCGCGTCCCGTTTCAGATGCTCAGAAACAGTTTAGCTGCTCGCTCACAGCGGAAAAACCTCCGTCCTCTTTATGTCAGTACAATTTTTCCATGCGATGTTCTGCTGGTAAACCGTGAGCTAATTGCCTTCAGGTAAATGTTCCTTTTATATCTGAGATGTACTGTCTTCCAAATATCCCGTACAAAAACACACAGAAGTTTTGGAAAAGGAGAAACACCTAAAAAAGACAATATGGGTGGTTTTAATGTGGTGGCTGGTTGGTGTGATGTAACAGCTCCCTGGGTCATGTCACTGGCTTTGCTTTATATATCCAACTCTGACATCTGCTACCACAGTGTTGTGTCAGTAAAAACATCAGCTTAAATGTTGTAAATAAAACTTTAAGTTTAGTGTCAAAGTAGTGGAAACATTGTGTCTTTCTCCTGTGTTGCTCGTCTGTACGGACACTGAGGGGTTCACCTTCTTACCAGAGGAGAGTTCTGCTGTTCTGTACCATTAAAAGTTCTCCAAACTTTTCAAATTTCTTTAACATCCAAATGATCTCGCTTTGACATGAAGATTTGCAATAAAATGTTATTTAACTTGACTTTTAAATGTAGATTCAGACCATGCGTTTATGACATATTATATTTAAATAAAGAGTTAAAATCTGTTTATTTTTATACCCCAAATGACAACTCGTGCCTGTGTTTGTTACATGATGTTTTAGATATTCATATCAATCATATATGTTTGTTTTCTCTTGGTTCATACATATAATATAGTATAATAATATATACTCGTGAGACACACTAACGCGGAACGACCCAAAAGCAGAATAAAGAGAAATTTCACAGGTTTATAATTAATTGTTAACTTTGAGATGCTGTGTCTCTGTCAGCCAATGAGCAGCTTATTTGATTCAGGGGGGCTGCATTGCTTTGATGTGATTGGCCGGCAGCCAGCGGGGACAAACACTGAGAGCAGATACTGAGGACACAAAAGGCTCCACAACACAGAGGGACTGAAATGTCACCGTCTTAGCAGCCAGTGTGGCGGCTGACCTTTCACGATTGTACACCAAAGACAGAATTTGGTGCTATTTGATGCTTTGTGGGTGTTGATTTAAGTCCAAGTTAAACAAATGTGGAGGAGGCATCAGAAGCCTGTTGGTAAAACTGTCCGGCAGAGCCGCCAGTGAAGCCAGGTTTACTCTGATTTATGATCACCTTCCACCTGTCAGGTTGTTTGACTGGCAGCAACACTATTCACTAAATTATCGGGGAGGACAAATGTCAAAGAGCAGCCAGCAGAGGGAATCAGAGAGCCACAGAGCTGCTCTTTGCATTAACCAGACATTAAAACATTATGTAACACTACACCATGCCTGATGGCCACCCACTGTGCCTACAGCCTCCAAGTAACAGAAGATGGCATTACATTAGCCTGTTATTACCCTTTGAAGAATAGTGTAGAAACAAATCCATTCTACTGAGAGGATCCTGAGAGGCCTGCAGCATCTAAATGTCAACCAATTAAAAGGTGTTCACACAACATAAAGGCGTTTATAAAAAAATGTTTGTTCATGACAAAAGAGAATAAATCAGTGTAAACAATCCACTAACATTTATTCTAAATGCTCAATGTCGTTTACACTCACTGGCCATTTTATTGGGTCTACATTGCTAGTATTGCTCCACAATGACTTGACCGCATTCTGGTCCTACTATCTGAATGTGGCAGCTAAAATACTGTCTGTTGTCCAGTGTTGGTGAGTCGTGTGAATTTTAGCCTCAGTTTCCTGTTCTCAGCTGACAGGAGGCATCCGGTGTGGTCTTCTGCTGCTGCAGCCCATCTGCTTGAAGGTTCAACATGTGTTCAGAGATGCTGTTCTGCAGGTCTTCATTGGAACCAGAGCTTAGTTGACTTCCTGTTGCCTTTTCATCATCTCCAGCCAATCTGCCCATTCTCCTCTGACATCAACAAGACATTCTGGTCCAGACAACTGCTGCTCACTGGATATTTTCTCTTCTCCAGATCATTCTCTGTAAACCCTAGAGATGGTTGTGTGTGAAAATCCCTGTGGACTTCAGCAAGTCATCTTGACCATAGACAATATATACGTAGATGCCTCATTACACGCTGGAGCGTGACGCAGCGTCGCCGCCATATTGGATGGGTGTCCGCTTTCCAGGACGGCTTCAGAACTAACCGGAGTCAAGACAGTGACAGGAACTATGCCATATTTTGTCAGCCTATGGTTAACCAGCGCAGTAGCGAAAGCCGATCGCATTACCTTTCACAAATAAGATTTTTTTTTACCATCAGTTCTTTCTGCATGTCTATTACATAACATTATATATGATATAAATATTATAGGTTTCCTTACTTACCCTCAAAAGAGAGATATTTTATGACTCTCACTGTCCCCACCAACCAGCTCTGTTTGGTGGGGTCTGTGTCTCTGTGTTATTTATACACCAAAGGGTCAGGCAAAGTGACAGCACAAGACGAGACTGTATCCCGATCAGCTGCGGACATTCATTCTGCTTTAATGGCAGGAAGAGCTCCCGTTCCCACTTACAAACATTTCTGCAGTCATATGTGACCACAGTTACCTGCCCGTCCGCTCTGGTGGTCTTGTGGACAACGCCCTGGTCTACAGGGTTTATGGGTTTTGGGTGTACTAAAAAATCTGTCCTGTGAGGTGTGCCGTGCAAGCCTTGTCACAGCTGCTGCACCTTCATCCCTTGACCTGAGCTACCATCTGCTTCAGCTGAAAAACAATGGTGGGCTGATGGTCCCACATTGCTGAAACCCAATTCTGAATTGAGAACCACCATTTTTTCCTTTGTTGTCTCAGCATTTCTTAAAGTAAGGCTGCACCACATTGCAAAATTAACTACCCTGCAGGTACAGAGTGCCAGCACACGCAAGAAGCTGTGGAAAGCAGTTTTTTTTCCAAGGGTTTTAGCTCCACGTGTGTGCTCAGATCCATTCCTGGTGCTAATCAGGACAAAACCCACTCTTGTTGGGTGCAAAATGAAGACAGAAACCCCAACCCTAATATGAAGAAACTACAGTGCTTGTTCAGTGTTTTAAGTCTTTCTTTTATAGATGAAATGAATTATTTCCAGGGAATTTTAAGGTCACTTACTTGAGCGTCTCGGCCAGAAAGAAGCTTTGCTGCACATCATCGTAGGTTGGGTTGGAAGAGTAGACATCCTTCACTCCAGAGAAACCTCCACTCACCCGGCAGTACTTATCAATGGCCTGGAAGAGGCGAGGATAGAGGGGAAGAAAGAGGGAAATGAAGAAGTCAAGACACAAAGAAGTTGAACAGAAAAGTGAAGAAAATAATGCAAGGAAACAAAAACCGAATGAAAAGGGAGAAGAAAACAAAAATGGTGTGACAGGAAAAAACAAAAAAGGTTAAAGAGCAGGGGAAGGGTGACAGAGGAAGAGAGATGAGGAAAAGCAAAAGAGTAGGAGGGGGAGGACAGCACATTTTAATAAGCTTATAAAAGCACGCTATAATTAATTTCTTTGCCTCTGACAGATTAGAGCAGGTCCTGGGGAGACATTCAGGAGGCAGCAGCTCTAGAAAATATCACAGAAAAAATATTCCCAGCATTTCCATCTTATTCTCTCCATTTATTTTCCTCTTCTTCTACACAAAGCAGCCTCATAATGAGGGCACGACTTTTTTTCCCCTCTTTGGCTTCATTTTAAGGAGCTTGTGTAGAATGAAAGGGGAAGTTTTTTTTTGCTGGTGGAAAGGAGGCACCCTCTCTCTCTCTCTCTCTCCCTCCCTCCCTCCCCCCCCCCCCCCTCTCTCTCTCTCTCTCTCTCTCTCTCTCTCTCTAAGTGGTCATTCACTACAAAGCCCTCACCACATTTCTTTTCACCTTTTCTTGCTGATTCCCACTGAACCCAAAAATGACTGCTGATTAGCAAAACGAGAAGTTTCTTTCCTCACAACTTCAGGCTTTTCTCATTTCTGTTTCAGCCACACGATCTTTAGAGGAAATCACACACAAGGTGGTTGGATTGGGTTGAAACTTTTCATTCTTGCTCTTTGTGCACTGCAACTTGCAACAGAAGCCAAAATAAAACAACAAGCATCCAATTAATCTGATTCTCAATAAGGGAATTTCAAGCCAAACAAAGCCTCTATTTTATTAGTAACAATTTGCAAACACAGACTTCAAACTTGGGATTATCTTGGAAAATGTACGTGCTTACTAGTGCATCAGCGCATCATCGTTCTGGTAATCAATCTGATTTTTGTTGATTCAGAACATTTAGATTCTTCATCATTCCCCGCGAAACCATCTAGAGGATTTAACGGAGCCAGTCTCCTAAATAGTCACATTTATTCCTGTTAAACAAGCCATGACACTCACAGCACAACTTGGTACATGCACGGGGGACTTTTCCAGACATGCTTTCACATAAACACCAGTTCACGTTATGTCATTAAAAATGCAGCTGGTGATAGTCTACTCTTTCCTTTGAGCTCCATTGATTTGCAGTTGTTACAGTAAACTTGGTGTCGTGTTACACCTCTGCTCGTGGCTTGGTCTGCTCCTTGCTTTTGGTCTTTTTTTCCATCTCTCTCCCTCACACACTGATAAATGTGTCTCATCCCTCCATCTTGTCCTCGAGTAACCGTTTTTGCTGTCAGCAGATCTTCACCGTGAAGTGTTTGGACCATAATTCCTGTTATTCATGGGCTGCTGCGTCCGACGTGAGTTTGCCCTTCTCGATCCATACTGCAGTGCCCCACGGCAGCTTGTGCAACATGCACACGCACACTCGCCATTACATCAAGCTGAAAGTAGCCTTCATGGTGTCAGGGAACACAGTAAGACAGTCTAGAAGCAGGTAATGCTGTTTGAGGTGACTGTACTTGAACATGTAAAACTCGCACCCCACAACCATCTGCGCTAAATAATTGATCTAAAGGATATAGATAATTGATCTATTTCAGCTGGGTTTCACCTTCACAGACACCTACACTCAGAAAGCTGCACACACAAACACATCTTAATGTGACACGTGCATGATCTATGTGCACACATGCACTCACAAGTAAAAGCCAGGCAACGTTAATGGCGGCTGTGAACACAGCGAGACAAACAGGCTAGTTTGGTGCACCAGACGGATGCAGTTGGACTACAAGAAAAGTATGTGAGTTGTAGTCTGTTTACATTATGGGGTCTACAATAGGTCTACAGTACTTGGGGAGTCAGATGTTTTATTGGCAACCAAAGTTCTGGATATTATCAGTGAAAAGTGTTTCTTAGGGGTTAAAAGAGGCAAAAAAGGCCAGAAAATGTTTGAATAGAGATTCACTCTCATTAAGCTGAGTTTTAAAGGTGGAAATAAAGACTAACAGAGGAAAAGAGTCCAGATGGAGCCTCAGGAAATGTGTAAAGAAACTGAATAGAAGCAACCTGAGCAAGAAGTGTGCACAAAATAAAACAGTTATAGAAAAAGTAAAAGCAAACTTTTAAAAGAAAGGTGGAGCGAGTGAAAAGGGTAAAACTAGTAGAGCATCCAAGATGGCCTGATGCACTCTATACCGATTCAAGACAGTGAGAAGAAATTAAAGAGCTACAAATAAAATAATTCAAATGAAATAAGAATATATTAGGGTGAAAATAAAATAAACTAGAATAAAATAGAACAGGAAAAAACAAAAACAAATCTAATAAAATAAAATATAATTCTATTTAATACAAATTAAATTTAATTAAGAAGAAATTTTTAAAATAGAAATTGTGTAATAATCAAATAAACTAAATAAAAAAATCCAATAAAACTAAACTAAATAAAATGAAATCATCCAAATGAATTTAAATTAAATTATTTAATGAAAAAAAGTGAAAATAAAATTAAACTTCATAAAAACACAAATCGTACAGATCGTACATACAGAAGTGTGATAGAAGTATGGAGCTCAGCATCATTAACCGGAGATCGTTCTTATTGATCGAAGCCATAACGTAGCCAGTGTTTCAAGGCTGTTTATTCCAGATGAGCTTTGTTTACATCACCTCCACGTCTGACTGCTCAAACCGATGTTGTGTTTAAGGTGCTGATTTCCACCTGGTCCCATGACATCAATGTGATTACTAGTGAAACGCAGGCTGTTTTACTGGGTTCATTATTCTGTTTTTATCTTCTCATCCAAATAAATGATAATGACAGCTGGATCAAAATACTTTAATCTGTTAAATTATTCAGTTAAAATCTCCACAAAACTTCACGTCAATAAGCTAAAGTAAACCACAGAAAACTAAGGTTTAGATGAGCAGAACAGAAAGAATGCTAAATAATGTAAGGAAGGCGAAGATGAGGCCTTCAGCACGATCTCTATAGTGCCGCTCATTTTCAGCACAATCACAGCTCATAGCACACCTGCCAATATATCTGCTTGCCACCCGTGTTTGATGCCTTTACTCCCACTCAGAAAAGCAACGAGCTGCTAAAAATGGTAGAAAACAGGTGACAAGAAGACTGGCAGGAAAAAGGATAAAACTGAGAGAACAAAAGATGAGAATAACAAGGACAGGGAACATCGACTCCTGGGTAGAAGACAAACTCTTTAATCCTCCGTCAGAAGGAGTGAGGGAGGGCATTCATTTCTGTTCTATTTTCATAAAGCTTTTCATACAAAGGAGGAAATAACGAACAGCTGAACCCATCTCACAGTCTTTCAAACACATGGAATCAAAGAAAGAGAATCTCTGCAGAGTTGGCCAGCTGAACAAATACACTGTTCACATGTGAGACCATCAGTTTTAAACCCAAACCAACCAACAGTGGATACTTTAAGTCACTTTGTTTTGCTGTTAGAAGGTTGTAAAACTGCTGCTTCTCTGGTATCACAAACTCACATCCAGCTTTAAGCAGCTCTGTGCCACAGGTTGCTGACCTTGAGCTTAAAGCTACTTACCTGTGCCGCCTCCCAGCCCCACTGCCTGTATTTGGGGTCGTGGGTGAACCTCCACATGTACCAGTAGGTCTCGATGACCTCCGGCCGCAGGATGTAGTACTTCTCATTTTGCCGAACGGCCACCGCCTCTAAGCCGCTGTCAAACTTGAAGGCCTCCGGGCCGAGCTTCAAGACTTGGGAGAGTAAAAGACGAGCAGAAGAGAAAAAAAAAACAAAGATCGGGGAGAGAGGTGGGATGGAGGGGTAAAAAATGGAGAGAGATTGGAAGATAAGAGGAGAGAAGATGAACAGAAACAGAAGAGATCAACATTATTTTTTTGCTCTGTCTTAATGGTTCAGTTGCAGATGATTACAAGTCAGCGCTGATATGAATATGTGTGTGTGTGTGTGTGTGTGCGCGCGCGTGTGTGTGTGTGTGTGTGTGTGAGGCAGTTGTCTCTGCTTCAGCAGCTTCTCAGCATTTCCACATTTGGACTCTTAATACGTACCACACCTAACTGGCAGAAAACACTGCTTATAATAAGATGTAAAGGGAGTAAAATCAGTGTGTTTAAATTACTTACACACACACACACACATAATCACTCAATAACTAACAGGCCACCTTCAGTTACCCAGACTGTGGGTAGAAAATTCCCTGTTCGCTCCTTCCTGTCTCACTTCCTATCACCACCTTCATTTGTTGCCACGGCAACCTCCCCTCTTTGTCAGAGCAACCTCACAATTTCCGACAAGAAACACACACACGGATACAGTCATGATATGAGATCTCACTTTGGAGTTTCTTTTCTCAAACCTACTAATCCCAGTCGGCCTCTGTTCAACGGGTGATAATATTTATGCTTCAGGAAAATCTGACCAACCAGTCTGAAATAAAACTACCATGATTAAGACAGACGGTGGATGTGTTGGTGATTGGGTAGGTGGGAAACAAATGGAACGAGTTCAGCAGCTAGATAGCTAAAACATAAACAATAAAAAGTTAAATAACGGCATTTTCATTAGACTGCAAAGCTGTGCATCAGAACATACACATCTCATGATCACATCAGACTTTTCAGGGTTTCTCTGAAGGTTTGAACATGTCTGGGGCAGAATCACAGAGCAGCATTCATTGTAATCAGCAACCATCCATGTAGACGTCCTGTGGGCCGGACGTGACAAATAAATACGTGTTTTACTCAGTCTCAGTCGACTGGAAAGCTAAGATTATAGAGATTGGAATGATGTATACAGTTCCAGGCTACAATCATGACTGCAAATAGAATCTTTCTTTGAAGCCATACTGGACTCCAGTAGCAGATGATGCTGCAACTAAAACTGTTCTGCTGCATCAGCAAGGGTCCAGTAAAATAGCTGGTCCACAACAAGTCTTTAACCCATATAAACCTGTTATAGGCTAAACATTTGTTTGATTTTTATATTAACAAGACTGGCCCCCGCCTGAAGAATTCTAACTGGATAAAATCTTTTCAGTTGAAGTTTTGGCTGTTCACCTGATGTTTAAAACTAAACCGCTCCAAATCTGCATCGTACAACGATTTGGATCTTTGTTCTTGGGGTTGAATGAAAAAACTCATCACTAATCATTGTTGCCAAACATATCCATCTTTGTTTAATGTGAACACTAAATTTTCCTCCAGAGGACATTTTTCTTTTATTTCTGTGGTTCGCTGTAAACTTTCTGTCCACAGTGACAAAAACAAACTAAAAGTAAATCAGGGTTGACTAAGTAAAATAGATTCTGTTATTGCTACTAGCCAACATTATGTGCAAATTCATACATGCTGCATGTTTTTATATCCACATGGAATATAATATGATGTTTATCAACCTTGAGACAATGTTATAACAAAGTAAAGTAATTAATACTTTAATGTTCACATGTTTTCTTTGGACAATAAGAAGAAGAATCTATGTTTTTTAACAAATGGTTGTTATGGTAACGGTTAATAATATAGTAATAGTGAAATGGTTAAAACCTGAACTAGTATTAAGATCTATTTTAGTCATTGAAAAATGTCCTTTTCTAAATATGGCTCTGCATGCTTGTGCAGCTACATGTGTAGCAGCCAGGGCTGAACGCAACATATGTGACAGAGTCTGAGCAGTTCTGATGCAACACCATTTAAAAATAATAAAATAGTGGTTCATATCGGTCAATCTAATGGCCTATCACATCAGAATTTAGATGAGAAGAAATATCCCCTCCACAAATATATTAATCTCTCTAAGCTTTGGTTGCTTCTAAAATTTTTCAAAACATCCTCCCAGCTGTGGCCAACAGCTCCTTAAAACACTTGCACTTACATAAATAATTTATATTGAAAAAATGTCTGATAAAGACGTTCCTGACTTGTGTAAATTTATCATCTTTCTCCGACCAGCAGTGGAGGCTCTGTGGACTTTGTTACTGTGCTGCATGGTGTTCAGTCAGTACCAAAGCTGCCAACATGCTGATTTCACGTCATCACAGATAAAACATCATACAGACTCGGTAAAGATCACTGACAGGAAGTCTCAGCTGAGCTGTCAGCAACACTGATTTAATAATCTAATTGGGTTTGGATGTGTGCTGTTCTGGTTTTGCTAGCAGAAATTACTGACAGCCCAGAATGCAACGGCAAAACGAATTACCAGGTATTAAAATCAATTAGCTGCACCACTAACACTGGGATGATGCTGCAAACATTACTAGATAAGCTGAAGAAAAAGTGTCTTTAGAGACCTAAATGTATTATAAATTTTATTTTGCTTGATAGCCAGTTAGTTTATTTGCTGCTAAGTTGGTCCTTGACGTCTTATATTGCTAATAAACATAGCATAGCTTACTGCGACAGTACTGGTGCATCGCAAATCTGTGTCACAGTATTTGTGTTTGCAGCCCTTGCCCTCCTCACCTGTCCTGTCATAGGACTCGTGGCAGGTGTGCGCGATCTCTGCCCCGAGCTGCAAGTAGTGTCCAGCCTTGTCGTCCGGCGAGCCGTCGGCACCCAACGCAAACATACCGCCGGCGAAGCAGGCCAGGTGGCCCATCTTCCTCTCCAGGTGGCCGTTCTTCCACTCACCGATGAACGTCAGGCCACTGTTGGATTTACGTATGAGGTGGCGTTCGATGGCCTAATGAGAGACAGCCCACGATTGAGGAAATGAAGCATTTATGTATTTAATGGAAAATTTTATCTGAAAACTGAAATAAAGATGCATTTTTTTCAGAAAAAAAGGGGGATTTAGTGTATATTTGTATGAAAGTTGCTTACATACCATAATAATAGTGGGAAAATTAGGATGTTTAAAGTACATGAGGAGTGTAACAGAAACGGAGTGCAGTTATGGGTGAGAAAGGGTCAAACATTAAAAAACGCAGCCAGATCTTTGCTCTGCAGGATCTGCTGTGCTCCATCTGATACGCTGAATGATCAACAGACACCTTCATCATCTACAGACCCCTCACAGTGGTTAATAAAGAGAAGTACTGATGACATTTACAGTTACAGCTGCGATTAGTCTCTGGCTGCCATTTATTTCCTACATCCTGCATGTCTAGCAAGGGATATGATGCTCGATGTGTGTAGATGAAGCTGATTGCATTTCTCATCTGTTGCCTCAGAGGTCCGAATGGCACTTTACCTCGATGGCATCATCATAGGTCTTGCGAGCTTCTGTGTCGGTCTTGTCGGACATGATCCACGCCTTCAGCAGGTACTCATAAAAACTGTCCCCTAGTCCTCCAACTGAAGTGTGATCTGCAGAAACAGAAAGGACATAAAAAAAGAGAGTGGATGAAGAACAGACACAAGAGGACCAAAGTGAATTATTCATTCTTCAACTTTGTCTCAAAGTCCTTGGCAGACTGCAGGCTGGCATCTAAACCTTCAGCTGAGGCCTTGATGATCTTCATCTACAATATATTGGCAGCACACTTCCTCCTCATTCCTGTTTTGCTTATTCACTCCCTGATGTGCTCACACTTCTCCGTCCCCATTAGTGCTCATCAAAGTTTACGCAACTTTCATTGCTGTCCTAATTTGCAGGACACCAAAGAGTGAAGATGGGACGCTGCCAGCACACGACACACCGAGAAAATAACTCCCCCAGAGGGATTTTGAGTGCACTTTAATGGCGCTTAGGTCTATTTCAGGGGCAAGTTCACTGGCCTATAAAATAATTATAACAAACATTAGCCAAGAAAAAGTTCAGCCACAATTTTAAATCAACCAGAAAAACGATGAATTTTAAATCTTTCTCAACATGACTGAAAAGTTATTTTTTATTTGCAAACATGTAAAAAGACAAGTAGGCTCCTCAATCTGAGCCCTTGTCAGGAAGAATGGATGAAAAGCTTATTTATCGCTGACCACATCTCTGTGACCTCTGAAGTTCCGTGGAATCACCGCTGACATCGGAGCAGATGCTTGACTAACATGCCTGTAGGGAACTGAGGGGGTATGCACAGACAGGCACAGAGACGAATGAAGTACGGTGAAACATAACCAACCTTAAAGTCATTAGAGACTTGTGTTCATGTGTGGAATTTACATGTGGGTGCTGGAGTTTGTATATCGACAGAGAACGTGACGTAAACTGGAGTGTGCCTATATTTCAACGTTTCAGTAATTATCAAATAAATACAACTGAAACTCTAAATGATAATGTAAAATGGTTAAATAGTCACAGATGCAGAGCTGATAACAGACGACTGTAATTCCTCTGTGATAATAAGTCTGCAATCTCCAGGTTCGTTAAATAAACTGGCATTCTGCTGGGATCATGTCTCACTCAGCTTTATGATACTCGAAGTCAGGAGGTGTTCTTACATTACAGACATTTTCTGGGGTGTTGTGGATGTTACTCGCCAGTTAAAGCATACATGGGAGTCAAATTCTTTCTATGTCATAAATGTTTGCATCATCATCACTATTTAATCCATAAACCTGAAGAACGCTGGTATACATTTACTAGCTACTTTATCAGGTCTACCCTGCCAGTACCGGGTTGGACCCCATTTTTCCTTTAGAACTGCCTTAATTATCGTTGTAAAAGATCCAGCAAGGTTTTGGAAACATTCCTCAAAGATTTGGCTCCATATTGACATGATAGCTAGGGGTGTAAGAAAATATTGATATACTGAAATATTGCGAGATTTTGTGTTACGATATTGTCTCGATGTCAAAAAACTACTGAATCGATTTTCTTTTATTAACAAATGACAGTAATTGCAAACAGTAAAGGTGGTTAATTTTTGTGTTGCATTTTACACTCCGGTCACTAGTTGGCAGCAGTCGTTTCCTAGTCTGTGCCAGAGAAACAATGAAATCTTGCGATATCTCATTGGTATGTTAGCGCTGCTAACTTCACACAGCCCAACTATGGCTGAAAACGGGGTTATACAGCCTGCTCCAGCAGTTTACAAGGCGGACGTGTGGACACGTTTTGGATTCCTAACAAAGGAAGGCAGTAAA
>JBAMHW010000014.1:6227503-6260972 GCA_037177495.1 Rhadinocentrus ornatus | reverse complement strand
TCCCAGGACGGACAGGCTGTAGATGTGACCAGGACTGAAGGATGAAGTCCTTGTGCTAATATAAGGGGAATGAGGTGTGCCAAAAGGTCCCATAAAGCAGCTCCTTTTTGCATTTTTATAAATAAGAAACTGTGTGTTAATGAACTTATAAGCTCTGTAAAATAATCCAGCCCACGTTGGAGCATAATAGGTCCTGCAGTTTTTTATCGAGACTTGGTCTAATGTGATCAAGGTCCCAACAAAAGCAGTGGGGTTGCTCTTTGTGAAGACCACAAGTTATCAAGTTGTTAAATAATGTTTGTTTTGTCCCCACTGCAGAAAATTGACATGATCCGACATGGTGCCAGAATACTTTAAGTAGGGGATGACACTAGTAAACAAAGGTCACAGATACAGTACTTGGACAAAGTTTGGACACATACTATAACATTAATGCTGTTACATCTTTATCAGCACATATAAACAGACATCATGATTCTTACTGGGACCAGATAAGCTAAAAATGTTTACAACACGAGGCACTTTGCATTAAATCCCCTCGCAAATAGGGATTAATGACACACAGAGCTGCAATCAGCCACTCAGTGTGTCTCAGACATGAGGATATCATCTGAGAAGCTAAAATCGCTGCAAGGCCGACCAGGCTCCGATAGATGTAGTCCAGAAGGAAGCAAACTACAAAGTGGTGCAGGGACTTGGCAATTAATCATATGTACATTCTTTAAATCCACCAGTTTATCTTTATTTCTTGTTGAAAACATGTCTAATAAATCAAAACCTTGTTGGGACAGCTACGTGTCAGCACTATAGCTGGCTTTGTGATGCTTACCGACCAGATGAAGGGAACAACATTGATTACCTTTTTAAAAGGACACCCATTAAGGGGAAATCTATCAAAGAGCGACAAAAGCTGCTTTAAAAATGTATGAAAGAAGCTGATTTTAAATTCAATTTATGAATTAGCAATCTGGAAAAGTTCACATTACCATTTTTGTGATGTGAACGTGATGTGCACCTTTGAGCAGAATCTTAAAAGTTAGTTTTATAAAATAAAATAAAAAATTTTAAATTTTGTTTTGGGACAAAATGAACAAGTCAGCAATAACTTGCCCCGTCACAAAGCATTAGTGTGGTGTGCTACAAAGCAGGTCTGATAGAGCTTTGTCAGGGCCGACATTCTGGCTTTTCAGAGCGTGTCACGCACAGGTGTAACAGAAACTATTAAAGATGGTTCCTTTATTCTCTTAGTTAACACTAACAATGAACCAGTGTGCACAAGAGCAGGAGCGTGCCTCTACAAAAGAAACCCATCATTTGCGCATTTCCTGCTGCAACACATTAAAATGTCTGCTGTAAAAAAATGCTCCATTCAAGCTTCAACTTGCCTAAAAGGATGTGCTGCTAATGATTAGTGTCTGACACCGCAATTGACCTACAGAAGGCTTGTCTTTGTTAGGCTAGAAGAATGAGGGTTTACAGAAAATGAGGAATCTGTTGTAGTTTACCACAGCAGGTATACAACAGCTGGAAAAAAAAGGAAGAAAAGAGCAGGATTAAGTGGTCAGTAGGCACGCCACACTTAGCGTTACACTAGCGTAACATTAGCGTAACTTTGATTATGAACACTTGATAAAATTCTAAATGTAAGAAAATGTATTATTTTAGAGGAAAATGTTTTTTGGGTGGATTAGGTTAACAGCTGGGACAGAGCACTCAAATACCAAAAATCGACCTCTCGCAGAGATTATGCCACATTTTTATTTTTATTATGGAATAAATACTGGTGTGTATGAGTTAATGCTAAAGAAAAAGAAAATGTGTTAATGCAAAGATATTTTTCTATGGAATTAACACATTAATTGTGACAGTTCTGATTAAAACTTAAGGACCTATAAGAGGTGTTTATCCGGTTTGTCACATTTGTGTTGTTTGGAAAATAATGGGGGGACAGGAAAGTGGCTGCTTCCCGCTGCTGCTCACTTTGCCCCGCCCTCTCATGCGTACACCCGCGGAAACCGCAACATGTCATATAACATCATATATCACTTATTGGGGAGTTACACTAGTTTGAATTGCGGGTGTCATTTTCTGTTAGCGCCGATAGGATCTTACTTGCAGGTTTAATTGCTACTAATTTATTTAATATTTAACTGTTTTTTATTTAATTGCAGTCTTGTTTGTTATTGATTTCCCACATTTATTTAATTTCTATGTAATTGTAAACAAATTCATGCTTTATGGCATTAAATGTAGCAGTAAACAAAACAAAAAAACGTTGTTCATGTTGGGACGGTACACTCTCTTTAGCCATCCGAACAATGTGGGCCAGTTTCTGTAGTCTTTTTATTTAGCTGTGCATCATAAATATTAGAAAAGTAACACAGATGAGCCTTTCCTGTTGGGTATTTGCACAGTACAAATAAAGCCAATTTCTACCAGTTAGTATCTACCAGGAAGCATTAACACTTCACACTAAACACCAACTTAATGTCTCCAGACTAATGGTCTTCTGGCTCAGTCTTACTTGTTAGGTACTTAACTAACTTAATGAGATCAACATTTTTCATCCTGTAATAACGAATCAGCTCATCCAAACAGACACACTGTACTCGATCCGACTCACACAGTCTCTGGTGTAAGCAGTGGGCCACTGCTGACGTGTAATGGAGCCCCCTAAAAGGATTACGGGGTTGACTGTGAAATGTGCTGGATGCGCCTGCTTGGTAGGAAGGGCCCGGAGGGCCTGCAGGAGAGACAGGATTAAGTCACCCGCTTTGTGTGTGTGTGTGATTACTCTCTTTCATTTTCATACTTTGTCATGCCACTCCGCCATCAGCTGATCCATCTGCTATTATTGTTTAGCTTCCGCTGGCCCGGCATCAAAGGCGGGAGGCGGCACAAAGAGGAGCTGCCGTGGAGGAGACTCGAGGCTATCATCAAATTAGCTTCGTGAGCGCGCCATTTGTTGTCATCACAATGTAGGAAACTGACTGCTGACAAATCTGACAGATATTCTGAATTGAGTAATAACAGAAATGGTGCAGTAATTCCTCGGAAAAGAAGGCGTGACTAATGAGTAATTCTGCCGTCGGCATGGCTTGTGTTCTGCAGAAGTCCCACCTGATGTGTTTATACTGTTTGGTATTCGCTCCCCTGCCACCCTTCATACTTTTTGCTTTTTTCCCCCCCATGTCTAATGTGGGACAACCACAAAGGTAGAATTCAAGGAAATCCTCATTTCTGATCATTTTGTTTAAGAGACATACATACAAGTAAAAATCTTTGATGACGTGCATCTGTTTGTCATCTCCCCATCAATCTCTCACTCTTTTATTCCCACTCCCACTTTTATTCTCTCCCCCCGTGACTTCCATCATTCCAATCTGTTTTCTCCTGACATGCATGGACATTACGAAGCCATTTGTTTGCAGAGCAGAATGAAGAAGGCTAAGAAGAAACGAAACATTTCTTGGTTTCCTTGTTCCCTGTGCCCTTGCCTGCTGGCACAGCAGCAGCAGCTACTGAGCATGTCATCACAGCAATATTCTGCAACGGAGGAAAGAATTCCCAGAGGAGGCTCGACTGCTGCAGCTGAAAGCAAGTGGGGTGGCCTCAGTATGGGCTGCTGTTTTAATAGAGAGAATGACAAAATGTTGAGATTCGCCATAATTTAATGCAGAAACAGAAATAGCATGCATTTACATAACACGGCCGATTTTTACCTATCCCTAAAGCTCATACCACATTGGTCAAATATGCTGCTTCCTGCTTAAATTTTACTAATTGCTTGTAAATTGTGATGTTTTATGGTTCTTTTACAACATCTGCTGTAATCTTACATGATGTTTTGTGTACAGTGTGTGTGTATTGTGTTGCTCTGATGTTGTGGTAACGGTTCTCTACATTAAGCTGTGACGCTGGTTGAGGCGGTAACAATATGACCTCTGATTCCAGTCAGAAAATCAGGCTCCACAGAAAAGATGTCCTTCAACTGTTTATTCATCAGCACAGATGGATCAGAACATGAGAGCGTGAGTGTATGTGTGTGTTCTGCAAACAGAACACATATTGAAACCAAATTAAATAAAGCTTCACACAGTTCCTTAAAGGATTAAACTACAGATAGTAATTCACAATATTAAATCAAATATAAACAAGTGTGGTACTTAACTCATTTCTCCAAACCTAACATGATTAATATGGATATTTACAAGAACCATCTAACAGTCCTGAATATTTGTTAGAGGCTGTTCACTCAACAAATAACTGCTAAATTGTGCTCTCAAATAAGCATACAGCTACATGCTAATAGCCCACTAACAAGGATGTCATTAGCTGCTTACCATCAAACTTAAAGGGCACTAAATCACATACACACTGTATCTACAATAACTTATAAAAATAAAGAACACTCAATCTGTCAGTAATCTTAACACAAGTTATTTATAAACGTAGGGTCAAGTCACGCTGCTCATGCTGAACTGCCTCGACTCACTCTGCTACACTGAAGCTGAGGAAGACATCTGATCACGTTGCTGCTGTTCACTTCTCCACATCAAGGTGTCCTGTCAGGCTTCCAGGCACTTGTAATAGTAGCTAGTGGCTTTTTTATAGCTAAGAATATACGATCCGACTTGGGAACTCTTTCGCTTGGATTTTACCAATCCAACTATAAAGAAAGAAAATCCCTTCAGCAACTTAAAACATCTACTGCATCAGTACCAAAGTGAATAGTGAGGGACTGTTCCCGAAAGCAGGTTCAACTCTGAGTCTAAAATGAAACTCTGGGTTAACTTGCACTGAGTGGAGCAACTCTGAAATGTGAGTTGGTTCAATCAACTCTGAGTATCTTAATCTAGAATATAATCCTGACGTTATATCTGCCGTTATACTCTTGTGCATCATCATTTTAGAACACGAGTTAAAATCAGTGTAATGTTACAATTATCAAAAACACAAATGAACTATTTTTACTTTCAACTTAAAGAATGTACATACGTGTAAAAAGAAAATGTACAAACGATAAATAAAAGTAAAGAAATGATAATAAAAAAAAAAGGGAAGACAACCAAAATATACCCCAACTGACAACTTCAAAAACCTCATTATAGTAAATGTGATTGTCCTAACAAGCAGCAGCCATTGGGGAGAAGCTACTCCACACCTCCTGTTTAAAACTAATGAATGGAGCGTATTATTCATGAGATTTGATTTGTTTTTATTTTGACTTCCGTCACAAACCAGAGCAGAAAGCTTCAAGCTGCAGACGTTTAAAAAAGCTCAGTATAGAGTAACATTTAGGAGTGCTAAGCCAGCACATTCACAACTCCCACAAAGCTAACCTGTCTTTCACTTCATAACGCGTATCTATCTTCCCTCCTGCTGGGTTGGATGATGGCAGTCAGTCCAAAGAAGAAAGGAAATCCTGATTCTGTTTGACATGTTTAGGAAATATCAGAGGTGGTCAAATGTTTCCCAGGGAGAGGAAACAGCCAGCCTTAAGATATGCTGCAGCCTTGCCAAGCTAAGATTTCCCCTCACAGAGTGAGAAGCAGTAGAGTTTGGGAAAGTGTAAAAGAAGAATGGTGGAGGTTTAGTTAGTGAGAAGAACATTAGATTGTCTGAAGTGGGAGTCTTTAGCGCTGAGACAATACAATGCAGGAAGCGTTTGGTTCGGAGCCATTTATCACAAACATCCTCCATGGTCTATCTCTTCTTTCTTCAGTACATCTCTTTCCTGCATCATCAGGGCTCATCTGTCTTATTGCATCCCAACATGTCCTCCCCCATTTGTGACCATCCTCCCTACTATTCCTTCCTTTTTCTTTTGTGCTAGCTTTCCTCAATCTCTGGTTTTTTTCTCTGGCTCTACTGAAGCCTTTCTCTCTGCATTTTTTTTTTATTTTTTTTTTTAATCAAACTTCCTCTCTCTTTTTGCTGTGCTCCCCATCATTATCTCTGTCCCTCTGTCTCTGAGGCAGCCCCGGCTTCGTTTGACGCTCCATCGCTGTCATTCTCCTTCTCTTTTCTCCCTCCATTCCTTTCCTCCATCTGTTCGTCTGCAGGGTGTCCGTGCTGTAGTGTTTATGCCTTTCCTTTAGCCGCTTTCCTCTCATTATCCTACATTACAGGGCTTGGCATGCTCTCCTAACCTTGTCGCTCCTCACTCAATTGGTTTTCTGCTCACTTCTTTATCTCTTCTTTGGCCTCTGCTATTATTTCTCAATTTTTCAATATTTTCAACCCCATCTGCTGCATGTCCCCACTTTTCTCCTTTCCAAATCATGCCTGAACAAAAAGCAGAGACAGTCTGGAAGTTGTTGTCTTTGAAGGTTAAATTAAATTGTAAGTCAAGTTCTATTTGGACCAACTAGTTTTCGGTCAAAAAGAAAAGGAATTAACATATGCAATCGAATTAAGCAATTACCGCAAAAGATAATACAACTTGAGTATTGTGGGCTGCCCTCTCAATCACAGGAATGCTGGAAACTTTACAAATCCTCAGATCGTCCTCCAGCTTAAAAGCAGCACTTCTGAAATTTTACAGCTCCAATGAAGGCTAATTTTGGGTTTCTTTGTTGAATTAGCCTTGGCGTGTCTAAAACGGCTAATGTGCCGATACGAGTGCCGTGAAGTGAAACACAGCAGTCACATGACGCTCCAGAACAGGACTGCACGATATCAGGAAAACATGTGACACGTGATAACACCGTTGAAAGTTGCAATGACAATGTGATCTGTGATAAATAAAACTTGATGCAGCTTTGATGTCTTCTCATATGGACCTCCACTTGCTGAACTTTGTAACTTTATAGCATTGTTTTAACTAACGCTAGTTTTTAGTAACTTTTCTTCTTAATAAAAATCATTTGGCCTGCAACACAAACAATCATGTACAGCGGTGTCCTGCAGCCTAAAGACTAGAGATAAAACAGAAAATTGACAGCTTTTGCAACAGTTTAAAGCCATTTCTTTCCTAGCTTTTAATGAGATTCATCTATAGCTCCTTGTAGTTGTAGGTGGCAGCAGAGATTAAGCGTGTGGTTGGTGGTTGAGTTACTGAGTTTGTAGTGCGTCATCTTTCTAACCAATGTAGTTCCAGTTACCAACATGCTTTTCTGTTTAGCCACATGTTCTTCTGTATCCACATTTTTCTTGATCCTCTCCTCACTTCTTGTGCTCTATTGCCGCAGCGTTAGCATCAACTTGGAGCAGGCATCCAGGACTGTAATAGTCCATTTGATTTGTTCTTGACACACAGAGCATGACTGCACAGCAGCGTTTGCAACAGCGTCATTTCACTTCCTTAAAATCTGCAAACAGGGACTTCTTTTTATCACAGTTTAGGCAGTTGTTGCAATATGTATCTGTATGCATATGTATGTCGCGCAAGCTAATATGTCAATAAAGGTACAGTACATTTTCGATATATTGTGCAGCACTACCCTGGGGTGGCAAGAGGAAGTGTGATGTGCTGTTTTCAGCCCCAGTATGCAGGGCAACCACCTCCAAGAATGAGCTTAATGAAAGTCAGCGTGGCATCAAAAGAAGTCAGAAGCACAAGGTTTTAAGATAGAAAAGTCCTTTAAAACACCATTTTATTTTACTAATAAAAGTAAACCAATCTTTATGTCTAAATATGTTTAAATTCCCTTTCTATTATTCAGCTTTCTCGCTAAAGGCTGCAATGAAGAGACTCCTGCCCACAGCATGGCCAGTCAGACCGTCACAGGACGACAAGGCAAGGCAGTTTATTTGTACAGCGCATTGTACATGAGTAAATGTACCTTTTAAAGCCAGCTGGAAGCTTGGTATGGGTATTTCAGTCACTTTGAGGTAGATTTCTAGCCATTATATTTATCCTGAACCATTTACGCTCGTCTAATGTAACTGCTGTTAAAAATTTCCCCGTAAGAAGCTTCTCCTGAGAAGAAAAGTTTCAAGCTAAGAGACACCGAGGTTTTCAGAACCCACCGTTCTCCTTCTATCATCTATCATTTCATCTATAAGGCTATTATTCCAAAAATATCCAGTGCTACCGTAAGAAGCTAATGATCGCTGCTGTATTTTCTCAATTGTCTTGCAGTTCATTCCATTCATTTAAATGGTTGTGACATTAGTGACACTGCCTACAGGAACAAAGGGAGACAAATGACGCAGAAATGCTGAGAGCAAGACTTTTCCTTCGACACCAGTGACACCTCTTATATGGCATATAATTTACTAAATAACAGTGGTTACTTTACCTTACAGTCTTTTAAACTGCACCAGTATTTGTTATAATAAAGAGAAAATACATGTCTTGCATTTGTAATACACACCAAATGTCAATATACTTAGACAAGTAAAGCTGCTAAATCCCTGCACTAAAAAGTGCTAATGAGGTGCACAACTTTGCTGATCAGTCACTGAATGCAGTCGCCTACTCCTCACTGCCTTCACTGTTTACTCTGAGTTAACTGTCACCTGAGACAGAGTCAAAGGTGACCAACAACATCAATCATTCCTGGACAATTACTGTGCTGCTAGGCAGATTTTTTAATAAATTAAGTTTTTGAGCTTCTGATTCATATTTGCACAATCCAGCACAAAATATCCCTACAACAGCCACTTTATTAGGTCCACCTTGAAAGTACCAGGTTGCCTTTAGAACTACTTTAAATCTTGGTTTCAGAGATCCAACAAGGTGTCGAAAACATTCCTCAACATGACAGCATCACACAGTTGCTGCAGGTTTGTCAGCTGCATCCATGATGAGAATTTCCCATTCCACCACATCTCAAAGCTTATCTGTTGGATTGAGATCTGGTGGCTGTGGAGGCCGCTGGAGTCCAGTGAACTCATTAGCATGTTCAAGAAACCAGTTGGTCATGATCTGAGCTTTGTGACACGGTGCATTATCCGGCTGGAAGCAGCCATCAGAAGATGCTACACTGTGGTCATAAAGTGATGGACATGGTCAGCAACAACACTCAGGTAGATTGTGGTGGTTAAACCAGGCCACGTTGGTACTAAGGGGCCCAAAGTGTGTTGGTGAGTCTGTGGGAATTGTAGCCTCTATTTCCTGTTCTCAGCTGACAGGAGGCACCAGGTATGGTCTTCTGCTGCTGTAGCCCATCTGCTTCAAGGTTGAACGAGTTGTGTGTTCAGAGATGCTGTTCTACAGGCCTTCATTGGAACCAGTGGTTATTTGAATCACTACTTCTTTTCTATCATCTCCAACCAGCCTGCCCATTCTCCTCTGACCTTGACATCAACAGGACATTCTGGTCCAGAGAATGGCTGCTCACTGGATGTTTTCTCTTCTTTAGACCATTCTCTGTAAAACTAAAGATGGTTGTGTGTGAAAATCCCAGTAGATCAACAGTTTGTGAAATACTCAGACCAACAACCACGACACTTAAATATCTGAACTTCAGCAAGTCCTCGAACCACAGAGTTGCTGCCATGTGATTGGCTTAGTTTTTTTCTTTTTTAAGAAGCAACAGAGCAGACGGACGTGATAAAGAGTAAAGCTAAGTCTTCATTTCCAGACCATTTTTATTAGGTATGTTTGTGTCTAAGAATTTATGGATTTTACTAAAATAGTCATAAAATCATTCAGGAAACTGTCATCCATCAAAACGTTTAAGCTAATTTAATTGTTAGAAAGATCTAACTTCAACTTAAACCAGGCTTTATTTGTTGGTTAGATGTTAAAATAAAAAGATGCCCATATTAATTTCTGACTCTTATTTTTTGTATCAGAATGTCCCAGCTCCACAAATCAAAATAGAAAATACTTTTAAGTAAATTTTCCATCCCTGTGGTACACACTGTAAACACTTCGATGCCATCTATGCAGGTGCTGGATTAACATTACACAGCTGCACATTTTAAACCCAATAATAATCTTTTCCTCAATAACAACATATTCTCCTCTCACCTGATTTAATTAAAGCATTTTTGTCACTTGCTTTTTCAGACCATTATCTGTAAATATTAGAGATGTTTGCACATGAAAATGCATCTGCATGTTGACCTGTGACAGAGCTTCATGGTTTGAATGCATGACTAAATAAAAAAAAAAATTATAGCCACAATAATAGCAAAACAAGTACTAGAATGCAATTAAATAAGGAAACAAAGAAAATAATTAGGGTAAAACAAGGAGACAAAATCTTTAAAACATGAGAGCGATCCTAAATGAGGAAAAAAAACGAAGCAGAAAACAAGATGAAACAAGAGGGAGGTGAGGAGAGGGAGAGAAGAGTGGAAACGAAGAGGAGTTGTGAGGAAAGCAAAATAGAAGACAAGTGTAAATAAAGAGAAAAAAGTGGTGAGGACATTAGAGAACAAGGTAGAAACAAAAGATGGGGAGACTAAAAGAATAAAGCTGGAGATAGACAGAGGAGTAAACACTATCCATCACTGCCGCTCTGCCTCCACTCTTAGAAACCTACACCTCCTCCTGAATGCTGATCTCCAGCTCTCCTCCTCTGCATTCTCCTGCTTCTGCCTCTATTCCTCCATATTTATTTCTCTCCATTTTTCTCTTAGTTTTTTTTTCTTCTGTCCTTTCTCTTCATTTATCGGTCAAGTGTTACCTGACGAGTTTGTATATAGTGTTGCCTCATCTCTGTTATTTGGGCTTCTAACACAGCTTTGTGGGTTTGGAAATGTGATCTCAACCTACGAGAGCCTGTGAATTTTCTTTGACACATTAGTGGATTAGCAGTCCCACATAAAAATGAGAACAGAAGCCAAAGGTTGTAGCTTGCAGATGGGAGCTGACAAAGGAAGGAGTGGCTTGTGTGGGTGACTTCTGTCTTCAGAGCTCCAAATGAACCAGAATTCAAGTCGACCAACTGTCTCAAGCTGCAGCATGAACAATGTGATTCCACTCTCGTCTTCTTTCTTTCCCTGAAGCTCCGCTTTAAATAACTCAACCTGGCGCTTTGAACCTAAAGCGGGGGTGTCAAACGTACGGCCCAGGGGCCAAAACTGGCCTGCCACAGGGTCCAATCTGGTCGGTAGGATGAATTTAGTGAAAGTAAAAATAACATAGAAGATATTAAATGCATTTTTTAAGTAACTTCAATCCCCAATCTTTCCACCTGAGGTTGCATTTATTATGTTTAAATATAAAACCTCTCCAAGGCAAGGCAAGATTATTTGTATAGTACATTTCATGTACGAGACAAAGCGCTTTACATAAAACATTAAAAGCGTTACAGCAGGAGGATAGCTTAGTTCTTTCATATCTTTCTTAATAGATTTTACTTCAGCTTGTAATATGGGACTAGTCAGTTCAGGTGGTCAGGATAACTACACAGATCTGAAAATGTACACATTTGTACATTTAAAGTAGCTTCTAGTTAAAAGTTGATTCAATATTAATGTGAAATACTGAATCTTTTAGGTCCAGATAGCTGAGACTAAATGTTTTGTGATCTGGAAGTTGTAGTTCATGTTTAAATAATAAATTGAGACAAAAATATTATTGAAATTAGGAACTTATTTTTCTAGAGAAATTTCAAAAATGTATTTCTAAAAAGGATATTTCATTAAATTTGAGTTTTTGCTTAATATGTCATAATGTTACAAGTCCACTTGAGATTAATTTGTGCTGTATGTGGCCCCTGATCTAAAATGAGTCTGAAACCCCTGGTTTAAAAGCTACTATCAGATACTGTCTGAAAATTATTTTCAGATCATTTTGATTTAACAGACTTGTAACAGAGCAAACAGCATTTCTGTCATCCTCCCTCTTCAATGCCTGTTCTGACCATGTGTAACTTGCATGAGGAGTTATGATGTCCTGGGGAGTGTGTCACCAAAGACGTGTTGCCAAGGATGCTGCGAGCAGAGCTCTGCAGAGCACTGGGACTGAGGACATGAGGTCCTGCAGCAGGGGACAGGCTTAACAAGCTCAAGCTGCACAGACTCAAGAGTTAAAGGTGTGCAAAGAATAACAACAGGAAGAGGTGAAAACCTCCGAGCTGCTAACTAAGCTGGAGACCCGAATATCGAGGCTGGATATGACTTTACTTGTTCCGGCCAACTTTCACTCCCAGATGTGATCAAGCTCAGAATGAGCAGATAAAACTTGCTTGAAGCGCGATCTGAGTATTTTAACTTCAGTTTTCTGAGAACAACATCTTACTATATCAAATACCAACCAGTACGCCTTGTGTTAACGAGACTGATGTTAATTTTTAGAGAGATGTCAACTTGCTGTTTTTTTCATCAAAATCCAAACTAGCTTATTTAAACAACAGCTTAGCTGCAAGCTAATGGAAAAGCATCTTTCCTTAGATCTGACACACTGGGCTCTGCAGCATGTAGTCACTGATGAAGTGGCAACTTGTCTTGCTGCAGTTTCTGGCCAAGAATCGACATATTCAAGTTTGCAAGGTGCATTAATAACAAAGATCTATGAGAAAAATCCTAAATAACACTTCATCACTCAACTAAGAGGTTTTGAATATATTCCTTCATAGACTAAAAATGAAAAGCTAACTAACAGTTGTGGATGCTGTTAACAAAAACTGACAAATTACCAAATGTAGGTACAGTCAACAGCACATGAAAGAGGCTAAAACATGAAAAGGTGAAAGACAGGCCAATTGAAGTTGCTTGTTTTCTCCTACAGATATAAATGCAATAACTGTTGCTGTATCAAAGATAGCTAAGAAGACTTGCGGAGTGGTGGTCTAGTGGTAAAAAGAGGTGGACCCAGGTTGTAGTCCCTAAACTGGCAACAAAGATGAACCACTGTGGATCCCTAAGCAAAAGCCCATAACCCCAAACTGTTCCACTGGAATCTGGCCTGGTAGCTAGAATGGGTTAAATGCAGAGAAGAAATGTCCCAGCTGGGATTAATTAAGTAAAATAAATAAATAAATAATAATAAACTAATCACTTTTGTTCAGCAGGCAAACACAGAAATTCAGCATGTTTGTATAGAAACTGGGATTTTGTATTTGATGCATGAGCAGTGCTGGACGCAGCAAAGCTAAAGGCCCCAGAAACCCAGTAAGACCACTTGCAGCTGCATAGGTTGCTGCAGCCACTGACCAACAGGGGTTACGCATTCGTGCAAGTTTTAGGAGTGTCATGAAAACATTAGCTCACTTATTTAACCAGTCACATATTACAGTGAAATCTGAATCTTTACAGCAGAGTTTTGCCCATCACTGCTTAGTTTGTTTCAAGTCCAGCTGTGTAGCAGAAAAATGGGTAAAACTGCAAATATCTGTCAAAGCAGCTGAACGTCAAAGTGACACTTTCACCTACACAAACATAAACAAAACAAAAAGCAGAACTTTCCTCTGAACTTTGACCAACAAATTATGAGAAAGGAATAAACAAGTTACTGTGTTCAAGCCGGGGAAAAAGATTAATTGCACAGCTATGAACGTAGACATTTATATAATCACTGCAGGGGAAAATGAAGACTAAAAAAAATGGATGGTGACACTAATAGGGAAAATATTTGTACAGCAAGAAGAAAAAGGAAGTCGCTTTAATAAGTTGGATAGAGTTGCAGAGCCATTAAAGAGCCACTGAGCTGTGGTAAACTCCACTGAAGTTCTCCAGCAACTCTACTTATACTTAATTAAGAGTTGAGGGTAGGCACAAACAAGAAGTAACAACTACACTGTATTAGCCTTTCCTGCCATCCGTTTGTTCTTTTGTCCATTTCTCAGCATTTTTCTCTTTTTTTTTTTAACTTCCAAACACATTCCTCCCATCAATATTTAATTGGAAAAGCAACACCTTTAACCTCCAGCTCTTTCCAACATCTTGTTTTGTTACAGCTTGTATCTGTGTAGGAAATGGACCCTGCACTGTATCAAATGCAGAGAGAAACCCAGAGGAAGCCATCTGTTCTGCCACTGGTTGACTGCAGCATTTGGGAGGATAAAGTGCCATGCTCAAAGACATTTCCAGAGAGACCAAAGAATGAGTCTCACTTGCTTTTATCAGCCTCTGGCCATTCATCATCCCTATTCTCCACACTGTACCAATCACCTCCAAACACCCTCCACTCATCCTCACTGTCCCACCGCACAGATTCCTCCACCCATCAGCGTCTCCCATGCGCCATATCCTCTCCCCCCAAACCACCCGCAGCTCCTGTTGTTTCTCTGATGAATGAGTGAGCTTGATTTGGGTGGAGTGGAAGGCGGGGGAGCGGGAGGGAGATGGAGGTGGAGGGAGAGAATGCAGAGTGAGGCAGTTCAGCTGATGCTGTAATTCTGAGTGAATTAGCTAAATCTCTGTTTATCCGTTTAGGAAAGTACAATCTGCATCTCTCACAGTGGCCTTTGCAATAATTGGGGCGATAATTGTGGGAGAAAGTAAAACTTGTTTATGTATTTTAGGCCATTAGATATGCTTTTCAACAAATAACAGATGAGGAACAAATTCTCTTTGTTGTTATATCGCCTTAAAAGTCTAAATAATCAGAGTTTAGCTGGTTTACCTCACAAATGCACAGCTCGTGCATTCACTTCATTCATTTCCTTATAATTATAGTGTTTTCATAGAGCGCTTCAATATCTAATTTACTAAAAAATAAGCAAAGAAAGTGAATCAGCAGAAGTGGACATCAGTGAATGTGTTCTGAGAAAGTGTCTATTTATGTTAAATGTGTGACGACAAAGGCAAGGTTTGAGATCTGGTGACCAAGACAAAGACTGAAATAAAATTATAACAGATTTCAGTACTGGTAGAGATTGTGATTGCTCATGCTCTGGCTGAACATGAAAGCTGAAGTGGAGGAAATGGATAGAGAGAGGCGAGGATATGAAACACAAAATAGGGAATGGGTGGTTAGATTTAACTTTTACCGACTCTATATAAAGAGACAAAGTCAGCCAGCTGGCTTTCATGTGAGCAGAGAAGAGACGACAGATGGAGGGAAGAAGAGTAGAAGGAAAAAAAGACGTATTTATGTAGATAAAACTATGAGAAAGAGGGACAAGATAAAAGCCTGGAAGATGGAACAAAAGCTCCTTTATATTGTTTTTTTTTACTCTTCTATCAGACCTTTTTACTGCTACCATCCAGGTAAAACACATCGCTATCACTCTGTTCTCAGCATGATCTGGTTAATGTGACTTTCAGAACAAGCAGCTGGGGTTTAAACACGCAAGTAAACACTTACTTCCTGTCCAGACAGGTAGTACGCAGCCAACAGTCCTCCAATGAATCGAATATTCACCTCAAACACCGACACCTCGGAATTCTGGGAAAATGAAAGAGCAAAAATCAGACAAGAAAAACAACATTTTACAATTCAATTATTTATGTAGTCTACTGAGTGTTAATGACTCTCTTTCATTACACTTAATCGAGGCCAGTGTTAAAGGTCTTTTCATGTATGTCTTTTGAACTGAGACTGATGTTAAGTCTGGAGGGAGATGACAAGGGTAACGGCAACAGAAGCAAAATGGACCATGTATTATTTAAACCATGTTTAACTTAATAATTTACAACTTTGCAAAATTAATTATTATGTTTTGACCACTTTTGATTTAAAAATGTATATCTTTGTGCAGCAAGGGAACGACTTTATTACCTTAAAAGGTGCACAGAAGAGTGGTGACTAAGAGAATTAGAGAAAAACCGGCTGTTCTTTAGAAGTTTGAGGCTAACGCACGAAGTGGCCACAAATCACCCTCATAAAAGGAGAGAAAACATTAAGAGGTGAATTTAGGATGAGCACAGGTATAAACCAGAATAATGGGTATAACTGTTTCCAAAAAAAAAAAGAACTGATGAAGAAGAAAGGTCTGAAGAGTGCTAATGAAGATGACGGGTGCCTAGCCTAAAATATAAATGGAATATGGCTCCTACAGCAAACTGGCTGCTAGTAAGTAACTATTAGACACCCTTACCTTTAACAGCGATCCTGTCTTTGGGCCAAAAACTCAGTCCCACATAGGATCTTATGTGTTCATCAGTGTTTGTGTGTATAATTTAGAAAAAGTGCCTAAAAAGCTGTTTAAGCTAAAAAGAGTATAAAAATGCACCGACTGACATCCACACGTTGATTCAATGATCAACAAGCAAATAGCATCTATCCAAATGAGAATATTGATCAAACATCAATACAATAAACATTTATGCAACATGTTTAAGTAGAAACATGTGAAATTGTTTCTTTTTTTTTTCTGTTTTAAAGTTATAACAACCGAAATGTCCTTACTTGATGAGGACAATGCAGATATCCTAAGGTGTGGTGTGTAACTATGATAAACTGCACATTCCTGGTTATAATAAGTTGTGGAAATATTTTGTTTGAGACCCTAAATAGGAGAACACCTTACACTATATCCTGCTTAATGTTTTTTTTTGTGACTTGACATGACTGGAAGTGACTGTAATTGCTAGCACCCGAATCAACTTGTTGTCTGTGCAAACATTGAACCATTATCCAGTGAATCAGTATAAAAACGTCTCATGGTTAAACTTGGGATTTACTCCCACATAAACTAAGAAGTGTGGTGTGAATGGCTTGTAATGTAAAACACTGAATTAATCGCTCCATTTAGCCTCCTACTGAAGCACTGAGGGTTACTGAGACCTGGATGACTGAGAATCTACTAATATGCTCCAACAGAGTTCTATTCAAAAAGCTACAACTTCTTTATTAAAGTACCAAGT
The DNA here is from genome assembly GCA_037177495.1 of Rhadinocentrus ornatus. Taxonomy (NCBI): domain Eukaryota; kingdom Metazoa; phylum Chordata; class Actinopteri; order Atheriniformes; family Melanotaeniidae; genus Rhadinocentrus; species Rhadinocentrus ornatus. The sequence continues at coordinate 6,244,316 of JBAMHW010000014.1, read as the reverse complement.
CAATGAATTTAGTCTAAAAATTATTACGTTGTCATTAGTACTGATCAATACATTTGTGATCATTTTCTAAATGATTCAGGAGATGATAAAATTGAATCCAAAGAAACATTTTTTTTGGCTAAAAAAAAGAGAAAGATGGCTGTTTCAAAACATAAGGCCACAAATCACTAAATGACTGTTTCTGAAGGAGAAATAACCATTTCATGCTTTAAAGGCACACACACATTAACGTCATATGTGCAGAACTAAAACTGTTAAATAAAAGAGGGACCATGACTGCTAAGAGAATAAACTTGTTGTTACCAAAAATTTACAGAACCAGAAACTGAAACCTAAAAAAAAATTCCCAGTGAAATCCTGCTGGCATGGCTAACCAAGGCAATCTGAGTTAACAGGGAGCCTTAAAATGCAATTAAAGCTCATAAGACTTAAAGAACGTTTGGATTAAACCACAACAGTGTGTGGATTAAGACTGCACACAATGTTTATGTGTATTTCTTTAACCCAAAATTCAATCCTGGTTTATAGCCCCAGAAGATTTGCCTACATGTACACAAACAAATGATCACTTGAGTGAAATACTCGGAAGATCTCAGTTAAAATACTAAAATATTTAAAAGATTAGTCCATTTCTCTGGGTAGACGCAAATACACAACAAATGACTCATCTAAAAATCTCAGAGTAGAACTTGAAAGTTTTGACCTTTTCTACAAAAGAAAGACTGCCTACACGTCTTTAGGGAACAGTCTGAATGACTGATGCAGTCCAGGAAGTGGAAGGGCTACAAAAAGTTCCCGACAGCAGCTCAGACACCAATCAGTGACATGTGTTACCTGGTGAAGTATCTGAGCTTTCTGACAGAAGCAGATGTCAACCGATAGCTCGTCTTGATGCTCGACAATGACAGACTAGATTATTAATTTGCACTGGTGGCCAGATCAGTGTTCACCTAGCCCTGATGTCCAACAACATCAATCTACCCTTGGCATAAATTATCCAAAAAGCTTTCTCTGCTTCTTTCCATCAATATAAAAAACTGTCATAAATCATCAGATATTGCTGCTGAGGCAGGTCTCCTCCCACCAGAATATCGTTCTTATCTACAGAGGACAACAGCTTTATGTCTAGTCGTAGAGATGTGTGGGTGATGTCTGAAAATCAGCGCTTCCTTTGAACATCAGCCCTTCATCTGATGATCTGTGAGCCGTTTGAAGCAGGTTTGATTCTGGCCTGTTGGTCGTCAAAGGTCTGAATCCCTCCTGAAACAAAGGAGACCACTTCTCTTTGATTCTGCAGAATCTCATACTTTCTTTATCTGCCTTTTACCGAGCACAACACCAGAGTGTAGCGGCACCTACAGTCGACCTTCAGATAAAATGGCTTTGTACAGTGTGTCATAATGTATGAGAGGGACTTGCAGCTATGTCTTGGCTCAGATCCCATGTGTACAGCTCAGTTGGACGGCAAGGCGGGAGTCGGGGAGGGGAACATGGAGCAGAATGGCTCTTTTCTAGACTGCCCTTTTTTAAGTTTTCCATTTTGACTTAGACCAAACAAACATATCTAAACTGCTTTTGTATTATCTTCTATCTTAGTCTTTGCACCTTTGTTTGGCTGGATAGCTCAGTTGGGAGGGGCATCCGTCTCCCATGAGGTAGACCCGAGTTCAAATCCCACAAGGGACGAATATTAACACTTGGGTTCTTAGGCAAGATCCTTAAGGCTACTACCTAACCCCCTTCAGATGCTAAATGACTGTAGAATAGCAGAATAAAGTGCTGGTGTTTTATTTAAACATGACCTCGCTATAAAATAAAAGCATCTGGATGGATTGATATAAATTACATGGCTTGATTTAATCAATTCAAACTTTTTGTAAGCAATAATCATATAACAGCGATAAATATTAACTGATCATTTCTTCAGCTGCTGTGAATGGCTGCAAACTGCATTCAACTCGCACACAACCAAAACTCTTCTTAAGGAGCAACTGTTCAGCACATCAGCAGACAAGTCAAAACTCAACAGTGATGAAGAGGATGCTGCGCTTGTGTTATTTTGTGTTGAACTAGATGAAGGGAAGGGAGGGAAACTCATAAAGCCTAAGGCCAGCCTCATTAGGCAGAAGCCATCTTACTAACTCCCAGTCTGTCAGTCAGCCTCACTTGTTAGACATTTATAGCTGTAGATGGTATAAGACATGATTTAAAGAAGCCTGAAGTAAAGACAGATAAAAGGCACAGAGGGAATGCAATGATACATGATAAAATACACTTTTCTGCCATGAAGCAACAAAACAGGAGAGCAGTCATTTAATAATGTAAACCTTTAAGACTTCCTTCACTTTTTCCACTTTGTCTATTTAACTCTTAATACTCATTTTTGGTCTGCCTGTTAAAATTTTATTTATTTATTTATTTTTTTTAACACATCACACACCAGAGACTGGATATCCACACACTGGCCACGCACTGTGACTGATTTTATCAATGAAACACAAAAGGACTTTATCAGAGGAACCAAAGAAAGGAAAGAGCGACAGAGTGGGAGAAAAAACAAGAGTTGGCATCTGGCTGACTTTTACTGGTTGGTGAGAGCTCAGAGGAGAGGCAGGATGCAAGACAGATGCTGAATTAGCCGTTGGTGGGGGACGCTAGAGTGAAAAAAATCTTCCACTGGGACATTGTTAAAGCTTGTGTTCCTTTACATCATTTCTAAACTTGCACTTTCTTCTTTAAAGCAGATCTTAGAGAGCGTCTATACAATATAATTTAAAACGGGTTCTTAGCCAAGTTATGTTATGTGTAAACAACCCGGGTTCATCTCGAGTTAAGCGTCTCTTTTATGCTTAAATGATTAAGAGATCGTTTTTAACTGGTCAAACCAGCAGACAAAATTAAATACAATTCTCAACATAGTTAGGTAGACTTGACTAAAAATAAGAGAACAAGCAGCCAACATCCAAAGAAAAATGTTAAAATACTTATAGAGAACCGGGAGAACTACTGCACTTTAAAAGATTTTAAGAAAATCCGACTCCTTAAAATCAAAACACAAAGAATAGAATGATAGAATGAGTCAGGGCTACACTTTCCTGCATTACTGTACATATTAAATTACTTTGTGGCTGCATTGATCCGGATCAACCCGATCTCTGCCGTCACTTTTTTGTTGTCGTTTATCTAATACCTATGAGGACAGGTTAAAAACATGTCATTCAGGCGACTCGGCAAAAATACTACATTCATCCCAGGTGACAAGAGGGCAAATCAAACTGAGCTGGCGAAGTCTCTGTCTATTGTCCATCACTTCAGCTGAAGCGTGTGTAAGAGGAGATGTCTGAGCATGTCAAACATGGCAGCTTTTTACTGTGTTGGCCCATGAAAGATCGGCAATGACAGGGGGGAAAAAATTGGTCTCTGTATCGCCTCTACATTCTGTGATCGAAAACTCTATTTTATGAGGGTTTTAATGCGATAGTTAACAGAGTCAATTAACTTTGAGCCTGGCAGTGGATGAGACCTCCTGCCGACACATCAATCATGTTAGCAAGCTGCAATGCCTTGGCTCAACCAGGATACCGGAGAGTCCAGCAGTGACTTAGTGCTTGGCTCAACCTGGCATGGCAGCATTTTAATCATTCATTAGTGGAAAAGCTTGAGCTGGAGGATTGGGGGCGCCAGGTGGGTGGCTGAATTGAGAGGTTATGGAGACGGAGCGCAAGATAAAATATGCATAAATTTGTTCAAGCATATAGGAACTACATTTTTTTAGCTCTTTTGACTTTCTCTACAGGAGGTCATTGCACATGTAAGCAGAGCTGAATTCACTGCATAGACGTCTGGAAGTTACTGAATGGTGATTTTATCAGGTAATGCTACGGTTATAATATCAGGGTTTTATAAGAGCAGAGTGACAGTCTGGAAATCTTCCACATAACAATGACTTGGCATGGAGTCCTAATGGGCTGCTTTTCAGTCCCAATCTCTCACACGTTTAGCCCTCTGACAAGAGGAATAGAAAAACATGAATAAGTTCCTTTTTTGCTAATTCTGCTGCAATCACAAACACATATACTTTATTATTCTTACAAAAAGATGCACTAATATGGATCTGCTGCAGTCAGCCTAGACCAGGGGTGTCCAAAGACAGTCCTTTAGGACCTGCAGGTTTTTAATGTTTCTTTGCTCCAACACACCTGACTCATATTCAATGGATCAAACAGCCTATGAAGTTCAGAACATTGACTCATTAATTTGAGGCAGTTGTGTTGGAGCAGAAACACATTGAAAACCTGCAGGATTATGCTCCTCAAGGACCAGAGCTGGACACCTCTGGCCTACACACATATGAGTCGTGATGAGTAAATACCTGTAGTAGTTATTTGACCTTTAACTTCTGTATTCATGTGCGTTGGTTCAGTTTGGATTTCTTACATTTTTGGTCAAACTTACAAAATGTTTTGGGTTTTTTTAGTCATGGAAATGCGCTCTGTCCTTTTTCACCTGAATTTAGCCTAAGTTTAACTTTTAAATCCAGCAAGAATTAGGAAGAAAAGCCCAAATTATCACCCCTCCACCACCATGCTTTTAGGGTGGTATTAGGCATTTGTGCTTAAAATAAAACTTCTCTACTCTGGTCTTGTCAGTTTGAAGTACATTATAAATCATTATTTGTACAGCACTTTTGTTAAATTCCACAGTGCAAAAAGACATGAGGTGAGTTAGGTCAGAGGGATGGTCGCAAGAACTTAATCTTCCAGTGTCGGCAACATTGGTGTATGAATGTGTATATGTATGAGGCTGATGGCACAGTTCAGTCTGCCGCGGGGCAGCTGTGGCTACAACATGTAGCTTACCATCACTATTGTGTGGATGTGAGGTAAATAAATAATGGATTCAATGTAAAACATTTCCAGTGCCTTAAATAATTCTATTTGTTTCAGAAATATATAGGAGGAGAGCCTTTCTCCAGCAAACCTTACAAACAATCAAGCCTGCAAATGCTTTATCTAACTATACTCTCATAAATTTGGTTATTTAACGTGCTAACTGAAGCCTGTAGAGTCTGAGATGTAGTTCTTGGGATTTTTTAGGTTTATTTAAGTCTTGTACAGTCTGAACTTGGGATGAACACGTTAAGACAATCCCTCCTGGGAAGATGGGCAGCCATCCTGAAGGTTGGATGAATTATCTTTCTCACTGTAGAATGATGGGTTCCAAAATGTTTAAAAATGTCCCCGTAGCTGGGATATACTTGCTATGAGTGCAAGCGTAAATGTCAACGTTCCGCTACGTTTGTGTATATAATTGCTGCAAATGACGGAAGTTCAGTGCAGAAAAATTGCTCAGTACCGGAGGCCACCGCTAGGAGGAGTACAAAGCACTTGTACTTTGAAATAGAGATGTGGTCATCTATCAGTCACATTGTATTTCTGGGGCATCAGCACCCAAAATTATTCCAATTTGTTGCCAACTGTTAAAACACGAGTGTTTATCACTGTGCAATAGGTAGGAAAAATTATACAGATGCCGGTAGTTGCAGTAAAGATCCAAGAGACGGTCTTCAAAACTAACCACCATTGTGTTTACCTCGGACCTGTCATTTCCTTGCTCTTGTTTGCATTCAAGTCAATACTGCGTCGCTAACAGCAAGTACAGTATATCCCAGCCCTTTAAACGCTGACGGGTTGATGGACACAGTTGCTTCTCTAAGAGGTCTTGGCAAAACTTCTGCTTTTATTTAGATTTTATAAGTGGCTGATGTTTTCTTTGACTTATTTTTAAATAAATAATAACATGGTGTAATATGTCATGTGTTGGTGATAATTGGTCAGAAACAGCAGATTTTCTTTTGCTTAGTCGTGTGAAAAATCCTCGTGTGAAACAGGGCGAGAATTTTACATGTCTGTTAAAGTACAGTATTTCTGCTAATCCAAACTCTAAGCTCATTCAGTTATAATCACCAACCATGAATTTATCAAAGTGAAATAGACCAATGCGCATCAGATCTGCACTAACCAGCATGACACACATACCCCATACACACAGCAGCAAAGTTCAGCGCAACACTGGGGGAAGTTCCTCTCAAGCATGCACTCGATTAATTAAACTTGACTAAGACTGATGTCTTTAATCTCCTAGATGGAAATCCAGACTATGGCCTCATTCCAACCTCAGAGCTCCGACTACGAAGGCTGGGTACGGTTGCACCCTTTAGGTTGAACAAATCTTACAAGGACCAGGCTTAATAATATTTTTGCTGCAAATTATGCTGCCAGACCACTGCAGGCTTCAAAAAGATGAGCTGGAGAAATGACCTGTTTTGTAAAAAATGGATCAGTGATACCATGACCACACTGCTGAGATTCATCCTAAGCTGGTCTAACCTTTCAGAAATATGCCAGCAGCTGAACGCAATGCCTGAACCCTTCTCTAATGTAGGTATAAACCAAGCAGAGTGACACACCTCCTCCTTCTCCAGCTTGTTAACAGGAGCTTCAAGTCGCATCCTCTCTTCTCTTCCCTCTCCATCCTGTAATCTCTCCTCTCCACTCCCTCTTTTCCTGCCTTTCATTCTCATTACTCACCCCGAACATATTTGAATGTTTTTCCTCATTGCCTCCTCTTGCTATCTGCGTTACTGCACTTGTTTTATATTTTATAACTCTCAAGCTTTCCTTTTATAAGGCGGGAATCTCACACCTTTAATTGCCGAGGGAGATTTTATTACTTTGGCTTTTCCAGTGGAGACTTTGGAAATCACTGAGGCAGAAAAGTCACTTTTACTTTTAACAACGTTGCTGCTGGACCTCAGATCTAATTTCTTTTCCAATTCCACAGTTTAACACTCAAGTATTCTTGTAGACTAAATACAGACTCTTATTTCTTCATTTTGCAAATAACATTGTAATTTTAAATTTAATTGATTTATTTTAGCTTGTTTTGTTTATTGCCCCTAAAAGAGTCTAAGTACAGGCTTTGCATTGTAAAGGTTAAGCATTTTCTAGCATCATTATTCCTACTGACTGCATATATCCCACGTTTTTCTCTGTTATTTTGTGGTTGTTTTTTTTTAATGAAACAAGTAAATAAACCTATTTGTTTTGTTTGTTGTTTTGTTGTTGTTGTTTTCTGTTTGTGATCATTTTTCTAACCATGTTTAAAACACAATTCCTATTAAAAAGTGATCTGCCAGCTTAATCTGCAGCTTTTCCACTGCCCTCTTTACATTCAAACCTAATGCACTCTGTCTCTTTTCATTTTCCACTCGGTCATCCTACAATTCATGAGGACCATTAAGCTAATCCAAACTCATTTTGTCTCACTGAAGTGGTCTGATCTACAAGACATTTTGGACGCTTTTTAATTTTCTGAAGCTAGTCTCCTTGACCTTTAGCACTCAACTTCTGCAGCGAGTGTCAAACTCACTTCTTTTTCATCGACTCGTAGCCCAAATCAAACCTGAAACACATTTTAGATTTAATACAACCTCGAGACTCATTCATTTTACATTGTCATTACAGATAAATGTCCTTAAATCTGCTTTGAATACTCAACTGTAGATCTTTCTGATCACAATAATATTTTACTGTTTAGACCTTTTTTATCTTCAGTTTATTTAGGATCTCTGAGGTTTTTTTTCCCCACATGAGCTTAAATAAACTGAAATGAAACATAAAAAAGAAAAAGTAGCGAATTTAAGTCAAATCAATCTTTATTTTTATAGCGCTTTCACATAACAGGAGGTACCCAAAGTGCTGAGGTGCAATTTAATTTATTTTATACCGCAATGCCCAGCTTTAATAATCTAACCTTTAATAACTGTTTGAGGGGGATCTTTTTTTACTGCTGCACCACTTAACATGCATGTAGCATGTTATTGCAGAGGTTGAGCAGTGAAAATTGATAGAAAATATTTAGAAAGTGAAGCTGTAGCACACAATGAAGACCAACAGGATGAAGAACTTTGCCAATAAAAAGACTCCAGAATTAATAAGAGATGCTGATAAACAATATTAATCCAGTTTAAATGTGGTTCAAAATCATTTATAAGAAATAATGTTTGTAGCTGCTTCATAACCTTAATAAAAAACAAAGGTAGTTATATAGAAGTAAAAACAGCTTTTTTAAATAATTAAGATTCAAGCCAATGTGATGAAATGGAAGCAGGATGTATGTGAAAGACCTGGGAGCACTAGATAGTGTGACAGCGTAGCAAACTCTTCATCATACTGTTCACATTTACCACCAAACCAAGACGATAGCAGACATAAGTTACTGACACACTTTATATTGTGGTAAACCCACCACCGTTAGTAGATTCGGTTCAATAAATAGTTTGAGATGGAGGAATTACGATTGCGTGATTTTACTTAAATATCTTACATTCATGATAAAAAATCAGCGTATCACCGACTTTATTCCACCCAAGTTGAATTTCTCTCACTTTGTGAGTAGCGTAATACCGTCCAGCACCCGTTAACAGATCTCTTTCACTACGCATCCTGCTTCCAACTTCAACTAAGTTTTTCTGAAACAGAAAAATACCGGCAGTCTGTTGTCATACACAATGCTCTTCTCTGGCTCTAGCTTAACTACTGGAGGGAACATGTATGTTCCAAATGACCTTTTTCCTTCTGAGGTACAAATGAAAAAATGTTTATTTGGACTCCTGTAATTTTTCTGTCTCCATGCATCTTTTGGTCTATCCAACTTACTATGTTTAATCTTCACAAATCCTCATCTATTCCTTCGCTCTCACTTTATCCCCACGTGTCACCTTCCTCACATTTCTCTCGCTGCTGCTTCTGTCCTTTAAGCTTCATTTCTCCACACCCAATTCCTTCTCCATCCTCAACTCAATCTTAGCCCTTCTCCATCTCCATTTCCTCCCTTCACTCTGCTTTGCACAGCTCAAGCACAGTGATCCTGAGGTTAATTAACCCTCCTAGTGTCAGATTGTTAGCGCCCCTCTGCCTACCTGCTAGCTGCCCTGTGATCGCCTCAGTAGGGAGCCTAACAAGCCTGGAAACCAGACGTTGGTGCCGGTAGAAAGTATGGACGTGAAACGGGATGAAGAGCAAAGACATGGCAGGTTGAAACGTGGATGGAAAGATTTGGAGACTGATCTGAAGAAATGGGAACAAAGAAGGAAGGACATTATGTGGAAGAACAAAGGGAGTGAGAGGTATGCCAGGTGATCTGAAGAATGACAAGAAGCCTTGATAGGCCTGAATAAGATGTGAAGAAAACAAGTGAAGAACAGACAAAGGGGCACAGCGGGAGAGAAAGTAAAGCGTTTGATAAAAAACAAAAAAAAAAAGGGGGGGGGGCAAAGGAAAGAGGATTGTGGGGGAAAAATGCAGAGGACAGGACTGCTGGTTTGGAGAAGAAGAAAAGATGAAATAAAATCTGACAAGGAGAATGGACAGATGATAAAAAGAAGAGACGGGCAAAGCAGGTGATAGATGGGGGGAAATTAAAATTTGACTGTTAAATGTAATAAAAGACTGAAGACAATCAAGCCCGGAGATAACAAAGGAGTTATAAAAGAGAAGGGAAGAAGAAAAACAACGGCAAAAAGAGGGAAACATCTAATAAAATAGGTAAGGTTGGATGAAGGATAGGGTTGGAAAGCATGAAAGGAGCGCGGTGGAATAAAATGAAAAACGATGAAATCAACAGAGGTGGTGATTGACAGGTGAAAAGGAGGAAAAGAAAGCTGGTAATGGGAGAAGGAAATAAATGAGGTGAGCAGCAAAGCTGACGGACAAGGGTGGAAGCAAAAGGGTTGAAAATGGATGGAAAAGAACAAAAAGATGATGGATGATGGCACAAACAAACAAAACAAGAATAGTCCAAAAATAGAAATTGTTGTTTTTATTGCTAAAACATAAAATAGCCCCCCCTTCCCCACCTCATTTAAAGTCTTTTGATTTAAGTGGTCCGATACTGGCTTTAGGAACGATGACAGATTCCAGCCAATCACTTTACGTTTCAGACAAAGGCAGGTAAGGTAGCATAGAAACAGCAAGTGGTAGAAAATCATCCATTTAATCCAATTCAGGGCTGCAGGGGGGCTAGAAGCCATCCCAGCAGCTATCAGGTGAGCGGCGGGACACAACCTTGACCACCAGTCCATCACAGAACCAATTCAATGGAAAAACAAGAGAAACAACCATGCATTTACTCTCATTAGGAAGGACCATTTATCACCTGGACATGCATGTTTGTTCTTCCACTGTGGGAGTAAGCCGGAGCAATGTACAAATGGGGAGAACAAGCTAACCACCAAACAATTAATATGGATGTAGATGAGGAAATTAATTAGGATATCACACGTTTAACCCTTTAACAACTGCAATAGAAATGGTCCGCCTGTTCTTTATGTGTATAGTGGAGTCATTTCTTGGAGTATCAAGTGCTTCATCTTTCTAAGATCTGCACAACTTATAATAACTTGTAAAATTGCCATAAATATTAAAAAAATACATAAAAATCTGAAAATTTTTAATCACATTTTGCAAAAAAAAAAAAGTCTAAGAGAAATACACGTTCAAATTCCGATGTTTTCCTTTTTCATGAAACTGGGTTGGGATTAGTGTTGCTAAATGAACGTACAAAAACACTGAACCAAAACACTCACAAATGCAGAGAAATATTAAATAATTAATAAGATATTTGAACCATCTTGTTTGTTTGTTTTTTAAGCTATGTTTTATGTAAAGGGGGCAGGTTGATTGTGTAAGTACTGTATGTACAGTAAGTTCAGTAATGTTGTGTATTTCCTGGTGCCACTGACTCCAGAAATAATGCTACGACTTATCTAACCTATAATCATGTAAATTAACCTAAAAGCTACAAATGTTGTGCCAAAAACAAACAAGAAACTATTATAAGTCTGCTAAAGAATTGTGATACAAAACTAGCAACTTTCTATGTTAAAACTACTGACTAACTGTGGGGAAATCTACTAAAACCCATGGTAAAACTATGTAAAACACACCACTAGGTGCAGAATATTTTCTCCATCTCTATATCTCTCAATCTCCCTGACAATCACCACCGCTTCTCCGATGTAAACTCCACCGTGTGTGTGTTTATATTGCCGCTGTGCACACAAGTAAAGCGATGACATCATTAGAGTTTAGCTTTCACCTAAAAAAATGATGGTATTCTAGCTATTATAGTTTTTATTTTAGGACGGTTTAAACTTATTTATGCTAATATGGAACTTCAGGTTTTAAAGAAGTAGTGCACCCAAAAATGTGTTTTTTGAGCTCTAAACAACATATTACTTAATTGTGATGAAAACGAAATATATGGGGATAAAATTTGTATTTATTTATTTTTTTTTTTCATTTTAAAAACGGATTCATTTCTGCCTGTGCATCCCGTCCTGCCCACTCTCCACTCCCTGATCACCCCCCTTTCAGCTCCGCCACTTTGCCCATTTTTGTATTTTCCGGGAGCGACGGCAGGCATGGCGCTGCCAGGATGGCGATGGTAGGAACGCCCAACGAGCTTCACTTTTGCTCTTCAGAAACTCCCGAGTGACGTCACATAGGCTCCGCCCATCTATGATATCTATTATTAATGGAAAAGCCAGTGTGTGCCATTTTAATTAATATACTACGATTAAATAAATCCAGAAACTCATAAATCTGGATGCATTTTTGGAAGCAAAAGGTGAATTAATCTAGCATTTAGAAAACTGTGTCTTCTGTTTATTATACATTGGACTGGTAAAATTCACCTCTTACGTGCAAATACTGTCAGGGTGGAAGATTTTAATCCCTTTTGGAGAGAAGTGTGTATATTGGAGCAGATCAACTTATTGAAAACCGTGTCATCAAAGCTCAGTTTGGAAAGGCCTCAACAGAGAGGGAAACTGATCCGTGGGTTTATTAACATTTGAGGAGATGTATTATACTAAAAGGTTTTATTTATGTCGTGATAACAGCTCTTTTTCAGATTAAAAAAAGAGAGTGTCTGTCACATCCGAAACAGAAAATCCAAATGTGAATTTGCACCAAAGTCAACCTTGTTCTCTACCACATATTTCACACTGAAAAAAGGGGGGAAGGCTGGTACGCACCACACTGAAGTCCAGATTCTGTTCAATCCACTCCTGGCCATCCTTGAACTCCTCATGCAGACCCATGATGTACAGCGTGTCTAAAGCATCCACGATGGATGCGCCCAGTTGAGAATTACCTGCACAAGACAAAAATGAGAAACCACAAAATTAGATTAATTTGTTCAGTCATAGAGCAGAAAATGTCCTCAGAGAGTTGTTACTATACAGAATTAAAACTGGAATTTGAGCAAATCCATCAGACAGTCCCACAGAGTAGTAAAGTACAACATGATATTCAGAAGAGAGCGTGTTCAAATGTACAGAAAGATGAGTCTTTAACTGACTCACTTTAAAAGCAATTTAATGTCCCAACAGATAATCCTCTTTATTTCTAATTAGCTTTTATAAAATGGAGCTACAAGAGATTCAATGAAACGTCCTCATTTATTGTAGCCAAAATTCCAGAAAGTTGTCAAGATCTTGTCAGATCATTTTCAGATTCAGATGAGTGCACGTCCATTAACAAGATATTTAGACACTTCCAGTCAGCAGCACTTCTTCCACATTTCTATCAGCTACAGCGTGCACTGTGTGAATTCCTGAGCCTGCCCAGTGTCCCTCCTTATCTACGGACTTCATTCAAAAACGAGAGCGCCTGGCTTCGTGCAAAAGCTGCGCTTTTATTATCATCATAGACAGGAACCTCTGAATCTCTCTAAAAATGCACTGCAGTCAGGAAGGCGTAGCTGATAGCAAGATGCCCTGGCCGTCTGCCGGATCTTAACAGATTGGCCCAACTGCTGGTGGTGCTGAGCCCCTCTCCTGCACCACACAACCCCCATCTCCTTCCCGTCTGTCACTTACACCCACAGGTACGCTGGAGGCATTTATGACACTGTGACATCACTGACGCCTGTCAAAAATGATTAAACCAGAGGAAACTGTTGTCATGTAAAGGTTTGGAGCAAGAGCTCCTGAATGCAATCCTCACTGTGTCCATGAACAGCGATACACCACCACACCGGTCCCCATCAGTGTTATGAGTCCAATGATGGCACAGAAAAATGGAAAAACACCAGGCTGAACATTTTTGTTCCTCTTTGGATAAAAACATTTGCTAAAGGATTAAATATAAATGTCCTGTCTGAGTTACCATAGCAACAGGATTGTGCAACATCAATGGAAACACTGGACTTTGTATTCCACCTACATTTACTTAACAAATTTTTTCCCTAAAGTTTATCAAGGGGAAAATGTAGGGCTGGACAATAATTCAATATCGATATATATCACAATATACTTTTATTCAATAAAGGTGAGTTTTGAACACCTTTTCAATATACATACAGTATATGATTACAGTGTTTCACTGACTGGCGTTCAAGCCCAGCTGGAAGTGGTTTGGCTCAGTGTCGCCAACTTCACTTTGTCGCTATGTTTAGCGAGTTTTCACTCCCCTCTAGCGGCTTTTTTTTCCCAGCAACTAGCGACAGATCTGGCGACTTTTTGGAGACTGACGTAAATGAACGTAGTTTACTTTTCTCAATGAGGAGTGGATGCTGGCAGGCCCCTCCCTCGTCCAAAAGCACTCATACGAGACTTGGTCCAAAAGCACTCATACGAGACTTGGTCCTCACGCAGCAGCAGCTGCATCAGAGCAGGAGATCAGCTCTGTTTCATCATCAGGCTGGAAATGAAACGTACAAAACTGCTGCTGGATGATCCCGTGCTGGGTTACCGTCAGGTGTTAATGTCTATTTATGAAGAGAGTGGACAAAAATGTTTAAAAAGTTAAAAGGGTTGTGATATGTTCCAGACTCCTAATTAAAAAAAAATTACACTTACTAAAATTAAACTAAAAAACAAAGAAAATATTGACTGAAGAATTAAATAAAATTTTATTATGTTTTGCTGATCAGATGACAACGTCATTTAGTGACTTCTAGGACTTTTAGGACAGCCAATAGCTACTTTTCTTATTAAGGAGTTGGCAACAGTGCATCTGAGGCATTTCCACTCGTAGAATATGCTGAGTCAGAAGATGAGGCACCAATAGTTGTCACTCTTTTTATTTTTTATTGCAGCAATTTTAAGCACTTTTATTTTTAACCTAGTTGAAGCACCTTTGTTAAAATCCATAATAATAACATAATACTCCTATGTTGTAGTTTAAAGTTAAAGCTATTATTATTATCCTTGCTAAATACTAATAAAAGGTGAACATTAATTTGTTGTACAGTTTGTATTTCTAAAATCTTATATTAAAGGAGTTTCATAGACTAGGCAAAATAATTTTTTTTGTTTAACAGCATCTGTTGTGGCATTTTTGGTAGTTTTTCTGAGGTTTTTATTTTGTTTAAATCGATATCGACCGAAATTAGGAAATATATCATGATACAAGTTTTGGCCATATCGTCCAGCCCTAAAAGGGACAAAATACCCAGCATTTTTCTTTGCTTTGTTTTAAAGGTGTGTAGCTTATTTGTTTTTTTATTAGCAAAAATCAAGAATTGTTTTCATAAATACATATTTTACAAAAGTCTATTTACAGTCCCATCCAAATAAAATCGTTCTCGTAGCTTAGAATTAGATGTTTATAAATACACCCAACTGGAGGCTGCCATGTTGCATCGTCATCTTTGAATACAATAGCCAAAAGTGGAAAAACTTGTTAGCCTTGTGCGTTTTACCTGCGAGTCCCCGCTGTTTCGGGGGGAGGGCGCGGGGGTGGTGTAAACAAGCCAAGACGACTCTGCGTTGGCATCATCTAATTTAACTGTATGAGTCAGAGACCAAAATAAAACTTTACCACTTCAAAATACCTTTTTTGTAAATTTCAAGTGCATTTATTTGGCTAGGATGTTTCAAGCTTAGGAAAATAATGTAAATACTTTAACTACTTAAATAATTTTTGCTAATTCTGACAACTAAACTCCACACAACTGGTAGTCGCCATCTGATTGATCCCCCTTCTCTATGATGTAATTTTACTTAAAACATCAAGACAGAGAGCAAGAGCAAGAACAGCAGCCATGTTTTAATAACCTTGAGATATTCTGCTAACTTGCAAATTTGGAAATAACCTTGTGGTCACACCTGAAGACTTCCCACTCCATCACTCCCTCCATCTTTCCATCAGCCCCTCCTTCATCTACATAGCCATCTGTTTACTCTCATTCATCACTGTCTGACTGTTATTCCTAATCTTTCCCTGATCGCTCCATCCAAACCCTCCTCTGCCCTTCTGTACATGTATTTTTCACTCATCAGTTCATACATTTTAAGCATTCTGCCCTCAACAAAAATCCTATTTTCTTATTTATCCGCCTCATGCCTGCCTTACCTGCCTTATCTCTCCACGGAGAGTTTTTCTGTGCCTGATGCAGCTGGATTTCTCAGAGCTCTGCAGCCTTTGATACAACACCAACAGCATCACATGAAGCTGAATTGGCACTTCTAAGAAGTAGGTTTAGGGTTGCCAGACTCTGCTTATCTGAAACAAATTGGCCAGAATGAGGTTTATCAATTTGGGGAATTATCACCAAAGCCCTGTGCAACCACACACCACATCGTATGAAAACTCAACACACTTCCTTTTCCGTGAACTAAATTCACACCTTCTATTCACATCATTTGAACTTTATTCATACTCACACCCTCCATGTTTGCCCCTGAACCAGTTTCATTAGACCCAAGCTCCAGGTTCATAACATACTCAGGCCTCAATCTTCTTTAAACTGGAAGCTCTCTCCAAACGGGAAAAGGTAGAGAGCTGAGGGATTTGTTTCCGAGTTGGTTGCCTTTTTATTCAGTGTAATGCATCTATTCTTTGTGATTTGGGTGTGAATAAAATGAGGGCAGAAGATGTGGGAGGCGTTCGTGAGCATAAGGGGGTGGGTGCATCCTTTCTGATTCCTGCTACATGATTTCACTGTTGCATCCCAAACTAAAAAGTGCAACTGTAAAAATAATCAGGAATTCCTAAAATATGATTAAGATGGGAATACGCTACAGCAATTTTTATTCTTTTCATAATGTGAAATACATCCACAATGAGATCTGGGAATTACTAAACTTGCTGGGACACTATTTTCTACAAAAACACTGCTGCTGATCTTGAAAAGTCATTTTGAGACACACACTCTAACACATCTATTGATAAGTGCAGGAATCTCAGAGATGCAACGATAAGAGAATTTAAAACATGTACTTTGTATTTTTGTAATCTGTAATGAGATTCTCTATTCTACAGTCATTTGGCAGACGCTTTTATCCAAAGCGACTTACATCTGAGAATTAGAACTGAAGCAAGAATTCAAACAGGGTGCGACATCATAATTAAGTAGTAGTCAGACTGTCGTGAGTCCAGTTGGACCCAGGTGCTGTCATGTAGTGCTAGATGCAGGCTTTTTTGAGTTGTTTTTTTCTTTTTTAATACAAGATTGTGATTTCATCACACAATATCATCTTGGGCATAAGTGCATGCAGCATGTTCAGTACTGAGTTGAGCGAAAGAGCTGGATCAATCTTTCTAACTCATTCCGACGAGTAGAAGAGTTAAGCTAAGTGCGGAAATGCTTCTTAAACAAGTGTCTTTAGTTTGCTCTTAAAAGCGGATAAAGACTCTGCGGATCGGACGGACTGTCGTAGATCTTTCCACCACCGGGGAACAACAGAGGAAAAGAGTCTAGCTACAGATTTTGCGCCGCGTTGTGGTGGGAGTACTAGGCG
>JBAMHW010000014.1:6204376-6220800 GCA_037177495.1 Rhadinocentrus ornatus | reverse complement strand
TAGGATAATAAGTGGAGGGCAGGTGGACTTTTTAAAGGTGGACTAACAGGTCTTTGAGGGTCAGAATTCTAGCTGATTTATTATGTCTCTCACATGCAGGACATGCACCTACGATGAAAATTTCAGACCCCTCCTTGTTTCTAAGTGGGAGAACTTACAAAATAGCAGGGTGTTCAAATACTTATTTTCCTCACTGTATATATATATATATATATATATATATATACACATACATAAATACTTCCTCATCTGCATATGTTCGTCTCTAACAAACGTTATTAATTATAATTTTAATTATTTATTTAATTATAATATTAATTATTAATGTGATTAACACTTAAAACTCCAAACCATTCTGGGTATTTTTTTGTACTATTTTTGGTCCACCTTTGTATTTTTTTTTTTTTTTTTTTTTTTTGTAAAAATGCATGTAGATCCTCAATCCTTTTGATCCCAGTCAACATCCCGACATTACTTTTCTAGACAGCCTCAGTTGTTAGATTATGAGGCTAAAATGGTGTAAAATGATTGTATCAATAGATATAGCACGATAAAGGCCAACCTGAAAAAACAAAACAGAATTTATTACTAATAATACTTTGCAGAAATAACTAATTTATAAACAGTGAGCAGTTCTTTAATTGGGCTGCTTTTGGTGCCACTGTGCATCAAAAACATCTCCTTGGCTTTATTTCAGCCATAGAGAAGCATTATTTTATTCTTTTTAGACATAGATCTTTCTTGTCACTTGCTTCCCTTTGTCTGTTTAGATATTTGCACCAATTTTAGCCACTTCTTGTCAAACTTTAGCAACATAGAAAGTGATCTGTTCTTATGACAAAAATGTGATAAATAATTGTGTTATGATCACTCATTGTGGATTTCCATATAGTCTCAGAACAAAACACTACTTTTCGCATCCAGATTGTAAACCTGCTGGACTGGATATAAAAGCTTGGAAAAGGTCCGTCAAATTACTTAAAGGGTAAGGTATTGATAGCAATTCACCCCACAGAGTTACAAAGTTAGAGTTCCTGAGAAATTGTTGACAATATCAGTGACAGAGCTCATGAGCGCCGGTCATCTAGTCTTAAGAGTTAAAAAAAAAGAAAAAAAGACGCTTTATGCAAGTTTCTAAAAGAACGCATCAGAAACTATAAAGAAAATGAATAAATAATCTAAGGTTAAGCTATTATTTGATTATTTAGGGCTTCTAGAAGAACACAAGTTATAGTGCCATTGTCTTTAAAATGTATTTTTTCTTTCTGGTAACATTAAAAAGGTGTCAAATTTCTCCGGTAGTGTGTTGTGTGATCTGTATCATCGTCATAGTAATCTGCAGCCTCTTTAACTCAAATCTCAGAAGAAATGCTGCCCCAGATCGACATCTCAGGAGAACAAAAGGTCGCTGCCAACGGTAACGTCTCCATCTCTACAAACAAGAATCTCCCTCATGATCGGTACCTGACAAATACCTCACCAGTCTCCTGTAACACTGTAGAGCTACTTGATTAAGAAAAAACAACAATCATTATTGATTATTTCAGTTTGTATTTATCACAACTGTCTACCAAGATTAACTATTAGCTATGGATCTGGATATCTCACGTAAACACCCCAATCACATCCAACTAAACATTGATCAGTCTGATCTAATTCAGTTGTCAAAGACCTAAATTAAACTGTTAATCTGATTAAATTGGCTCTATGTAAACAGACCTATTGATTTTGGAAACTTTTGACTTTTATTGATCTTTTGATTAAACAAAAAGAGAAAAATTATTTATTAACCAGAGCCTCTCTTCGCTCTTTTTCGCCTGAACTTAAAGCACAGCGTAGCTAGGACTGATTCTGAGATTTTGTGGAAGTGAAGAGAAACTGCTGTGAAAGAGAAATGAGCGGAACAACATAGTGTTTATATGATTGTTGGGAGGTAAAATTAACATCCAATCAAGTGCACATCAACAAACAGCATCTTCGCTTTGTTCAGCTCAGAAAACTTTATTTATTCTTTAAAGGCAATTTAGTTCCACACAGTACCCAGAGCAAAGCAGACACAAGCAACCTGCATCCACCAACTTACAACTGAATGTTAGGAAGAGACGTTCAGGGAGGCCAAGAGATAAGAATTTGCAAAATAGACACAAAATACAATAAAAAATAAACAAACAAAAAAATAGATCAGTATTTTCAAAATTCATAGTCCACATCTGTGAGGAAGCTCTCTGCTTGCTAAGAACTGCTGAACAGAACAGCTGTCAGTAAACTGGATACATTTTTTTCTCTGATGTTTCCATCTTGCAGGTCAGTGATGTGCCTTCTGCTTGTAATCTTTTTTCTGCTGATGTTCATCAACACACTGCTGGAGGCATTATCACATAACCTTGTACACAAAAGAAAAAAAACTGTGCGTATGTGTAAATGTGTGCTGACGGATAGCTAGACCGAGTGTGTGCGATCAGGCGTGCATTTGTGCGTAATTAACAACTGTGTGAAGAGACTGCCGACGGGCACGGATGGCAGCGAGAGGACCGGTGTCTGACTTACCAAAGATATTTGTGGAGTGTCCTTTCTTAGCGATGGGCTTCAGTTCGTTGTGACCCCAGCCATATTGTCTGTAGCTGTCCCACGCGTGTTTCATCATCTAAAAGCAAGACCATAAATAAAGAAGATGTCAGTTCTTCTTGCCTCATAGCCAAAAATGCAGAAAGTGATTGTTCATCCAAATAATAGTTCAACTGGATAATGATGTCATTTTTCTTTTATGTGATTAGCTAAATTACAGAAAAACTACAGAGCTGTTTAATTTCATTAAACCTGGTGGAGAGCAAGAAGCTATTAAATGTTGGTCCATAATTAGATAGTGTATTCAAAATGAAGAAAAAGAGCACTAGCCTTGGTGGAAGATGCATTTTGTGAATGTGCTCAGTTTAGAATCAAAAGGTTATTTTACAATGGATCATTTAGCGTTTTAGCATAATGTTTCAGTTGCACACAGCTGCAGTTCAAGTCTCCACAGGACAAAAGTTTTACTTCATAAAACTTATTATATATGGTTATAAAATAACATCTCACCCCCACAAAAACAAAAAAACACCCAAATATCAAAAACCAAACCCATAAAGTAAGCGGAAAAAGACGGCAGTGTATATAGCTAACAAAACAGCTTAAATGACAAATAGTTGTAAATTTCTTAAATGTTTAGTCTTAAACTCAGGCAGTGTTTCTTTAAGGTAGCTTTAGTCTATCACCTCTCCCCTTCTATCTACCCGTGGATGTCAGTCCACCCAGTACAACAAAATATGATTTTATTCTTCACATGACCTCCAAAAGGAGCCTGCAAACAACAGCCACTGTGGAGGGGATACAGAATAAAGAAAGCAAGACATTGTGAGATTAGCCCCGACACTGAGACTGATGCTGTGGAGAGACACTTTAGGGATGACAAGATAGGGTGCCAGCTTTTACTGAAGCAGTGTTGCTCTTTTTCAGTTCCTTCCTCCATGGGCTTTCCTCACGGGACACTGACATCCTTGGAAAAGTACATCCCCTGTCTGTGTTGTTGAGTCAGTCAGTTAGGTTTTAAGAATATCTGGAGATTTGGTTCTTTATTGTGTGCCTGCAAGGATTCCCATCCATCTGCTGCCAGCCGTTTGTTGACTTTATACAAAGCATATCTTTCTATACAACAGCAACCTTCTCACTCATCACCCACCCCAGTGAGTCAACAAGAGCAGGATTTATATGCAGACATATGTCCCATAGATGTTTCAGGAAAGAGTTTGCATGGTCTTGGGAGTTTATGTTAATAAAAATTCATTCAAATTTGACTTTTTGGAAAATTGCCATCTCCTCGTCCAAAAGCACTCATACGAGACTTGGTCCTCACGCAGCAGCAGCTGCATCAGAGCAGGAGATCAGCTCTGTTTCATCATCAGGCTGGAAATGAAAACTGCTGCTGGATGATCCCGTGCTGGGTTAATGTCAGATATTAATGTCTATTTATGAAGAGTGTGGACAAAAATGTTTAAAAGTTAAAAGTGTTGTGATATATTCCAGACTCCTAGTAAAAAACAAACTAAAAAAATAAAAAAAATAAAAAATTAAGAATGAAGAATTAAATAAAATTTTATTATGTTTTGCTGATCAGATGATGACGTCATTTAGCGACTTCTAGGACTTTTAGGACAGCCAATAGCTACTTTTCTTATTGAGGATTTGGCAACAGTGCATCTGAAGCATTTCCACTCGTAGAATATGCTGAGTCAGAAGATGAGGCACCAATTGTTGCTCACTCTTTTTTTCTGTTTATTTAAGCAATTCTGAGCACTTTTATTTTTAAGCCTAGTTGAAGCACCTTTGTTTAAATCTATAAGAATAACATAATACTCCTACGTTGTAGTTTAAAGTTAAAGCTATTATCATTAGCCTTGCTAAATACAAATAAAAGGTAAACATTCATTTATTGTACAGTTTTATTTCTAAAATCTTATTCTGGAGGAGTATAATATAATAAAAATATAATAATTTTTTGTTTTACAACCATCTGTTGTGGGCATTTTTGGCAGTTTTTCCTGAGGCTTTTATATTGTTTATATCGCATTGACCAAAATTAAGAAATATATCGTGATACAAGTTTTGGCCATTTCGTCCAGCCCTAGGTGTATGAAACAGTCATAATTCCTGGAAAATGTAGGATAGCAATTAATCTTCAAATATGGTGCACCAATGATGTGAGAATCTTAGTGAGAATCTTTACACTCCTCAGCCACCTTGTATTCTTTTCCAGCCTCACTATGCCAGTTTCCCTCTGCCTTTTCATGCCACCATCTGGGGGATATGAATTCAGACCTGCACCCAAATTTTCCTCCTTGGAGCAGGCATGCAGCCAAGCTAATACAGACAAGGGCCGGGAGCATCATTGTGTTTTTGGCCTTGCTGTTTTCCATGATGCAATCCATACACACAGCAAAAATTATAAATCAAATTAATACACGCCATGACACGGACACTTTAGTATTGGCAGACGCCCTCTGTTATGTGTTGATTGGATGCTTCATCAAATTTTGATTTGCCCGTATGCCAAGGACAACTCACACTGCAGGGTGTTTGACAGCACTGACAAACTGCTTATGTGAAAATGGATCTAAGAATACTAATTACACATTAAGACAGAAAATTCTGGGATTGATTCTGACAGTCACCACTTACCACCAAAGCATCTTGGGATGAGGGAAAAATTGGTTTAAATTGGCCCAAGTGGCTGGCTCTTTACACAATTACACCTAAACCTCATCAACAGCTGGCTGCAGAGGCAGAGCAGAAAGACATCCAGCAGCTTGTAATGTTGGATCAAGAGCCCAAAGAATCCTGACAACTTTCCAAAGTAAAAAAGGCTAACACAGTCTAACTTTTAGCTAAATTAGTCACACTTTTAGTCCTGTACGTTTTTGGTAAGGTTGAAATCCTTAATATCTAATATTACAATCTTTAAAATATCTCATATATCAATAAGGTAGACAGCTATTTACATACTTTTAACTCCTAATCCTTTAATACAATTATGTTATCGGTTTATTATTCTTTTCTTTTTCCTTTTTAGGCCACTACAATAGCAGCACAAGGCAAGGTTTGCATAACATTTCATGTACAAAAAAAAACAACAAAGAAATAAAGTTACAGTGTGAGGAATTAACTGTTGATTAACCTGCTAAGAGTTTCAGCAGACCTACAGGTTTCTGGGAGTTTGTTCCACATGTGAGGAACATAAAAACTGAACACTGCCTCTCCATGTTTAATTCTGACTCTGGGAACAGAAAGTAGATTTGATTCTGATAACCTGAGGGATCTGAGTTATTTGGTCCACTTTCTTGGTTTTGGTGGGGACTTTAACAGCAGCATTCTGGACTGACCGTAGCCATCTCATATACTTTTTCGGGAGACCTGTAAAAGACAGCGTTACAGTAGTCTAGTCCAGCGTTTCCCAACCTTTTTTGACTTGTGTACCCCCTGAGCCATTTTGTCATACCACAAGTACCCCTTGAGTCAAACGTGTTGGTGATTCTCTAAATATCTGCAGATGTAGAAGTGAATCCATAAAAAATATAGTTTTCACTGTACTGCCGAGGATTAGGTCTGGCCTCCTTTCTGTTTTTCTTGGACTCTGCTGAACCCGGTCCTGAATCCAGAGCAGCGGGACGTTCAGCCTCTTATCCATGTTTGACTGCAGCTGCTTGGGCGCGTTCTTGTGACTGTTCTCTCTTGGTAGCAGGTGCACAGCCCTGCTCTAGTCTCTCCCTCATGTTCTTGTTTATGCTTTTTTGCTCTTTTGATTGATAAAAGCTTGGTTTATTATTCATTTTGGGACCCAGCCCTACTCTCAATTTTTTTTTTTTTTTTACCAGGGCACAGCAAATGCTGGGGAATGACTGATGATATGTACCCATCATCTGGCAAATAAAATATCAAATGTTTACACGTACCCCCTGTAATGTGCTCACATGCCACTAGGGGTACGAGTACCCCCGGTTGGGAATCACTGGTCTAGTCTATGATAAATTCATAAATCCTGCCGAGACATCAGGCTTACTTCACAACCACCTTAATGTGACTCCTAATATTCAGGTCTGTATCCATGACTACTCGCTGAGGTCTGTCTTAGTATGTTTTGTAACATCACTATGAGAGTGCTGATTTTAAATATTTCTTCCTTGGTTGCTAAAAACATTTCCATTTAGTCTTATTTAACTGAAAAAATTCTGCCACATCCAATCTTTAATTTGATCAATGAATTTGATCAGTGTTTGGACTTGACTATAGTTTCCCAATGACAAGGATGTGCAACGTTGTGTGCCATAAGAATATTTATGATAACATACTTAGCTATTTTACATAATTTGCGCATGTGGGAGCATGCACATGCTGAACAGCAGTGGCCCCAAGATGGAGCCTTGGGGAACTCCACAAGTTATTTTTGTTTAATCAGATTATTGTTACCTGTAGACACATAGCAGTCCTCAAATTTTTTAAAAGAGATTTATATTGTTAAACTGTGCCAGAAAACCTAGTTTTTCAGCCTATTTTGTGAGATGTTACGGTTGACGGTGTTGAATGTAGGACTGAGATCCAGTAGTCTAGGACTGAAATGTTGCTGCTAGAGCAGACTCAGTGCATAAGCCATCTGACATCAAATGTAACAGAAATCTTTACATTTATGGACACCTTTTGTTTTCAGGTCACAGCAGAGACTGCAGGAAGCGCAACAGCAATTCCAAAGTCAGACCACGCATCTTCATCTTTCACTGCATTTTAATGGATCAACCCATCCCCAGTTTAAACACTGACTTTCAAACACATTGACAGTCACATGTGCCATCTATTTCAAAGGACAACATAAATCATGATCTGCCTCAAAGGACTGAGAGCTCGGTTGTTAAAGAGTACGGCCACATCTCTGTGTTGCCGCAGTGTATTCATTAACCATGCAACATTATACACTCCAGCTCACTTTAGAAGTGAGTGGCAGCCTAGAAGTGGCCCGGTGTTTTTAAGGTGAGAGTCTGATGGAGATTAAAAACCCTCTCCTCACTCCTTCGCCTCTTAAGCCGATGAGGATGAGAGAGAAAAGTGAAAAGTCTGAAAACTGGTGCAGTTTCATGGAAATACCGCAGTTGTTTTCTTGTCTGATAAACTTGGGTGTTTAAAATTTGAAAAGATTTATTGGCATTTTAGAGATTCTGAGAGAAATTTAAAAAACAAACCAAGGTGGAAACCCTTAAGAGCCATGCTCACAGTCAGGCCACTGACTGAAAACTGCATATCCATAATCTACTGCAGTTATTCTTTTTCTCTACCAGTGGAAAATGTATTTACACTAAGTCATGCATGGAAAAAAACAAAACAAATAAAGATTACAATCAAATACTATGAAACCAGTATCATTTTAAAAATCAGTGGGATAAACAATTTCGGTCATACCGGTCATTATTTGCACTAATGCGAGACAGCAGTTAAACAAATGCATTAAGAACACTTGGTAATAATTCCATGATACAAAATATACTTCAATATGAAAAGCGACCTTTTATCTAGACTCTGATTCCTCTTCTTGGATTAGTACTTTACACATCATATAAACAGAAAAGGAAATATCAGGTGAGTTTTTCTGAGGAGGCATGTTGGTCTCTGCCTCGATGTCCTGCCAGGCTGGGCACTTTAATAGAGGCTGTGACCTTCACTAAAGCAGCCTGAGAGGCTAGAAAAGAAGCAGAGCCGGGCTCTTTCCATCCCTTTCCCACAGGAACAACAGCCATGATTCAGACACCCTTATCCCTCATGTGCCACAATCTCAAATGCACACACAGTTACAAGGTACATACCCGGATAAGCCCAGGCCAGTAAAATATTCATAAATCAAACTAGCTGCAACCAAGGCCGTTACCTTTGCAATTATTTACAGGGAGAAAAAAAATAAATAAAAAAATCACTTTGACAAGCTTATGGAGGTTTGAGGTGGTGGAGAGCTGAGCTGGAGTTATGCACTGCTCTCCGTGACCTCTGGAGAAAGTATGACTGATTTAAAGTGCTCAACCACCTTTTCATGCCCTCATCTTTCTCATCTCCCTCCAACTCGCACGGGGACCTGTCCTATCTGGCTTAACAGAAGGTCTTTCAGAAGATGCACGAGGGTGGAGAAAGTGTGACATCTGAATTGCTTCTTGCAGTAAATACATTCATGACACTTACACAAATTCCCCATGAAATTGAAGCAGTAAAGGACTCCATATAGGCAAAGAGTTCAAACGATGCAGACTACCAATTTCCCCAAGGTCATATATTGAACCCACACAGAAAACAACCGCTTCACTCCTGCTGTGTCAATTCAGATCATTTTTTAATGCTAAGCTTTAATTGGGAGACCGTAGCATTTTGAAAGAGCCACTTCTTTATCTGAGTGATGCTCATTTGTCATTAGTATAGATTTTCTGAGTCATTTGTGAGTCATTTCCCAGTTTATACACCATCGCTGTTGAAGTGATTAATGTGCCAATCAGTGAGACAGAACATTTTATGACTACATTGACTTAAACAGCTTTACTTGAGATCGAGCACTCTTTTTGAGATGCCTTTCACTCTATCATTTTCATTTCATTCCTTCATCATTTTTGCCAGATGAAAGTAACCCTTGATGCTGCAAGGTTCAAGTCTGTTGTTTTTTTTGTTTTGTTTATTTTTTCTTTTAGGGGAGCACTATGCATTGCAACTGTTGAATCATTGAATACATATCCAAACTTATCTTATCTGAGCAACTACTTATATGATGGCCTTTTTTTTCTATCTGCTCATTGATTTAAAATTAGCCTGATGAGCCCTGCTGGCAACACGAGAAAATGCTGATTAATGTGAACTGCTTCTATGAAGCATTACTGATTTATAGTGTTTTTTACACTCAAGACACATTCAGCAAAGTGTAGATATTTTAAATAAATCTACACCTGGTTGCCTGAGCAACAAAAAGAGGCAAATCTACTAAAACCAAGCCAATTAGCATGTGACTGCAATCTAGACACAGAGCTCGCTCGACTGGCCAGCTCTCTACACCTTTTTCATACGGGACGCATCGTGACCTTGCAGGCTGAGTTTCGCTTTACACACCATGTCACGTGACCAGGTATTTTGTTCTCACAGACATCTTGCGGCTTTTTCACGACACATCATCCAAGCAGAACTTTCTTCTCTTGGGGCTTCAAAAAAGTATTGTGTGATTGGTTGGACATTTGAGGTGGGCGTGGTTAATCTGGAATAGAATGAAACAGAAAGTTGTGGCTTTCACTAGTCCGCTGATTCGAGGTTAAACAGATAGTTCTAATAAACAGCTAATCGAGGAGGTGATAAAATGCGTTAATGTGTAATTTAAAAACATGGACACCACTGCGTGCACAACCCTGCCCTGTCACGGACAAAGCTTATTGTTTAGTATAAAATCGCTGGGTCAATTGTTCATTTTTACATAAAAACACAGAAACGCCACGGTCACGGTTGCCTAGAGACAGACGCCATATACCGGCGCTGCTCACAGCACCTGCGCTTTAGCTGGACAGCATCAGAGATGTTTACAAGACACACTGTAAAATGTGTCGGCGCCTGTTTTCAGCGCGGCGAGCGATGGGCTGTCTGACGTCAGACATCACGCATCAGGAGAGCATCACTGGAGGCACGTAAGAACACAGAAGACTAGAACTCAGTCTACCAGTTCCTAATCCCCCAAACATCTCCTGAGACTGGTCTGGTATGGGACATCATATCGTGATTGATCCATGTCCAGAATTTAAAATGAGTTTTTAAAGTCGAATGAATGATCATTAATTTAATATACAGTAGTATTAGCCATTATAAATATAAATAGATCGTGTGAGCCATTTTCTTACTGTATAGGACCTTTGGGTCTACTTCCTTTTGATCGTAATTGCTGCGGCGCACGTTTTGTTTTTTTTTGTTTGTTTTTTCTCTTTAAGAATTTGATTGATCAGTAAAGTTGTCAATCATCAACTGCCAAGCCAATCCCGCTGCCCCCAAAAGAAACACCACCGCCCCCCTATCATAATTAAAGCTCCTAGCTAATTTTTTTTGATAACTCAAGTGTTCCTGTCTGACCTTCTGGAGGACACCGGAGTCTGATCAGTGCAGGTTAAGTCACGCAGACGCAGACCATTTACCAATGGTAAAATTCAATCACCTCTCATCTAGGGGTGGGTAAAAATATTGATTAATCGATGCATTCCAATATTTAGCTGCCCAATGCAATATCAATTAGGCAAATCCTCTGAATCGATTCTCCTCCTGACCCATGGGGGGCGCTGCGGGTGTTATTCACGTTATATAGACAGAGGCTGCATTAGATCAAACAACAAAGAAATGGCGACCAACGCAAGCAGCAACAGGCTAAAGCCAGCTTCTTCAACTTTTAAATCTGACGTTTAGGGTCATCTTAAATTCTCGTGTAAATCCGGAACACAGGAAATAGACAAAAGTAAGGTCTTTTGTAAGCTGTGCCAGGCAGGATTAAAGTACTGCAGTAACACGACAAACCTGCGCATTAACTTACACCGACACCATGCAGATGCTCTGCAACAAGCTGTAGCTAAACCTATTGACTCAAAACAGACGCAACTCGACAAATCCTTTGCCTGTAACAGAACTGCATGTTTCCTACTGTTGCACGCCACATGCAGAAATAAGTTGTTTTATTCTGCAGTTTTCCTTTTCAGATACAGTATTTTATTGCTCAAAAATGTGAAGGTACATACCACATATGTTTATATGGCCATGAACATAAATATTTAACAATGTGAACAAATTCCCCAATATTCCATGTTGTACAATTGATTCCAGTTTCTGCGATTCTCGTCTATCTCTTTTCGTCATGCTGGATGTTAAACCAAGACACAACGCTGTGTACAACTGCAGACCAGAGCCAATCAGAAGAGAAGACCCACCTCTTCTCTGATTTTAATTGGCTTTTTGTCACAGCGTCATTCTTCCCTTAAAACAGACAGGAGGGGAAAGAACACAGAATACACAGATAGACATTCAGGGATATAAAAGTAACACCTAAAACTTGAAAATGTTAGGCACACTGTTATGAAACAGAAAAAATAGTCACACTGGAAACTTTTTGGTCACACTAAGGAGCCCTGAAAGGGGTTATTAAGAAGTGTACCGTTTCGTAAACATGAACATGAGGAATATAATGGACTGCTTGTAATGATCATGTGTTGTTCCACTATGTTCAGAGAGTTCATTTTTAGGTGGCAGCAACATTCAGTATCAGAACAATATCCTGACTTGCTCTCTAGAGGAAAAATATGTTTTATACAACAGGGGGAAAATGTGCATAATAATAAAATATTTCTAAATTTAATACTGTACAGTATGAAGCAACCAATAATATTCTTCTGATTACTGGTTAAATGTTACAGATATCTCAAGTGTTGGTTCTCAAGCATCTTTTAAATCGAATAACTAGCTTTTTATTTCTGTTTTATTTATGGTTGTTTTCTTGCTCCTTACTTAAAATTTCTATCCGTTTTTTTATAAAATGAAAGATTTTTTTTAATTGATTTATTTGATCATTTATTAATGTATCAATGTACTGTTTTAATTTATTTATTAACATTAATTATTAAATGCTACATTCATGTATCTTATTTTCTCCCTCCACAGTAGGAATGTTTAGCTACCAGTTAGATTAGATACCACAGAGCGGCACACCGGGATTTTGTTTCTTTGCCAACTTTCAGTTTAATTACTGTGTTTCTGTCATACAATGATAATAAGCATGCGTGAATACTACCCATTTTATTAAGACAAACAGGAGAAGCATGCTACACAGCTTTGTGAAAAGAGGTGTAACTTCATGCTGGAGAAGGGAGCTGATGTCCTTTCTGTGGCATTTACACCTTAGTGGCAAATGTCAATTTAAGTCATTAATTTATGTCAGTTTAATTTAAGTTTATAAATTATGTATCCATTTGGTTGTCTTGACTATATCAGTCTAAAAAAGCTTTTTATCTTCTGTTTTCATTAACTTCCTTCCCCTTGTTCTTGTTCCGCAGATCATTATGACTACAGATGATTTCATAATCCTTGTAGAGATTGAATGGATGAAAATCTATTGAAGATTGCTCAGAATGATAATGAATGATGGATGAGCAGAGTTTGAGGGAGGCAAGAAATACTGAGGTAAAAACAAGTGTGATCAAATCAAGGAACAGGGAGCAAAATGGTCAGGTAATAAAGCACCAGTGGGGCCTGTTCTGTATTCTGAAGACCATTTTGTCGTATCCACATGTGAACATGTTTACAGTAAAGACTAGGGTGCTCATTTATCAAACAAACATACGAGAGACACGATCATTTCCACGTAAGGTTTGGGATTTATCAATTTGGACGTGAGTGTAGGATACGATCAAATCTCATGACAGGTCTGAGATCGTGTACGCAGAGTGGATTAGCGTTGCAGAACAGCAGAGGCTGAAAATAATTATTACACAAATCTCAAACCGTCATCTAAACATAAGCAGCCACATATTCAGTACTCAAAATGAACCAATTTGCAAAAAAAAACAAAAAGCATATTTAAATCGATTCCCAAAACGAGTAAGATAAAATGGCTTGCTGATATGCTTGGACTGCACACCAGCACACTTAAAATTATTTGGAAAAATTACATATGTGATAAACAGCCTAAGCCCACACATGACCATTAGAATAGTTCAAATTTAATGAATAGGCCCATAAATCATTTTACATTACAATAAAAAAAAAAAAGATAAATACAAACAGAGATCTGTGTTTGCAAACAAACTCATACCTGTATTCACTCTTGAGCATCTCATCACCCCGTTTGCAAACCCCGCCACAGATAGGGAGCTCAGGTTCAACAGTGCCACGGTGCAGCGCTGCTTCAGGTTACTAGAGAGCAGGTGGATAAGTCTCAGACCAGTGGGGGGATGTTGCTTTACTCTCTGGAGAAAGTCTGCAACATAATTCTGTCCTGTGCAGTCCTGCACACCATGTTCTGGCTCATGGAGCCTTTTGATGCCCTGGCACAGCCAGAGGAGCGAATGCCCAGAAACCATTGCCCATCATAGCCTCCACACTAGGGGCTATTCGGAGAAGACTAACAAGTAGTCTATACCAGGTCTTTTATATCTTTTTTCAGTTTGCAGTGATAACATGCTGCAATTATCAGTAATCACCTATCAATTGCGATTTGACTTCATGAAAACAACCCTGCAGCGTTGGAAATGGGCCAGATAAGTTGTATAAGATAAAAGGAGGGCGAAACATTTTTTATAAAGGGCAAATAATACCTCACAATGTGACAGGTAAATAGTACTGAAGCAAATCAATAAATCACCTAAATGCTCCTCCAATCCCAAAAAAGAAATGTCTGCATCACATTAGTAGTAGAACTACAGAGCTCTGAGCACATCTGGAGCAGAAAGGGGCCTGAAAAATGAGAGCAACAACAGTATTCTGCTGGATTTTACTACTCTCGCCAACTGCTGCACCACCAGTTTAAATGAAGCTGGAAATTATTGTCTCCACAGCTGAATATTAAATATAATTAAAGAAAATATTGTCTGATCTTTTAACCACTTATTGTAATTATTTTATTAATTAAAATCAAAGGTTTAATTCAGGATTTCTCTTCTATTATCTCATCAATTTCCCTGCTGACATGCAGCTGTGCACATGGTATATTTTGGCTGATTCCCATTTCCACCCCTAAGCCCTACCCCTCCGTTTTGCACGTTCACGGTAGGGAAAGGGCTATCTTGACTGTCTTTTGGATGAAGGGGAAGGACTAAGGCTGAGGGCCATACAACTTTCCAAACGAAGAAAGCCATTGGCAAATTTGGTGAACAAAGGAAGGCAAAACAGCCATAAATGTACATTCAGCATCAATAAGGATGTAAAAATTATTTTTTTACGAACTTGTTAATTACAGGGCTGTAATCAGAATCCTAACTTGGCGCTAACCGCTAATCAATAATGTTCATTAATGTTTGCTAGTTTGCTAATGTCGCTAACATTCCTCAGCATAGCCCTCTGAGTTTGTATCATAACAATATATTATAATGTCTACTGTGTTATTTTTTGTCTTATTAAAGAAAAATGCAAAAACATTCCCACAGCCCAGGCAATTTATACGAATACGGCATCTTTGTAATCATCAGTCTGTTGCCAATCAGATGTCATAGATACCTGTCACTTTGTCTGACGTGGCAACTCGCAACGACATCTGACAACAAATGACGGTAAAGTTGGTGTATCTCATTTGCTAGGGGATTGTTTTCCCCTTTTCCTTACCACTTCGTTTTTGCAGTTCAAATAATAAATCTACAACGTTATCCCGGGTTACCGGAGTTTACTAGAAGCTCGTTTCCTGAATCCACTTTAATTTATGCACATGCTGAAACAAAATATATTGACATATATTTAAACAAAACGAGGGTTTGCAGTGCAGTTAAGAAACAGTTGCTTGCGGTTTAGCCACCAACATTCTCACTCAGGCTGTGCATGCAACCAGACTTTGAACAAATCCAAAATAACTTCAAAGGGAACACATAAAAGACAAACCACGATTCAGACAGGAGATATAGGACAGAAAATAACTACTCTGCTTGAATTACTGCTTCATGCCTCTATAAAAACAAGCATAATGACAAGAAAACAGATGCAATAATGCCTCCTTGAACTTGTTTTACAACATCAAAATGCAAGCCAAATGACTCCCTGCATCTACAGTATAAAAGAAGGGGAGGGGGGTGGGGGACTGGTCTTGCAGACACTGTTTTGCTGTGTGTCATTGTGCTTTCTCCTTGGATTCGCAAGGCAGTCAAGGAAAGGGGAGTGCGCTGTGGCATTGCCCATACAGCTGCTACTTTCTTGCTCATTCGGGATTGTATGGCATTCTCTCTGAATGGCAATTATGAAGGGGAACAAAAGGAGCATTTAGAGACAAAAGGTGGGTTTGGAGTGAATGGGGCTGCTCCTATGCACAACGAGTGTTCTGATTCCAAGTGATGTTTAATGAGAGACGATGTGAGGTAATTAAGCAAGGCGCCTCGTAGAGGAGAGAAAGGAAGGAGAGCAGCACAGAGCGGGAGAGATGTCGAGGCAGGCCTGGTGTCTGTAAGGAGCAGAACCAGATAGGACCATCTGCATTCTGCACATGCACTGCCCGTCTGGCTCGCTGTTGTCTTCAATAAGAGCTGGAACTGAGACAAACAGCGGCAGCAGAAAAGTATTCAAACATACAGTGTAATCCTCACACTGAAGCACTCTGTGAAAATTAAATTACATCACACCAGTTCTATGGCAACAACCTTTCACCCTGGTCTACTGCAAGATAGTCTTCAAGGGATTAAAATGTGAGTGCTGAGCGGAGGCCTGACTGGGTAAAATGGGATGGTTGATATTTTATGTGCAGAAAGCTGCTGTGTTCTTGCCAACTTTCTCCTAGGTTTGGGCGATATGCCTACAAAATAAAATCTTCCATTATCTCCACACCAAATTAGATTTTTGAGTTCAATCCTCAAAATCTTTTCTGTCTTAAAACATATTAAACTTAGGGCTGGACAATAATTCAATATCAATATATGTCGCAATACACTTTTATTCAATATGAGTTTTGAACAAATTTCCAATATTTCGATATATACAGTGTAAAATTACAGCGTTTCACTCACTGCCGTTCAAGCCGAACAGAAAGAGCTGCAACACATTGCCAAACCCAACCAAGCTCAGCAGCAGTAAAAAAATAAAAAATAAAATAAAAAGCCCAGCAGCAATTGGCTGTGCTCAGCGCGAGGTAGAAGGCTAGGCTAGGCTAAGCTCCAACGCTGCTAGTTTTA
>JBAMHW010000014.1:6154348-6177260 GCA_037177495.1 Rhadinocentrus ornatus | reverse complement strand
CCCCACTTCCTTTTCCTTTCAGTATAACCTCTGTCCTGCTTTCCTTCCTGTCTCTCTTGCTCTCTCTCTCTCTGCTCTCTCGCCCTCTCTCTGGGTGTATCCTCCGTGGAAATGCATGGTTGCTTCCCTGACAGCCTCCCCTCCACGTGTCTGCTTGTGTGTGAATATGTGTGTGTTTCACTCTTCAGTGCACACACTCAGCCTGTCAGTCACATTCATGTGCACTCAGCCATTCATACAAAGCAATATTCATCCCAGCAGCATGCGTGCACTCATTTTTCCTTGACACACATCTGCTAGTCTCTTGCTACAAACGCATTCACAGTTTTTCCTCTTATTAACTTCTCCTCTCTCCATCTGCCTCTTCCTCTTCCTCTGTTTACACACCTTTCTCAGATGGCAGCTTTGGTTTGCAAATTTCTCCAACATACAGACGTTCAGCTAAATAAGTGGTTAAAAGCTCCAAATGAATGATCGACGTGAGCTTGCTGAAGGTGTGTGCAGCAGGGGGATTAGCATGCATGCTCCTGAGCATGTGTGACAGTGTGGTTGAGTTTTGGGCTGCAAGGTGACTGCAGATGATAAACGCTGTGGCCCGTTGAGGAGAAAAATTCTGTGCTGCTCCATCTGCAGCAGATAATCCCTGTTTCTTTACCTCTCATATCACCTTCCTTCCTCTTCTGTAACCTTTTGTCCTCCATCTCCTTTTTTCTGTCCTTGCCCATCCATGCCGCCTGCACCATTTTTCCTTGTCCTCTTATTTCCTGACTCCCCCAGCTCCTCTTTTTCCTGAGCAGTTTGTCCTCTCTTATCCTGTATGTGATGCATTTCCTCTGATCTGCCTTCATCCTTTCTTTTCATAATTAGTTGATTGTCTTCCTCCTCGGTTTGTGCTTGTCTGCACAAATCAAAGGCCATCTCTAGATAGGGTTCAAAAGCTTTATCTTTTCTACCTAACAGATAATGTGGCCTCCTAATACAGAAGTAGCAGCTGTTAGGGCTAACTGCTATCTCCTCTTTAACCACTAGAAGTCTGTAGTTGCTACACACTGTTAGTGTAACGGCAAATATTGATCATGAATGACCAGGCAAGATGGCAAACCTTATAACAGGTGCTTCTTGCAACAAAGCAGCTTAGTAGCTAAAGCTTTAGGATGCCACAGCATAATGACTTTTCCAGTGCCACAAATCCTTAGATCCCTCATTTGGTTGAATTTCAAGGATGCATCTGTGTGTGCTTGGCATTCTTAAAGGAGTCATCGTCACCTGGAAATCGCACTTTTTCAAGTTAAAACATGTATATTGGTGTTGGACTCAAGTGTTAACTTCCTTTCTTTTGAAGACGGTGGAGTTTTTCCATCCGGGCCCTTTGTTCACAGCAGAACCGCTAACAAGGGTAAAGTCTCGCAAATGTGTGATTTTAATTTACTCCTGGGATTTTGTCATCACAGGAATAACCCAGCCCCTCTTTCACGCCTAAAATCACCTGCTATCGCCTACCGCAGTCGCCATAACAAGTTGTGTGAAGATGTCGAAACGGCGAAGCTGACGC
This sequence comes from Rhadinocentrus ornatus, assembly GCA_037177495.1. NCBI lineage: Eukaryota > Metazoa > Chordata > Actinopteri > Atheriniformes > Melanotaeniidae > Rhadinocentrus > Rhadinocentrus ornatus. The sequence continues at coordinate 6,175,708 of JBAMHW010000014.1, read as the reverse complement.
AGCTAATGCTAATGCTAACACTAAGGGACAAGTCTAAAAGTTTAACCCCCGGCAATGTAAAAATGAGCCCCGTGTTTTCATTTTGTTGTAAACATGCTTCTTCCACCATCTCGGTATCTCCACTCTCAGGCTCGTAGTCTGGTTCAAACATAAATGGCTGAATTCTATAAGCTACTGCTCGGTCAGGTTCGCTCGCCATCACTAAGCTGTTGTCGTTTTGGAGTTGGACTCACTGTGCATGCACTGGGCCCGCCCCCCTTCTGACTCTGGCCTCCCTGCAGCCAATCAGCACACACCTCATTACCATCAGTCAAAAGCTTGCAGAACTCTCACGAGACAAAGTTGTGGTATGAGCAAAGGTTCAGAACATGCAGTTCGATTTTTTTTGTTTGTTCAATAAGTTTAAAAAAAAAAATATTTAAAGACACTTAGAGGACAGTGGACAAATGAATAGATCAGGTGATGACACCTTTAAAGTATCCAGAGTCCTTTCTGCATGTTGAACTGCACAGATTGACATTTGCACCATTTCTACTGGACGGTTTCATTCTCCGTTTAAATAACGCTTAATATTACTCGGCAAATTAAGTAACACTTAATATTATGCACTTCTCCTCTTTTTCATTTTTACAAATGGTTTTTACAAATATTTCCAGAAATCCACTTATTACGTGGACACTTGAGGAGGATGTGCAGCATGGTATGAAAAATGACTTCTCAGTGAGAAAAGTTTGAATCTAAAGAGTGTTGATCAGAATGATGTGGAATGCCATTTAAATTAATATCAGATAAACATACAAATACTTACATAAATAATTGACTGTAGTGTATAGATATGGCTGTGTAAGTATTCTGAGTAATCTCAATACAAAGTGTTCAGGAAGCAGACATCCTCTCTACATTTAAATGTATAGTGCACCCAAAAATGTGTTTTGAGCTGTAAACAACACAGTATTAGTTTAATTTAACAGTTTTAGTCCAGTTTTAGTCGACAAAAACTGAAAAAGGATTGAGTCTTGTTTTAGGAAAATTTAAAAAAAGTATTAGTCTCTCAACAAATTAATTTATGTCAATAATACGTATTAAAAAGTGGAATCAAGGCTGACGGGTTATTACAAGTATTGGAATCCATAAAACAAGTTAACCTTCATGCTTCTGCATAATAACCAGATCCTTTACCAGACTGAGAGCTTTCCCATCAACAGGGAGGAAACGCTGCCGTGCTGTACTTCACTGCTGTTGGCCAGAAACCTTTTATTTCTATATTTCTACTTTTTTCATGAATTGATGCCCTGCTTCATCATACAAACATGTCACACAAGAAAATAGCAGATGTATAAGTTCAACATAAACTGAGCTTGTTGTTTGGTAATTATTTTAATCAATAATTACTAAATGAAAAGGAATGTTTTAGACTTAGAAGGTTTCAAAACCAGCAGCAGGTACTTTCTGATCTTTAGGGTTCTGCATCGCACAGATAAAATGCTAACTGTGGATCAATTACTCCGAAAAGCAAAAAGCAACAACATCTTTACTTTAGTAACTGTGGCTTCATTTCTAAGAATATTCTGAAGTGCAACACTCCACCCTGAACATCCACATGCCCAGAATATGAGCAATGGATGAGGAACACATGCTCAACTTGACCTGGTCTGCTAGTGGTGTCTTAGATGTCTCCCTGCTGAAATACACATGATTCAAATTAATGGCTTATCAGCAGACTTGTGCAGAGCCTGTCAGAGAGCCGTTTAATTTGGATCAGGTGTGTTTCAGCAGGGAGACATCTAAGACCTGCAGGATAGTGGACCTTGAGGACCAGGGTTGGGGACCTCTGGTCTAGTGGAAATCATTACTAAAGGGAATACATAAATATGCATTCACAATAGCAGAGCAATGAGCAGCTCCTGAGAGAGTGAAGCATTATGGGCAATGTGTTGTCAAAATGCTAAAAGGTTAATGAATTTCTAGCCAGTCACTGAAATGTGTCTCAGGTGTGTTAGTCTTTAAATCACGGGAGAGTTAAGTCAAAGCAGTTTTACCCACGCATCTGTCTGTAAGATCATGTTAGGTAAATGTGAGACAAAAAGCCAATAAAATCTTTACTACAAAGACTTAACATGGTTATATCTGTCAAGAAGCTTAGAAATACACTGTCCAGGAAAAAAAAAAAAGATTTAAAGCATGCTATAAGAGAATGTTTAGCTATAAACACAACAGCTTGGTAAGAGAGGGTGTAAGAATGTTGATATGAGCTGCAACGATAAACTGTCTGAAAACACTGTACTGTGATTATAATGTAAATATAATTCTAATGACATTAATAAAATGACTTGTATTCCTGTCACAATCTCGCAAAGCAGAAACGATTTTCCACCCAGCCAAATGACAAACGCATTCAAAGCTTACAAGGCATTTGTTGCAATAATAATATATATAATCACTATTACTTTCTCAGATGGCTTTTAAAGAATGTTAACAGGACGGACTTCTGAACAAACCAGTGGTTCTTTGGGGTTTTCTGTGGCTAAATAAAGGTGGAAATACTACAAGCCTGTTCTGTTCCTCAGGGTCTCTTTAAATCCTAGCACACCTCATTTTCCAGGGGGTCGTTTGAACCCTGGCCCTCTGGAGGAAATAATCAGCACGAAACAACAGCTGAGGGAACAATACCAAAAAGCAAACTGAATGCATCTCCATTAGCTGGCATACGGAGAAAAAATAGCATAACCCATCGCATGATTATTTTTATAAAGTTGAATATAATGTCTCAAAACGTTGAATAAATATTTAAATGTAACTGGACAAACATGGAGCTTGTGTTGTCATACTGTTTTGAAACAGCGGCATCAGTTATTAAAAACAGTGAGAATTATCTGCAATAAGCTTTGGGAAATCTACGAAATAGATGACAAACTTTACATCTAATTCTTATATACAAGTATTAAATCATTCAGATCCTGCCAATTTCATTTCATGGTATACACTCTGCTCTCTGATGGAGCACACTGAGAAGGAACTAAAACATATTAGCACATCTCTCAAACAAAAACACCACATGAGCCAAAAACTGCAACAGTTCAGTCAAAATGAGAAAAAGACTTTTGCTACTTTTACAAGCAAAGCAATATTCTGATACAAACCCAAGAGACCTTACTTTGAATGAGAGACCATTATGTAAACAGCTTTTTTCTGACACATTAAAGTTAATAAGGGCATATTGAGAGAAAGCAATCATCCAATAGAATTAAAGGGAGAATATTGTGGGAGTGACTCATTTATAGGACTATAGAGCTATTTAGAGATGTTTTTCACCCAAAGTAATCCCCCTTCTATGCACATCAGTATCATGTGTGAATGTACAGAGCCAGCATGATGGGGGTGGGGGTCAGAGTTTATGCACCTCTAAGCCGGCAAAGGAGGCAGCAACAAAAACCAAAACAAAACAGGCTCTATGGATGTAAAATAAAATCTAAAATATAAAGTAAACAGACATCCCACATAGTCATGTTGTTCTCTTTCACTGCATCACTGCAATTTTGCATTGCATGCACATCACAACAATTTCCCCGTGGGATTAAAGTATTTTTCATTTCATTCATTCCATTACTGAGCCCTTTTCTCTACCTCCATTCTTGCTATAATCAGCCACTCCTGGAAAAAGACAGAGAATCTTAAACCTCCAACATCTTCCTTTTTAAAAATGCACTCCAATTTCTTCAATAAAACACAGACCATCTTATGCCCAACCCTGTCTGGTCTGACTGATTTGCTGGACACCAATAAATATGCATTTTCAAGCAAGTCGGCATCCCAGAGTCTTAAAAGGCTTGCAGAATGCAAATAAGAAAAAAAAACACCACAGGGAATGAAGAAGCAGCACTCAGTGGTCTCCACTGTGAAAATGTTTGAGAAATTGCTTTTAACACCTGGGCAAAAACACTCAGGAAAAACTAATATCACCTGGATGGAGATGACCTTTCCAATAATAATCACTATTTTCACCATGTTTGTCACACGTTTTCAAATGACCATAACAAAGGTGATTCATGGCACTTAAAACTAACTTAAATGTAAATAGATGCTAATTTGTTTTCTCCTGAAAGCCAAGACTTAAGAGAATGACATGCAGATGAGGAAAAAGTCACTGTTGATCTGTGTGTTGTTTCTACAAAGTACTGTAAGTAATAAATTCTGTTTGGTTGTTCTGGTTTGCCTTAATGATGTTATATCTGTGATACCTTCATTTTACATTATTTAGCCTCGTAATCTGACAACTGAGTTTGTCCTAAAAAAATTACACCTGTATGTGGACCACGCTTAAAAGATCTTAGGGTTAAAGGGTTAAAACATAAATGCAACTTTAAAAGAATTATTTGAATCTCAATCTCTAGTCATCAAAGAGAAATGTTTTAAAGATTATTAAGTTTGTTCAGCACAGTGGAGCCAAAATGCCACGACTTTTTGAATAACCAGAAAAAAATCATTCAAAAGGGCCAACATCAAGCTACTGAAATTAGCTATGAGCTATAATCTGGTACAAACATCTCTGCCACTGTGCTTAATGTAATTGTACACTGTCCTAATAAACTAATAAATGAAAAAAATTAAATGAAATGAGTGTGGACAAACCAAACAGCTTGTTATGATGGCTGCAAAAAGAAAGAAACGCTCGTATTTTGCTGAAGGTGGCCGTAATCTCCGGTTTAAGCAGTTACTAAAGCGTTTCAAGCGGCCTTTGTGTTCCAGCTCCTCAAGTTCATAGGGTTCTGCCTTCAGGACAGTATGAAAAAACCGGGCCAAATTGATAGAATTTCTGTTGTTAAAAGAAGTTAAACAATTACACCCGGGGGGAGACACAAAGGGGTGGGAGTACTCAGAGCGGACCCAGCTGCACAAAGGAATGAGGGACAGTAGGAAGGAGGCAACACCTGTGCTGACGTGTATCTAACGGTTCAGTGGAGTGTGTGACACACTCCAAACCTCCACAGCCATGGCTGTCACAGCAGACTGCAATACAACAGAGCGAGCAGATAAGCTTTCATGTGCATGTCCTGCAATGTCAGAGAGGCAAATAAACTGGACAAACACTCATTAGCAGACCAAGCAGTGTGTTTTTCTTTTAGTCCTTACTTGTGTCTGTGCTCATCAAATCCTCCTTCTCCATGTATGACCGCCTGTCCTGCAGAATGCTTGCCCTCTTTGGGTGAGTCAATATGAGGAATGAGCACGTCCTCCAAGCCCAGGTCAAAGCGCTTGTGCTTGGAATTGTCCGGGAGGAAAAAGAAGGCCCCGAAACATAAAGTGATAAAGGCACTCAGAATAAGGAGGAGGATGAACTTCTCCGACAGCCTCAGCGTTGCCCTGTGGTGCGGGAAGGAGGAGGCGCCTGGCGACAGTGTGGGTATCCTCCGGCCCGACAGTGGCAGTAGAGTCGGCGTTGTCATAGTTTGACTGTTGATATGAACGTAAACTGGGGGTGGGGTTTACAGGTGCCACAGATGGTGTTGTAGCAGCATGCGCCGGCTGGCCGACTTTATTATCTCATCCCGGCGTTGGTAAGTCTGGAAACAAAACAGGGCCGAGGTCCCTCAATGAAGGAGTAACTAGTCGACAGAAAAAAGATCATGACCAATCTGGGAAAAGACACAGAAAACCCATCATTAAAACCCATTAGTTGGCAGAGATTTACCATCATGTGTCTTTGCACCACCAGCTAAAAGAAGAAGTCTTGCCTCAAAAACACAATCTACCACAGTTTACCAGAGCTGTGTTCGATCAGGACACAAGCACTGATACCCTTTATTTAGTAATTATTCTCCACCTTGGCAGCATATCCCTTATAACTACTCACATCGTGTCATGAAGCACCTGCTGCCTAAAAGCTCAAATTTACAATGACAAACATGATGACAACTCAAGAGAAATGTAATTTATTAAAATTTATTCAAAACATTAAAAATTTAACAATCATCTCTCCTATTTAAGAGACATTTTAAGGTCTTTGAAAATAATTACTCAAAATCACTTTATACTCTCACTAAAGGATCCTTGCTCTTCTAGAAATTTGAAAAGGAGTAAACGTTTCCAAAGGCTTAAGGTAGCAAAAGGCTGTGAAATATCAGTGATCAACAGTCCATTGCGGATACTGGGATCACACAATACACGCGAAGAGGGAGATCTGCCTTAATTCTCTCGGTTTTCCTACGCATAGGAGACGACTGCAATTACAATTCAGCTGTGTGGTAAACCGAAGATAGATGGGCTGAAAGAGCTTAATTGTATCACATCAATATACGATTAAATGTGTAGTTGAAAAGAAGAGTTCCGTCACAAAAAGCGAGTGGTTAAATGTTTGCTTCGTTGGTCCAAGTGAGACTGAGAAGGATGGATGGAAACCAAGCGAGCAACCCAGTAAAACATCAACATAAGCGGTCCTAATAACGCCCGATGGGTCATCCCAAACCAATGATACTGAAAACGACTATCCGAGCCTTTTTAATTCCTATCATGTAGGTTTCCATCACGTCGGAGTGGAGCTCCTATATTCTGGCGTCTCCACACACAGAATACCAACTTCATTCTCTGACAGTGCCAGTCTGTGAGAGCTGATTAGCCGATTCAGAATGTTAGCTAAGAAGCGAAGGAGCTAACTTACCATGCTAATACTGGCTAGCATGAAAAACGGACTGCAGAAAATAAAGTGTCTGGTAATGCTCAACAAAAAAACTGGGGTAAAAAATAAAAGATATCCCCGCGTTTGCGTTTTTGCTCGCTGACATTTTACCTGCCTCAATGGGTAGTAATCGCTGAGCTTTAAAATCCACAGCCAGCTGAAAAGCCAGCTATGTGGATACATTGCTAACGCTAGCTAGCTAGCTGCTTATCAACTGACAGAGGAGCTCTCCTGTGTGCTGCATCACCACCTTTTCTCATTTGCTCGGTGAAAATCGAAGCCAGTCAGGATTCCCGGTCCGCCTTTTGGAAGAAGTCACGGTGGCAAATATCCTCATGTCCACGCAAATTTGCAGCGCTGTCGTGAACCAGCTGCGGCTGCACCGTTCGCCGTCAGTTCAGAGCCACATAGCGTTACAGCTCCACGAAGACTGGAAGGATGTTGATGACCGGCTGCTCTGATGGACTGCAGCGACGGACTGACTGAAGAGCTGCCGCTGATCCACGATCCAGCATCATCTACACGGCCTGCCTGCTCCACTTAGGGACCGTCTGACAAATGGATCTGGCAGAATTAGACTATAATGTCAGTTTTAGGTATTAGTGTTGATAAACTAATTATTGCTATTGATTTATGTAATATCCTATTTATGTAGGTGGTTGAAATAAAGCAAATTACTTAAGTATTTTAAATATTAATTGTACATCAGTGGAAATTATGTTACAAATTTTAATTGAATAAATAATTAAATTAAAAATACTTTATTAATAGCAAAACAAAATTATAATGTTCAAGTAGATTTTTTTTGTTTGTCTAATTACAATAAACGTCATTTAAATTAAAGTTCTTGTATTATAATTTGCTTCCACCTGTGGTGCATTCCAGAACAAAATCATATTTATTCATATTAATATTATAGCACATTAGCTGATTGTAGCATGTTTTCTTTGTTGTTTTGCTGTTTTTTAACAAGAAAAGATCAAATCCATTCAAGAAATTGCCCATAGTGTTTTTTTTTTCTTACAAATATTCTACATTATTTTAATCAAAATAAAACCCAGGGTTGCCAACTTCCACCCAACTAGCCCAGAAATCTCAAAATGGTAAGCTTTAGTAGCACCGATGGAGCCAGAAATGTGAACTGTTGTAGGGCTCAGGCCACCCATAAAATCTGGCAGGGTAATCAAGACCCTTTTTTCAATAAAAGGTCTTGCTTACATTGGCCTGCCTTTTCTCAGTCTGTATCCCTGCCTGGCTCCCCAGACTCCAACACTTTCTGAAACCGCTCCTGTTCAGTAGCATTGAACTGCTGAAATTAGGAATAAAAGAACATTATTTGATTGAACACAAAGTTTGTTAACACACCCAAGTGTCAGATGGGTCATCCATGTGTTTTATGAATTTACAGGTAATGCTGAACTCTGAGATTTCAAGGATACCCTAACCCTAACATAACTAGTGATACATTTTAGTGCAAGACAGATCGGGGACTTAAATTTCTGTTGCAATTGTTAAACATATTTTTTAAGAAATTATGCACAAAAGAGGAATTGACCAAGGTATATAGTTTCTTTTGTCCTATATTTTTAAATGATGTGAGAATGGTAAGATCACTGTCATGGAGTCAAATAAATCAAACAATTTAATAAAAAGAAGACTGGCTCTGGACTGGGAAACACTCTGGAGATCCCAGAAATTATTGTAGAAAGACAAATGTTGCACAAGCTCCTAAAGACATTTGAAAAGGCCAACATAACAATTAAACCATGGAGTCATGGGACATGATTTCAGAAACCAGTAATCAACTTCTTAGACCTGAATTTTGTCTCTTTTCACAATCAAAATTACAAAATGGTTCAGAATCTTTTTTATCTATTATTATTTTGATAATTTTATCTTGTTTGTAATTTAAAATTAAACAAATAAATGGGAAATCCATAGTCTGCCATGTAATTCATCTTGTGTGTGCAGGCAACAGTCAGCAGCAGATTATCTCAACATTTCCTTTGCAGAGATTTTCTGCCAACTGCAAATCAGTGCAGCATAAAAAGAAAAGTCTTTGTAACCATCACAAGGCCAATAAGCACATTTCAGCCATGGTCTCTTTAGACACTTAAAAAGATTAATGGAATAAGTGAGTACATGATGTGTTCTGGTTCTTTCCTCCATCTTCTGAGCTTCGAAGATGAACAAGTTCATTAGTAAAGGAGCAATAAAAAGAGAGTTTAATGAGAACATTTGTTTAACTCAAGTCTTAACTGTAGTTGTAAACCAGTAAAGCAGCAGAACTCTGCTTCCTTTGTGTGAATTCACGTTGATTACGCTGAGACCAGAGTCTTAAAACATGGAGGCTCAGTGTGTTGCTTAAAGTTTAAATCAGTAAAGGATGTTAATAATTCTTTCCTGAGTAAATGTTTTATATTGAGAAATTCTGATTAATTTGTAGAGTTTTTTGGGGGTTTTTTTAAATAATGAGCTTGAAATTTTCCAGTGTCCATCATTTTTACTGGATCTGTACAACTCAATACATGATCTCCAGTGTCGCTTAAAATTCCTCCTCCGCACAGGTGCAATTGACAATTAAATTCTCTCATATTGTTTGGTGTAAACTCACCCATCCCTAGGTAAACCTCAGACGTCCAAGTGCAAGTGAATGCAACATGTGATGTTCTGTGGTTCTACATCAACACAATAGATTTCTTGATCATAATACGGCATTTGTACATCATCATCTTGCCAAGTTTCGACATGGGTAATAATCAGTTATTTCCTGAAATGTAAACCTATTTTCTTCATTCTCATTTAAGAAAAAAACTTTTCTAGACACACCCCTTCGAGGGCATGTAAACTGTATACAATATAATGATTTTGCATGACAGCAAGGCATTGAGACAGTCTTAGTAAAGGAAAAGTCAGCCAGTCAATAAATAATTGTACCGTAATAAAAGTAAAAAAAGAGGACTTACAGCAGTGAGGTGAATCCCAGCTGATGTCTTAGTGTTTTGGCAGCTACATGCAGAAACTTGACTCACTAAACCTGTATCTATACATTATGTATAGTCACTGTACAAAATTGAATAATCTTGTCAAATGCACTCTGCTTAATCAAATACAGCGTGGGCTGAGTTGCCAGGAAGGACATAGTTTATCATATTAGTCCCCTGTTGTATGCCGAGAACTTTCTCTCCCATTCTGGCTCTGACAGCAGCTGCTCTGTCTTCCTTTTCACCAGAGAGACACCGCTGAATATGAGACAGGTGTCACTTTGCTTTCAGGAGCGTTTCTTCCACTCACATAGCGGTTTTCCCTTCACCCCGGCCAAGAGCACACTCTTAGCCAAGAGCTCGGCTTTCTTCACAAGTGAAGGGTATAATTTGTTAGCAACCTCAACGATGACACTTCTCGTGCTGCTGAATAGCTGGATTTCCTGTGGTGTGACTTGGGTTTGGGCCACGAACCTGGCTGAATCACAAACTCTTAAAAGGCCGGCAAAGGTGACCATGATTTCAGTCTCAAAGCAATGAACTTCAGTTTCTCTTTTTTCGGTAGAATAAAAGCAGGAGGTGACCACATAAACTTTCAACCCACTACTCTAGCGTGAGTACATATTATCTGGAAGTGTATGACTGAAAAAAAAGAGATGGCATGTACACCTTGAGTAGTGTCATTAAGATGTGAAAGTGCAGCAAAGTACTGAACTTCAGTAGCGCCAGTCTAAAGAGTTTCCAAACAGACAAAGGAATTCTGGTGAAAACAATTTACAGTGTGGTGTGCGTATAATCTAAAAAGCTGCAGCTACATTCACCATTAGGTGAGAAAAGCAATAGAAAAAGATAATAAAGTCATCTGCTGTTATACCCACACCAGATTCTGTCAGGTCCACACCCTTTTCAACCTTGCACCACAGCAATCACTCTCCAGATTGCTGATTGTCCACACCGGTCCCAGCCAGTCACTCTCTGACTCCTTATCTCCTACGCCTGTATCCGACCCAATCACCCTGCTACAAATACTCCAGCATCACACTCACTCCGGGTCGGACCTCATTTGCATCTGCATGAACTTGTCATCTCTCCTTTCCCAGCTCTGTGGATCCAGGATTACCTGGCTACTCCTCCACGTCCACCTGTTGTAAGACCCTATCCCAGTTATCCTTTGTCTAAATAAAGTGTTTTAAAACTTCACTTGTCTTCGAGGGGTCCATGCGTAAGATCTGCAAAGAGGTTGGACGCCACCAATCCTCAGTCGGATGCACATATCAGTAAGTCCTACTGAAATAAACAGGTCACTAAGTACAACCCCACAGAGGTTTACCAATCTGAGACAAACTGGGACTAAACATTAAGGAAAAATTTCATAAAACAATTAGAAAAATTGTTTTTAGAACAATTTGCTAAAAAAGTCTAAAGTTGATATTTTGGAATCGCCAAGTTAAATCCTGATTTCAATCCAACAGAAATATCTGGACCTGAAGTGAGCGACTCATGTGAGAATGTCCAATTATAACATCCCAAAACTGAAGCTGCTCTGTAAAGAGGAATTAACTAAAATTCCTCTATGCTCTTATACAATTTAATGTTTTGGTCAAACTTCTTTAGTTGACAAGGATGTGTGTAAATACATTATTCTGTAAATACATTATTTAACAGCATTCAAATCACCTTCAACTTAACTTTAGGAGTGGAGCTAAACTGTTAGCAACTACTGAATGAACTGAAGAGAGAGCAAAAATCATAACCCCAGAACATTTTAAACCCTGTCTTTAAGAGCATGGTAGCATCCTAGCATAGCTTCATACTATGACAAACTAAATTTCTTTCATTTCCCCACTACACTGTCATTTATACTTTATGTGTTATATATTGTGAGGTAGATAAGGTCAGACTAGCTCATAAAAACAGCTGCTCACTGTAGCAGGCTCTGTATTTGAAAAGGGATTGTATTGGATTGAGTTTTCTGTGTGACTGCTCCACACTGAAGTACAGCTCAGCAGGCAGTCAGCCTGATGCTGTCAGCCCACATTCCCAAGTGTGATCTTCTCTGACAGGCAATCTATCCATGTATAAAGTCCAACCATAAAGACAGTGACAGTGTTTTGCTGAGTGTTAAGACAGCAAGTCACTGAGTTCATCAGCTGGTCCTTGAGCTGCCACCGGCTGGGGCCTCGCTCCCCCGCGGAAACAACAGGGCCGCTGGGACGTCTGATTTACAGGACACCCCTCAGTGAGTGAATTAGTGGCAATGCTGCAGCCCGCAGTGTCGTAATCACAGAGAATTCCTCCCATCTGAGAGGTATCACTGTGAGTCACACTCTGTGCTCACTAAGGAGAGCTGCTGAGATCTAATTCCAGGCCAGTGTCGGTGCACAGAGACACACAAAACACCCAAAAGAGCTGAGCAGACACAAAAAGGTTGACCATTTCCAAATCCCAGCCAAGTTTCAGAGAAGGAGGCTGTATGGCACTGGGAGGGGGGAGGGTGTCCTTTTCTTCAATTTATGTTTGATTGTCATTGTCAGAGGGAGGAACTGCAACGGATTTATCAAACATTTCACCCCCACAAATTACACAGCTGCAAGGACAAAACACTCATTCTGTCCTCTTTGTTGAAAGGAGGAAGCATGAGCAGAACACCAACACAACAGGAGCACAAAATGTTTACAGGAGAAACATGGAAGCCGTGAGGTGCTTTTTTTCCAAGTGCAAGATAACCAAATATCATCTGTCCTTCAGCTCTGTGCTTGACAGGCTGAAATGGTAGACTATGGCAGCTTTGTGCCTCAGAATGACGCGCTGCACCTGAGGGAGCTCCCCTGTCAGTGTTTGGACCAGATCAACTCTGACCTCTGGCTCTGGTGAACAATGTGTGTGCGTGGAGGAAGTGTGCATCTGAAGTGTTAATCCTACGCCTGTGTGGCAACAACTGCCAAAGCGCTGAGAGCTACACACATGATGTTTGACATTCCAGTTAATGGTGCGATGCAGCGACTTCCCACACTGCTAAGAACAGCCACAGTGAGCCTCTGTAGATAACAAAGGTCTATTTGCACACTTCTATGGAGCACATGCTATTTATTAAGTGGTCTTACGATCCTTATTTATCAAACTGACACTGTGGGACAGCTTCGAATTATTACAGTTTTGATCTTAATGAAAAAAAAATTTCATCACTCAAACTAAATGATTCAAACATTTATCCTATGTTTAGCAGGAGATTTAAAGTAAGTTGGCCCACTCTTTCAAGACAGTTTGCATACATGTCCTAACAATCTTGAATCCTTGTTAACCTCTTCATGACAAGAACTCTATGTACAGGGGGGCAGCATGAGATATGTGCAGTACAGAAGAGCAGCAATCCTAACACGTAGCATTCCTAAACTCAGCTAAAAGACTCTACCAAGCATCGGGCATCTAAACCAAACACAGTTTGAACCCCAAGCAACTATAGACAGCACTGTCCACCTTACAGCTTCTGATCATATCTCCACTTCATGCAAGCAACACAAACAAGGGTGTCAAAGCAAAGATTCTGCTGATTATACAGATGTCTGTCTCATCACCGTGGAACTCTGTGTACTTGCAGCCAAATAGTAGCAAACACTAGATTTCCATAATTTAATCATTTTAGCTGTTTTGTGGTCAAAAGAAACTAGAAAACTGCTTACGTGTTCTCCTTTGACTATGACTCCTAACAATGCCTTTGTTTGAAATTTTCCACGAAGGTCCTGCTAGTTTTAATGAAGAGGGTATAATAATTAAATACTTACTCTCCCTATGAAATACTATCTTGAAGTTCACTTCTTTCTGGATCCTCATGGTGTTACTACCATGAATTTAGGGGCTTTCCCTCAATGTTCTTGACTCTGACCATTGATAGAGGTGTAGCTGATGGACTCCTGAGATATTTACCTGCATAACACCTCTATTAAAACAGCTATAAAACTGCTCGGGTTCACTTTTTTTTTTTTTTTTGCTTCGGCACAGTTCTTCATCAGATATTACTTTAATAATTGCTAAATCACTTAGGATACTATACTCTGGTTTCACTAATGAGGATTTTCTTTTAGAAGGTGATAAATACTCCTGTGTTCCAGGAGTTTTTATTCTGACACACAAACACATATATTGATTCTTCTTCTGTAATAATCTCACATGTCTCAGCTTTCTTTTGAGACCAAGATTACACACACAGCCCTTGTAGTTGTAAAGATATACTTTATTTATTTTGCTAATGTCTTTGCGGACAGGAGGCAGGACATAATATCCGTGGAGGAGAGGTTAAACTTTATACTTAAAAGTTCAGCTGTTTAAAAAACAAGTACAGTAGTGTAAAAAGAAAATAAATCTAAAGTATTAGCTGAGAGCTGTGGGTAGCACTGACATGACTCAAATATGAATTTCAATTAGAGGATAATTTTTTTTCAAGCAGCTTTGTTTTGCAACCAAACTCCTTTAAATTTCTTTACAAAAGAAAAAAAGAAACCCAAAAGAAGTCTTATGAATCCTACAGTCCATGACCTGGGGCCTTATTTATCAAGTTTGCGTAGGAACAAAAACCAGCGTACGTCAAATCTAGTCAACTTTGCGATTTATGATAACCAAACTTGACGGGAAAATGTTCCTAACTTCACGGTTTTCCCTCTGATGGTAGCTATACTCCTCCTTCTTACCGTGCGTGCGTGACTTCACACAACAAGGATTGTCCGTTTTGGCATCTTTACTGAATGCAGAAGGTAAGTACAGACATGTAGCATCCACATTAGCATCTGTGTCACTGCTGTGTTGGGTTGCAGTCTCTAACTCGGCATGAAACAGCAATCTGAGCTGTCCATGCACCAAGCCGTCAGTACCGTTCGACATCCAACTAAAAAAACTGAACTACTTCCGTGATGAAACCTTGCTAACTTCTCATGTGCATGCATGCTACTCCTGCTAACCAATCCGAATGCTATACTGGAAACATGCACAGAACAGGGGAGGGTCAAACTCAGCTACTGTAATCTGCTTTACAATATTTATTTTATAAATTAAAACAAATGACTAAATTACTGGCATTAGTGTCATTTAGCAGACGCTTTTCTCCACCCATGTGGGATTCGTACTTCGGTCTCCCACGCGGCAGACGGATGTTCTACCGACTGAGATATTCAGCCGCACGTCCTGATGCCTCTGGCGTGCCTTGTGTTCTGACTCTGCCATGATAGCATCTGCCACCTGCTGCCACTATTCTGCCTTTCTGACACAAGTAATGCCCACGCTGCACCCACCAATTAAACGTTTTTACATTTCTCAACGTAGTCCATTAGGATCTCTGTCTCATACCCTGAAAAATTCCACCTTTACCTCCAGAGCCATCATGGAAATGATGTGATGAATATGTATTACAAGCATCCACCTGACCATTTAAAGCCACCATTTGGGCGTGGGAAGACGTTCCCTCACATGCGCCTGCTTTAGAGTTGATTCTGATTTATGAAGGAAAACAGACGTAGGACGTGCGTGGGCACTTGAGAAATCTGAAAGTAGAAGTGCAAAGCATTTCCTTTTTGCGCCGCAAACGCCACCTGTAGTTTGATTTGCTACGCCATTTTGATAAATGAGGCCCCTGATGTCTTAGCCACAACTGATGCACAATACTAATTACAAAGGGTTTTATTCTTTTTGGAAAATAACATGAAGTAAAATCAATTAGATCTGATGCACTGTATCACTGCAAGGCCAATGGGGATGCAGAGAGTTGTGAATCCCTGCAACAATAGATGCAGCATAGAAAACATTCGCCATGGCAACAAGAAGCAGGATTATCACCAGCATGGTGATGGCAGCAAGTATCAATTTCACTAAAATGCAAAAAAGAAATGTGAAACAAACAAGTCGTTGGCCTCATGGCATAATTGCCTCAGTCACATTTTAAGGTTTTATAGGCAATGATGCACAGTCAATCAGCAATATTTGAAGAGTACAATTATCCCAGTTTAGCCAAATTATTCTATGAAGTTAATGATGTGAGCTGTGTAGCATCACCAGAGGGTGGCGGTATAAGTTACACGACATCTGCTGACATCAATAGAAGAAAAGCAAAAAAAATCTTGAGGAAAAACCAAACATCAACGACTGTGGTAGACATCTTAAAGAGGAAAATGGATAAAGTGCTTCCTTTTGAATGATTTCTCCTAGATTTTATAGCATATCTGGAAAAGCCCAGTCCATCACCTCTGACCACCAACACTTGGTAAGTCATGTCATCACAAACACAGGACTCCATCTATCTTCAATATGTCATCGGGCTGCATTACTAAAGACAAAATACATTCCTTTCTGTGTCAGTTATTCCCTCAGAGATGGAAATGTGTCTAATATTTCCCCTATAATTCAGTATCAAGCACCCATCATCCTGTTTATATCTGATCTGTTTGTCTTCACCTGTGTTTGATCTGCGGTGTATTGATCAGTGTAAATGATCAGGCATTCTCCTCATCACACCCATCTCCTTTTATTTCACCAACTATTCATTTTGATTGTCAGTGCCATTAAACTAATTCAGCTCTGTTGTTTTCTTCTTCGAGTCTGCATCCTCTTCCTCTGATTCAAGCGAGCGTGATCAATCACTTCTGTTGCACTGGAGTTCTATTGGAAAGCAATGTTTATCCATTTGCAAGCATGTCACCTGCTATAATATCACCTTTCCATATTGTTTTAACAGAAGATCCAGCTTGAGTTAAGGACGCAGTCTTGCCAGTGAGTTATGGCTTTAAAGGCAGGCAAGTTTACTTTAACTTTTTGTCTATTTTTGTTTAAAGCTGGTCAGTTTACTTCTTATTTAATGCTACAAACATAATGTAATTGCAGCCAGTACTTAATTAACATACACTTTCATAAACAGTGTGGTAGATTCGGTAAAGGTAGGAAGAAAGTTTTCCAAAGATTGCCTCTCCAAACAAAGAAACTTCCATGCAGCTACAACAGTTAGGATATGTAAGTCTAGTTTCCATTTAGATCACCCAGGAAGTATCAACCTGACAGGGATTGTTTATTACAGAGGGACTGAAACTGTCTTTTGGCTGCTTTTTAAGCCCTCGCCTATTTATTTCTGATCTTTTTCAGCTCTTGTTTTCTACCTCAGATCTGGCAACCAAATGCTGTTAGAAGTTTCAGAGCTGAGTCTCAGGAGGAAGGTGGATATAGTCTGCTATAGCTCCAATGCTCTAAAACGAGGTCAGCACCACACAGGTTGTGTCAAAGCCTCGATTGCTGAAGCTTTTAAAGCCCACATGGATTTTTTTTTATTACTTATAAAACTCAAGCTGTCTATTTTGGAGTTATTAAAGTTAATTATGTGTCATCATTTCCAACTTACTTATGTAAACAGCATATTTCACATCATATTGTGTGTTTTTGCCCCTTGCTATAAGCATAAAGTAAAGTTTGAATGGATCATTTTGCATGAAGACTCATAGCCCAAAGCAATAGCAGGCAACAACATACAAAGACGAGGCAATATTTAGGCACGTAAAATAAATTCATAACTGCAGCACCTGTAAGTAAACAACATATGGGACTCACTATTGAGGAAAACAAAGAAAAAGGATTTCAGTACATCATACCCACCTTTAAGGCTTGAGTCATCTTCATCGTGGAGGGAAATGCTCTGCATTTCTTCTGAGGAAATGGGTTTCAGCTGCTCTTTAATGGACAGATTGTGCTCGTCTGTCTTTCTTTTCAAAGAAAAAACAAAAAAAAATAAACCATAAGCCTGTTCATTAAGTCCTCAATTTAGTGCTGTACCTTATTTTTCTCTTATTTAATTGTGGGCGAAATTATTTGTAACCAAGTACACACAAACAGTTATCAGTAATCACGTCATAATTTCTGAGCTTTGTACTAATTCTATCTGGAACACACCGGCCTGGTTCTTTGTAATCCTGAGTAAGAGTGAGACAACTATGTTGCAATGATAGCAACAATCATATCAAAGTGTACGTTATATGTGCAGAGTAGACATTGTTATTGTTCACATCCTATCTAAGTAAAACATTGTGTAAGAACTGAGAATAAAATCAACCTCAACACTATCTAGAAGCTTTTGCACGATTTTGAGGCTGCATGGATTGTTATCCTGCTGGGATATTCCTCTTCTGCTATGCTTCTGGAGATTAGGAGTCCCCTGTATTCCTGCAACCACACTAGTATAAGCCTCTCGCAGCAGCTCTGGTCATATTCTATCTGTTCTACTGCACTTTCTATAAATTCAATGACATTTAAACATACTTTTCAATGCTGGTTTGGAAGCTGTGGTGCTTGAGGGATTGCTGTGAGTTAAAGTAGCATTTCCTTGCATCTTTTATAAACATCTCTAGCATGGTTCATTTTATGTTAGAGCAGCCGATAGAGCTTACTAAAGCTCAAGCAATGCCTGAAATAAGACCTTAAAATCCACACAAGATGAAGACATCAAAGATGCTGGCCAGAAGCACAGCGGTGAGAAGTGCTTCTGGACTGAACTACACTATGCAGACAGGCAGTGATGATTGTCCATGTCTACACGGTGAATTATGGCCGAGTAAAGTAATACGTAGTGGCGTTACTTTTCAAATGCAGTAACGATTAATTTAATTTCATTACAGTTTACAGAAGTAATGAGTAACTACTAACGAATTACAATTTTAGAGTAACTACCCCAATAATGATCGTCACCTAGGCATTCGTTCTCTAAAACATAGACCTTAGAGGGCTAAATGAGAGGCTGAAGTTGGCTCTTTTTTTCAGGGTTACACTATATTAGACCTAAGAACCCTGAAAGTGTTTTGGCCATTTTTTCATCAATGTATTGTGTTTCTTAAGATTTCTGGAGTATTTTATACCCAATTGTTATACTAAAGATGTGTGCACTCCACACCATCCAGAGTGTGTATGGCATTGTGCATGTGGCACTGACTTCACATGTCATTAAGACCCCTGAGAGACTCTTACTGGATCAGCTCTGACCCATAGTTAAACCACATATTGACCCCCTTCAGTTCGCATACCAGCCTTGACTTGGAGGTGAAGACGCCATCATCTACCTGCTCAATTGTGTTTACACCCACCTGGACCAGCCAGCGAGCACCATGTTATTTTACTTTTCCATCAGGCCGACCCTCCTGGGTGAGAAGGTGAATGATTCTCTTGTGCCCTGAAATATCAAGCTGATGTGGACTCCTTTGTCACATAGTGTGAGCAGAATCATCTGCAGCCTAATGTGACAAAGACGAAGGAACTGATGGATTTTAGAAGATCTAAAACACCAGCAACACCTGTTTCAATACAGGGTGTCATTGTGGAAGTGGTGAAGGATTACAAATACCTTGGAATGCATATTGACAATAAACTGGACTGGGTTAAGAACAGTACTGTACTTTACAGGAAGGGCCAGAGCCATCTCCATTTTTTGAGGTGGCTAAGATCGATTAACATCTGCCAAACACTGCTTAGAATGTTTTATGAGTCTGTTGTGGCCAGTGCTGTCCTCTTTGCTGTTGCATAGTGGGGCAGCAGGCTGAGGGTTGCAGACACAAACAAACTGAACAAACCAATCTGCAAAGTGGACTCACTGACAGTGGTGTCAGAGAGGAGGATGTTGTCCATAATTTAGAAAATACTGAATAATACCTCCCAAATTCCTACCTGCGACCATCAAACTGAAATACTCATCCTTATAGCAACAACATCCACTGTTATACATTTACACTTTGCACTACATTTACATTTATACTGTTTATCATATTGATAATACTGTACACATTACTCGCTGGCAGGATTGATCCTGTATCTGGCTATATAGATTATTGTAACTAATTTCTTATTGTGATTTTTATCTTATCTTATCCTTCTTTATTTAGTATGGAGTGACTGTGTGCACATAATTTCCTCTGGGATAAATAAAGTATTCTGATTCTGAACAGGTCACGTCAAATATGCATGGTTTCAAATGTAATGCTGTTTCTATTAGTTTTTTCAACTAAATTAAAGATAATACATCCATTTTTATTTTTGTGACCTTTCAATCAAGCAAAAAAGCAACAACAAAAAAAGCAAATGAGCAATTAGCCCCTTCTACTTAAGTGTTGGTTGCTTAATGAACACTAGCTGGACATGAAAAGGATGCCATGATGCAGGAACATCTACGCAGCTATAACTTTAGCTACGTTTGTGTACGGTAGTGATTATCAACCTTTCTGAGTCATGATCATGCATTGGGCAACATCTAGGCATTTAAATACACTGCCATGGTTATTTATTACATGACAGTAAGGCCACTGGTGGAAAATATATTAAAATATGATGTTATAGGGATAACCTGGGCAAATTTAGGCATCTAATGGTATGTTTTCTGAGACTTTGACTTGTTCAGCACCACCACATTGATGCTCTTATTCTAAAAAATAGTCTTGTGCTGCTCGTCCCTTTCCAACTGAAGGCATTGAGCTGCAACCATTTAAAAACACTTGATCTCCAATTTTAAAAAATCAAGCCCCTCATATTGCTCCATCAGGGATCTTTCTTTGAACTTAGACTTCAGCAGCTCCATAAAAACAGGCTTTATTGGCTTTTACCAAGTCCACTTGTTTCCAAGGAGCTGGTTAGGCTCCACTTAGAGCCCTGTAAGTACATTACTGTCATGACTGTGGCCTAACCTCTTTGTCTTTGATCAGGTTATGCAGTGTTCGGTCTGAATGACCTGCAGTCTTTGTAAATCCTCTGAAACACACACGCATGCATGCACACACACATAAGTCTAAACAAAAGGAAAGTGCTTTTTTCCCCTATCTAACCGGCATTCAGGTTAGAGGATTTGATGTTCTTAAGTGTAGATGGGGTTTCCTATCTTGGTTATAAAACTTAATTTCATTGCTGAAGAATGATTGACATTGGCACTGCTTTAAAAAATATTAAGCTATAGCAACACGTGAGGATACTCTCCGACAAGGAATTCTGAGTTAATATTCTTAGAGCAGCTTTTCCCAGACTGCACTTAAGGTGACCTTCATTGTTCAGTGTGTGTTTGCATGACAATGATGGAAGCTGGTGGAAGCGCTTCTCAGAGAAGGATGTCAGGGGCTGTCAAAACACAGGATTTAAAGTGACATGATGCTGCAGTGTGCATCATCAGCTTCTTCCTTTTTCCTCTCATTAAACACAGTGTGTCATCGTAAATGACTAACAGCAACAGCTTAGTAAACACACACCAGCTGGCAACAATCTGCAACCAGTATGATCAGCAAATTTAAAGTTGCAGGGACAACAAGGTCAATGACCGAGTTTTTTTTAAATATCTTATCAAAAATAGTTTCTATTGGTATCTAATCACTTTTCTAAAATATTTATCTTTTATTCTCTTAAAATGAACTATTCATATCTACTTGCCGTGGGTCCACATATGTCACAGCTGCCCCGTTTGTGCCACCATTTTGTCTCTGAATGGACAATCAACTGTGTGTAAAGCGAGAACCCTTCTGAGTTTTAACGCTCTAGTACTGGCTTTATTTGATAAGTGCTAGAGCATCGTTTGGGGTAAGTGATGCCTAGAAGAAGACAGTACATATTTGTATCCACAAATGTGCATGTCTGCTCAAATGGTCAGAAACAGACTCCATGAGGGTGGTATGAGGGCCCGACGTCCACAGGTGGGGGTTGTGCTTACAGCCCAAC
>JBAMHW010000014.1:6068727-6087450 GCA_037177495.1 Rhadinocentrus ornatus | reverse complement strand
AAAGGCCTTTACGCACCTGCTCCAAACATTGCGTCCGACTAATTCGCACGTCAATATTTTTTTATGGAATCAATGAGAAGTCAATGAAAACATTCATATCAGTGACGAATTTCTATTTAGCAATTTTGCGAGATTTATTTTTCTTAATATTCGCATCTGACAGATACACAATCGAGCAATCAGAAACGGCATTGACAGCGTCACCAGAGCCAGTGTTGCGAGCTATGCAAGTGTCACTTTCTGCTGCTGCTTCATTCAAACTTTGTATCACCATGGCCGAGCGTCTTATCACGTTTGTCTCTCTCAACACACTCCTGTTTGTTTGACAAGCGAGACAAGTATTACCGCGACAATGATCACAACGACAATGTTTGACAAACAATTACCAACGTACTGAATTTTGAAGATGGTACGTAGATCAAATGTATTGATTACAGTGTTTGTAATACTGTAGAGCTGTAAAGCCATTAGCTTATTTAAAGTTTGTTTTAAAAAGTTGATAAACCATGTGAGCATCTCTTTTTCATCCTCATCACAGACTGTTTAACTATGGTCTTGTCTAAATTGAGACAACCCAGAAAATACCAATATTTGATTCAGCTGTGGCTGCACCTTGCTGTCCATCTTTGAATGTCTTGATGGCCAATCCGCCCAAGCCAATATTAGCGATTTATCTTTTGAGCTAGTGTGTTGAATACAACATAACTTCATTTGGTATATTTAATAGTGGAAGAGGTGAAGAAGCCTTGGAAAAATCTACGGGACACCTACATAAGAAAGAAAGGGAGGAGGGAAATGTGAAAAGTGGTCAGGCTGGAGGCAGCACATGGAGGTAATGTCTTTTTTAGACGCAAGTACTGCACACAGGGGGTAGGATTATCCTTTTAAATTTACAATTACAATCTCAGTGGATTAGTTTCTTTAAATCACATACACTTAACCAGTTTATTCCCTGATAAGTTTTAATTTAACAGCACTATCAGTAATCTTCAGGAGGAGGAAGAGAAGGAAGAGGAAGCAGGGCTAGCAGAGCAGGAGGTGCAAGGGAAGGAAGTGTAGTGCCCCTCTGTAGTATCCAAGCCAACCAAGAGAAGGAGAGATTTCAGTGATGGAAGGCTGGACGATCCCCTGAGGAGGAAGGAGGCCAGGGAGGCAGAGACAGGTAAAGAGAGAGAGAGCTTCAGCAAGATGAAGTCACTCTTTATCTCTTGAGTCTGGCACCTGACATAAGGCGTCTTTTCCCAGAGAGGCAGTCGAGTTTAAAAATAAAAATGCAGGAGCTTCTCTACAAGGCACAGTTTGGAACAGTTTTTCCCCATCAAGTTCCCCAGTTTACTTCCCTCTGAGCTTAAGGTTTTTTTAAGTTCAAATGTTTTTGTTAAATATTTATTAAATTATTTATTTATTGAATGTTTTAAATATTTATTGAATGTTTCAAACATTTATTAAATTTATAAATATATTAAGTATTTATGCAGTTATTTAATAAACTATATTTATAAAAAAGGCTACATTTTTAATTAAAAAATATGTAAAAAAAAATTTACTCTTAAAGCATTTTTCATACATTAAAAACACCGCACAAAGTGCTTTATGTTTACAAGCATCACAAACCTCTTTCATCCCCTCCACGAGGCACAATGCAGAGGTAAATGCACACACAGAGCTGAATGCAGAGGAGCCAGGACAGGAAACACTATCACAGGAGGCAAGAAACATGTGCCATTTAGGTGGGCAAACCATCGTTAACATGGGCAGACTGCCAAGGCACTTGGCCTGATGTGGAGTTGAAATACTGACAGAAAGTTTCCCGCACTCTGCAGATGCTCTATTTCCTCGCAGGTTTCCCACAGGGACCAAAAGACACTCTTTCAGGTCACCTTCAGCCAGCTCCACAACCTCTGGGTTCTAGTCCCCGTCTGCCGACTGCAAGAAGTTTGACAGAATTCATGTGGCCTTGATGATCCTGTCAGCTGTATCTGGGCAGACTTGCATCCTCCTGCAGTACACACTCCAATGTTGGTTCAAAATGCCAAACACATTCTCAACTATTCAGCAGGCTCTGGAGAGCCTATAATAAAAAATGCGCTTCTCATCTGGGAGGTGACGGCCAGGAAGGAGGAGGTATGGCTTCATGGGGAAAGCCTCGTCAGCGACAACTAAATAAGGTACAGGACCCAACTCTGGTGCAGCAGGCAGGTGGCATTGAGGTGGTATGCCAAGCGTACCTGCTTGCATGGCTTTCCCAAAGTGGAGTTGGCAAAAATGCCTCCATCACTGTTGCTGCCATAACCCCCAATGTCCACAGCCAGAAATCTGTAGTCTGCATAAACCAGAGCCAGCAACACAACTGGAGAAAGTGCCCTCATAATTAAAATACTGAGAGCCTGAGTTGAGAGGTGCCTGGATGACATGTTTACCATCCAGCGCACCTACACAATGGGGGAAGTTCCATCTTTCCTCAAATCTTTTTGCCCCCTTGGCCCACAGATCAGGATCAAGATGAGGCATGTATTGATCTTTTAGGTTCTCCCAAATAACATTGGAAGTTTCCCTCACAATGTTTGCCATCCTTGACATTCAGTTGCGAAAACTTGCTGCAATTGTGGTGTAACTGTCACCAGTACTCAAAAACTTGCAAAGATGTGAGATATAAACTCATATTAATGGAACTGTGATTTATTTTAACCATTTTTGGTAAAAAAAAAAAGTAAAAATTGTAACACTTAATAAAAAGCACCTGCAATCAGCCTTCTTGCTGTTTCGTAAACATGTATTTTACTCCTTATTAGATGATTGCTTACAGATATTGTCTACAGCTTTACCAATTTTGCTGAAATATTGTGGATCATTAGGGATCAGCTAGGGAACAGTGATCCCTTCTGTTCAATCACATAAACTAACATGGAGCACAGAGTTGACACCATTTACTTGACCACCAGTTGGAATGTTAAAAGGAAGTAACAAAAATTAAGTTTTACCTCAAACATACAGCTAGTCTCTGGTCTGGTTTAATAGGCACCCTGAAATTGCTCCTCTGCTTCTTCAAGCTTCGAGGTAGTTGCTGAAGTAGATCTTCAAACTGTCCGACGGACATCCGAATGTAGGTCCTGAAGGGGTCGAGGGATAGCTTCAACTCCTGGACTTAACTAAACTCCCCAAGCTCTCCTCTCTTCTCAAGGATAGAATGTACCCAGTGCGCTCTTTTTTATTTATTTATTGCTAGTATCAGCACAATATCGTCGCTTGATAAGTCCATTTTTTTTTACCAACCTTCCGAATTTGTTTTAGAATCTTTATAATCTTTTTTGCAATTTCGTATCGCACTTGGTGTGATTAGACAAAAACTTTGAAATTTCTCCTCTGAATTATTCGCAATATCGTCTCGCTTATTTGCAACGGTCGCGGTGTGTAATGGCCTTCAGACTGTTTTGTTTTTTCTTCTGGTGTTATTGGAGTTTTAGAGGAAATCAAACTTCTGAGCTCTACTGCTACTGATGCACATTTCATATATTTATTGCGTTTTTGCACCAGTGTGGAAGCTGAGATTGTCCGTGTGCAGTTGTTGATTTTTAGTGCCATTTTCTGCAAATCACTAGCAAATTTTTATGTAATCTCATAATGATGATTTTTTTTTCACATGTCAATTTATTTTTATCTCAAATGTGAGGTTAAGAAGCAAGTATATTATCAGCCTAAAATATGTGATCCCATATGGTTACTGCTTATATATAAGTTTTCACAAGCTCATTTATTGGTTGCTGCAGCAAAATAGTGTCCAGATCAGAGCTGCTAAACTCTAGTTCTTCAGATTTTGTATGTTTCTCTGCTGTACCATGTCTGATTTAAATCAAATTGACAGCTTGTTTAGTTTTGCACAATGACCCATTCATTTCAGAGAAACATCTAAAACCTGTATGACAGCAGACCTCGAGGACCATAGTTTGACAGCGCTGGTCTAGACGATGCAGCTGTGGCATATGCCTATTTTAAATGCCCATCACCTCCCATTTTCTGTCCTTATATACATCCCCACCTTCTCTATTCACATTTCTGGAATGCTAGAAGAGGAATTATGGGGAGGAACGGTGCGTGTGTACAAATTAAACAATTGGATTAGGGGGGATTACAATCACATGGGAAATAAACTGAAACAAATATTTCGATACAAACAACCTGCCAGCGACTGTAACAGTGCTGAATCAGAGGAAACACCCACCATTATCAGCCAGGGGCACTGCGGACAACAGGAAGTAAAGAAAGAAATATTAGGAGAGTTATTTTACTTTTACATTTACAACACTAACCATGCACACAGAAATACACACTGTGGGAAATAAGTAGTAAACCTGCCCAGTAATGATCTGATTGAGGGGGTACAGCTCGAATTCTAAACTTTAGTCAGTCTCACCAGGACAAGAAAAAAACATGCACATCTCCAAAGCACAATCCAGGTTGTAAAAATGTAAGATGACATTTGCTCAGCATGTTGTTTAGTGCAGTGTTGATGTGAGATGAGCGAAGACCCAAATCATGAGCTGTGAAACTTGGAATACTGTCATTTCTACCTCTAACCATGTCAATGTAATGGGTTGTCCAGCATCATCCAGTCCACTTTATTAACGAAGCACATTTACATCATGTAGCAAGATGTATGCCTACCTGTCCCACTTCTCATGATTTTGGAGACAGGAAAAATTATCTAATATACTATTATAGTTCCTTTATTGGGAAACTGCTACACTCTATGATATGATCTTGTGGAAGACTGCATAGGTAATGCTGTTTATTTATTAATTTCTAAAGCTTTGGAATGATGTGAGAGCACCTCTGATGTACTTTGCACACTGCTTTAATAAGTTTAAATGCTATAATCTACCAAGTAACACTGGATAAAAACTCATGAAATGCCCATTTTCAGTTTTCAGTCCTATAAAGATATGCAGCAGAGGTTCCACACATCAGATTACTGTGGTTTTCTTCCAATGTCCGACATTTATACGATATTTGGAGGTAATGATGAAGAGTCTCACAGGGTCTGATGCAGGTATGACCCTGTAACGGCTGACACCACCAGTGCGCCCTCTGTTTGCTTTAGAGAAAAAAAACAACAGAGTAGAAAATTATCAGTTTGATATTGAAGTATAATCAAGTTCCAAAAGTCTAAGAATCGGCAGTAAAAACACGCTTAGTTGTATCTTGTTACTCTTTACAGAAGTCATACTAGCATAGGCGACCGTGCGCTTCTTTCAGACGTAGTTTCCGAGAGCTTTCCCTCCCGTTTCATTATTTATTTCAACTGATTTGTAAACGGGATGGGGGTAGTTGTCCTATTTCTAGTCAGACAAAAAAGACCAAATTAAAACCAGTTTCTCGCGTGATTTAATCACCAGAACCGCAGCATTCTAACGGAAAAATATTTCTCAAATAATAAATATTTCCAATCAATACGTCGCCCACTTCCTTGGATAAATCTGCCAAAATTCATGTTATTAAACACAAAGAAATGTTACAGCATGGGATCTTCCTCTTGCAACTTATCGGCATATAAAAAAATAATAATTATGTATCGTTCTGTTTCTCATCACCTGACGGGACATTCAAACTTCACATTTATGAATCTCTGCGGCTGCCGTAGTTGTAATAACGCTCTTAAATGGTGAAGCTGCAGTAGAGCACTACTCGGTTGCTTGTAATATATTGGCGCACCCCTAGATGGGGGTAATTCTTGCACACTGGGGCTTTAAGGATATTCAGCTTATTTTGTAAGATGTTAAGGTGGACCTGAAATGCACTTATAACAATTATTGGTAAATTTAATTGGACTTTCTCTAAATGTTTTAATGCACATGTAAAACTATTTGATATTTATGTACTTTGCATAACATGCTGTTCTATAAAAAGGTGATTAACTACCTCCAAAAAAATCCAAAAGACATATTTGACTAATGAATTGATGACTAAATCTTCTGCTTCAATGACAGCTTATATTAAAACAGTCTTTAACATCATAGTGTTTACATTTTGACATCACCGGGCCAAGACGACACCAAACACATGTTGAGTTATTGAGACATGGTCATTTTTTCTATTCTATTCTACAGTCATTTGGCTTTTATCCAAACCGACTTACATCTGAGAGTTAAACCAACACAAGCAAGAATTCAAACAGGATAGGATCATAATTAAGTAGTAGTCAGATTGATCTTAGTCCAGTTGGACCCAGGTGGTGTCATGTAGTTAAAATTTTTATGTTGTTGTAAACCCACCACTGTTGTTAAATTTTGTTTTAATATATTGCTTGATGCAATGAAGGGACCACATCTCCTGGGATTGCCTCAAGATCCCTGTGCATGAGCTAGAAGAAATGGCCTGGGAGAGGGAAGCCTGGGCTTCCCTGCTGAGGCAGTTGCCCTCAAAACCCAACCCCGAAAAGGTGGCAGGGAAATGGATGGATGGATATATTGTTTGAAATGAAAGCATTACCATCGTATGATTCTACCTAAATGTCCTACATTCATGACCCAAAATCCGTGCAGCGGGAACCTTTTACATTTTATGTATATTCCACCCTACAGTTGAACATCCCTAACTTTTCGTGAGTAGTATATGTGTACATTTATATCTACACCTTAATTACATCACTCTTGAATTGTGTATTTTGCCTTGTTTTTCTGTTGAAATTAACTTTTAATACTGTATTTAATATTTATTACTGCAGCATTACTATATCTTCATATCATTACAGTGTCAGTAATGAAAGTAATCAGCTTAATGTAGTCAAAGTTTCATTAGCCAAAGCACTGATATTATATGATATTATGTATGTGAAGCTTAAGATTAATAACAGTACTAAGCCATGCAGTTAAATGACTTATAGATATATACAACTTCTGTATTTGTGTATAGTTTGTTGAAACAGTGGATGTCCATAGTTTGATTTACAGCTCCCTCTGGAGGCAGCATGGGAGATCAGCAGCTCTCAGGATGTGTGCACCTCACCTCCTCAGCATACTGGCTGAGGGAATCAGCCGAGCAAAGGATGCTTCACAGGGGAGCTTCCTGGCTTGCCACCACTGTCCGTCCGACTGGTTGACCACCTCCAGCAGGTCGCCTCTGCAGAATGCCATTCCTGCATCTGGACATGGTATGGAGGAGTCTTGCTGGGGGCAGTAGTCCACCATTGCTCTCATGTACACCTGACAGACAGATAAATTCAAAACGAAAAATGAATTTAGATAAATACAAACTTAAACCTTAAAGACGACATAATAAAGACTTGGTCCTAAGGCTGGCTCTAGGAATGCATACATGAGGGGGCATCATGCGTACACATCATGCTTAAGCACGTTTTTTTGTTGTTGTTGTTGTTATTTATAAGTGTTTTCTTAATGGGACTGTTAGCGGGGTCCAACTCCTAAGAAATAGATTGCACTTTGTCAGGCCTCTAACCTAAGACCTGTCCAGCTTGGGTGTCCCACCTGAAACCAAAGCTCCTGCTGGTATAGCTTTTAGGGTCACTGTACCATTGCAAACCCCCTGACCACAATGAGGTGGCAATCCCTCAGGGGGGAAACTGAAAATATAAATAATAAATAAACAAAAATAAGGACAAATATCAAATATCCTTCATTTAAGTTTTAACAACCAACAACATAACAAGTGCCTTCTTGGGCAGCCGTTTGACAATAAAACTAATAATAATAAACTGAAATATTAAACTAAAACTGAAATAGTTAGTCCTATCACAAAGGACTGACAACTCGTTTATTTCGTAAGTCGCTGAAAAGAGGAAATGCTATTGGCCACTGACTATTTTTTAACAGCAAACTTAAAAGCTGAAAAGAACTTCACTTTAAGATAAAAGTCTAATTCCTCTTATTGAACATTCAGCAGGTTAATTTGGTTTAGTAATTGGCTATAAACATTGCATATATCGATCCATCCAATTTTTCTGTGAAAAAAAGATATAACAGTTAAAGCAGAAAGATTTAAAATATAAACCGATGAGCTTCAGAGCTGCTGGACAAGTTGTGTTAATCGCTTTAGTATTTAATTTACATAAACATTGGTGCTGGAGATGCTCATTTCCTAGATTATTTATTTGCTGGATTTGTTCCCACAACAGGGAAAGATCTTATCAATTAAATTAATTATTCTATTGAAAGGCAGATTTATTGCTTATTTGGTGAGTATGCCAGCACTGATTTTAGAGAACCTTTCAACTCCAGGACACCCACAAGGAAGAGACCTCACTTCTCAGTGGTATTTTCCTGGTTTAACAAAAGGAGAAATAAGATTAAATAGGAAATTCTTGGATCATTTTCAATTACTATGACTGATAGGACCACCCTTCCCAAAGCATCAGCCCTGCAGTAAATAAGAATTAAAAATAAACTGCATGAACCTCTTTTCCCCAGAAAAATTACAAACCCTTAAGCGAATTAGAAAAAGGTAGTTTCAGAGACTAGTTTACACTGGATGAAGCTGGACTAACGCAGCATCTGACTGTCCTTAAACTCCTGGCATCTCTAATTACAAGTTGGCCCCCAACAACCTGGTTCAATAAATGGTTTACTTCTAAATCCTTACAATTGTTCCCCCCCCCCAGTATACTGGAAATCAGTATCAAGTCAGAATCAAATCAATATTATCACTTCAATAACAATAATCAATAATCAAATCAAACTTATAAATTTGATTTGACCAAAGTGTATTTATTAGAACAATGTGCATATTTCTTACCGGTTTCTGGTTGCTGCTGACCTGAGTAGGATGTGGAATGACTTTAAACAGGATCGTACCTGTGGAGCTGCTCTAAAGGGGGGAAAAATTCACACAAACACAAAAATATTGTTTGAAATCACAAATTCCATTTCACAACAGAAGGAAATAATGTTTTTGTTTGTTTTTTTTTTTGGAAAAAAGAGCCCAGTCTCAGTAGAAAACACGTAACATGGTAACATGTATGTTTATCTAAATGTAGGTTGTAAGACAGTAGCATGAACCTGATGGTTTTCTTCTGCGCAGCACTTAACTGACATGACAGGAAGTGCAATGCATGAATGTAATAATGTTTAAGCTGAACCCTACAGATTTTTCCAACTGTTGACATGTATTTTGTAAGAACTGTGTACTTTAATACTTCCCCACAACTTGTTATTCCTTCATTTTCATCTGCAGTTACACCCATCATTGGGTAAGGTTAGGATTAAAGGACAATGGCTGCTTAGAAATAGAGACTTAAACAGTGTGTGTGCAGGGAACAGAATAAAGAGAACTTACCACACTAACAAAAAAAAAAAAAAAAAAAGAATACAGATCATACAATAGATGTGAAATCTTGTTATTGTACAAGGAGTGGATGAGCAAATCGGTCCTCTTTAAGTCCATTGTAAAGAGGTAGATTTGCTTTAAAGCAACACTTTGTAAGTTTCTGACCTTAAAACACTGCTTCTGCCTCATTATGATGGCACACTGACATTCATTATGCACATTCTTGTTCTGCAGTGTCCCAGTGCTGAGAAACCACACTTCACAAGTTTGTGTTCAAGCCCTGAAGAATCATGTGACAGCTGCATTTTTTTTTGCTGCCAAATTAGCCTTAATGAGGAGGCCCCAAGTGCAAAAACTTTTAATTATCAGCCAATGTGGTTAATAGATTCCTAAAGTTACCATCCGATCAGAATTTTCACTCGCCAAATTTGTGTTTATTGCACTTGCCAAGTCACCCATCAGTTTCACCCAGAGCTTCTCTTTTAGCTTAATTTAGCATTTATGAATGTTTTCTGTGTTGTTGAGCAGTTTTTTTCATTATAGCCTTATTTTTCGTGCTTTTATTAGAAAAAAAAAAACAGCTACTATTGTTTAATATTTTAATCAAACCTTTAAATGAGCAACTGAACAGGTCAAACAAGTTAAGTCCAAAGTCTGAACATTATGCCTGTTGAGCTAGTCATTGATATTTTCATTTTCACTAAATCTGAACCCCAATATCACTGAAATGCAGCCAGATGCTGTTTCTTTTTCAGTTTTACTCTCCATTTTTTTCTGATGAGCTTGCATTCATTTCCTGTCTCTCCATTGCTCGACACCAGTGGTTCCCACCCTGGGGTTCGTGTCCACCAAAGAACACAGTGGATCCCTGAGGCTTTGAACATTTAGAGCCACTGTGATTAATGTCCACACATTGTTCCCATTTAAAGAAAAAAATGTAAGGCTTAATGTTATTACTTTAACTTTTGCCTTATCAAAAGACAGGACTCAGCCCGAATACATTATTTTTGGTGAGAATCTCATTTTTGAAAGCATTAAACCAAGCATGACTTCAGAACGGGGTGGGGCAGGTGGTCTACAGCTTTTTAGTATTTGCATGAAGAGGGTACCCAAGGAAAATAAAAATCACTGGTCAACCCCCCCTCACATACATAATGTATGATTGTGTGATCATACAAGTGATTGGCTGCATGGTGTGCCCATCAAAATAAAGTACCTCCCAAGCCTGTATGGCTTTTCAGCAGAACTGAGCAACCACAGGTTCAGCTCTCCTCTCTTCAGCTATTCTTGTTTGCTCCAAAGATACATCACATCACTAAGTCGTAACCCGCCAACATGGCAGTAAGTTTTTGTTATACTCACTAAATGGAATTTAAACCCACATTTGGTGGGTTAACAAATGTTAATTTAGACCCCTGCATGTTAGTATTTGTGTCTCTTTCGCAGGCCATTAAACGGTAAAATCTCCCATTTCCTTGCAATAATATATAATACAACTCTTTAAAATTAGTTTTACTTGCAATTTCTTCTCACTATCACATTACCCACCAGTATTTGGATGACCTTTTCTGGCTCCAGGCCCACTACTGGGTTTCCGTTCACCTCCACTAACAGATCACCAGGATGAAGAAGACCTAAAACACAAACCTTTTGTTAAACCATAATCTTGCATGTTATATTTGCTCTACTTCTTTCACATCTGCTAATGGACATAGATGCACACACAGACATAGTAAACAGTTGTATCTCACCACTTCGGTCAGCAAGTCCACCATGAATCACCCGTGCGATGTAGATATCACCCGTCCCTTCATCCTTCCTTATAGTGGCTCCCTGATACATAGATATTAATTTTTTAAAACTGCAATAGCTACTAGCTTCTGGTATAGTTAGGAGAAGTGGAAACAGATGAGTGGTTGGGAGGGTTGGGATACTCATTAAGGATTTGATGAGAAAATACTTTTTCCCACTATTTCAAAATGTGTCCCTAATGATCCCATTTAAATGTATTCTTCATTCATACCGACAGTTTTAGGTAAATCAAATTTTTTTATTTGTGACTGAATATGTACAATGACATAAGGCATTTAATTCTCTCACTTAGAAATATCATGAACATATATTAAAGTCTTCAAAGGGATAGTTACAAAATTATAAGGAGCTGAGGTAGAAATTCATGAGGTCCTAAAACTATGCTTTTATAATTCTGGAAAATTATGTACCAATTGACTGCTGCTGTCTTTTTAATTGGGTATCTGTATAGTAATAGACTGAACCTTATATATAGAAAATTTTATTTGTAATATAAAATGCATACTCATTGGTACACCTGTTTAATTGATGGTTGACACAAATATCTAATTAGCCAATCACTTGACAGCAACTCAGTACATTTAGACCCCGTTTACACGACAATGTTTTACACGACTATGTCCTTGCAGGACAAAAAGCGGAGACCAGAAACGATGTAGTGCACATGCCAGGCCTCTAGTGGGCGGCGAAACATTGCAATGACACACCAAGGTGTACACTACACCTCATAAGACTGGAAGAAACAACACATCAGCAGAAGCATTGTGTTCACATCAGATTTTTACCTAAATTAATTTATCCTCCCCGGAGTACCTGCACATACATATTATAACTTTTTCTTTTTTTACTTTGCTTTTGTGTTTGTTATTTCTTTTTTATACATTGTCTGCTATATTGTGCTCTTTATACATTACAGATGCCTAATATCAATTCCCTCACATGACGTTATCTCAGTGTTACAATATGTTTCACTGTTTATGTCTAAAAGATGTAATTGTGTTTAAATGTTAAATAAAGAGAAAGATTAATGAAAAACAAACAAACAAAGCAGTAGGATAAAAACAAGAAGCGGGAAAATAACAATAGAAGATGGCAACCATGCGTTCTAGTTTTGTGTCGACTAACAGATTAAATAAATTAAAAAGATGCAGTTGCACCAACATGACACGGAGGTCCGCCATTGTTGTTGTTGTCGCGGGTTAAGAAGGCTCCGAGTGTGGAAGCGCCAGATAACATACAACGTTTTGAACATCTGAATCTTTGCCACTAAGATTTAAGGCAGTTCTGGAGGTAGAACGGTGGGGTCCAACCTGGTGCTAGCAAGGCATTCCTCATACAGTGGCTAGTGAGTTATTTAATTTCTTTTGTCCACAGGTCATTAGCTAATTCACGTTTTCTGAACAGTGTGCAGGTGGTCCTTGTGAAAAATATTTCATAATAAAGTAGAAAGCAGCCTCAAAGTCAGTGATAATGGACATTACATTGCATTCAAAAGCAAACTGAGCAAACTGTACATTTAAATTCATGTGACAGACAGGAAGTCCTTTTGTCGGGCGATGTGATTGGATGCAAATACTGGAATTGAAAATCGATCAAAAGGTGTGCTGACAGCCTATTAGTGTTGAGATTTCAGTGTCAGTGGAAGTAAGAATGACAGCAATCTCAAATATTGGAAGGCAGACTCTATGTAGCTATTTCTGAGATGGAAAATGTAAAAATGCAAATGAAAACAATATAATAAAGGAGATGGTTTGTGGAAAACTCCATTAGTTTTAAGAACAAACTGATGTGAATAGTGAAAGGGGAAGACATCCAAATTTTGTACCTTTAAATTCTCTTCTTTCTGCTTCTTTGAATGATCCACTAAGAAATCAGAAAACAGTTTCTGGGATGTTTTGTTAACGAAGAGTTTTTGAAGCTGCTTCTACTACATACAGTAGTTAAACTTCTAATTAGTGACATGAGAGTTAGGAAAATGCATTTGTTACTCTATATTAGCATTGTTTACATTTCAAAAGTTTCTCCCTAAAGAAAAGTACAATTTAAATGACATGAAAGGAGAAAGTCAGTCTTTAGTTAGATTTTTTATTTTTCTTCTTCGTCTTGGTTTTCAAGCAACCTGTGCTCTTGCAGTTTTGTTCGTCGTCCCGTTGAGCCCTAGAAACTGTTCCATTGTTGAACCAAGCATGTCCATTACTGCTGCCACCACCTGCCCTCGAGGTACTTTTAGATACTCCATTCAGTTGTTTTGGCCTCTGAGACAATCCAAAGTCGTCTGTAGAAAAACTGCCAGTTGAAGAAGAGGATGAGCAAGAGGAGGGTAAGAGAGGTTGTGGATAAGGTGTGGGAGGTTTGTGGACCACTTTTGGGGATAGCGAGGAGACTCTTGGGGGGGGTGTGGGACCATTGTGCAGTTTTGGCTTGCGTATGTGTGATGCTTCCAGGCATTTCTTGGCTACAATGATCCCCTGGAGCTTATCAACCACTTCAGCAAGAAGGTTGAGTGCCTGGGCGTTCTCTTCCACACTGTCTGTGATCATCTCTGTTGCTGCCATCATCCTCTCGCCAAGGTTCCGTACATCCTGACTACTGTGCTCAATACTGCTGGCTACTGTCTGAAAAGTGCACCTGAGCTCCTCCATGCTACACTGTTTGTTGAGCTCAGGAGGTGGGCGAGGCTGGGGGTGTTCTGGTTGATGTTGAAGCACCTTTTGTGCTGGTTTTGGCTGGTTTTGGCATCCGTTGTGATGAGGAACAGTAGAGTAGTGGGGCATACCCGGATGGTTTGAAGACTTTTCCTTGTAATGCTGTCCAGCTTGACACACATGCCTGACAGGGGTGGGGAGAGTGCTGACTCCTTGTTGCAGAGTGGAACGATGTGCCACAGGACTAGCAGGTGCAATGTGGACTGTGACGGGCGCCATGTTGGGAGTAGGAATGCTCTCCGATTCTCCCCCTGTAGCACTCTTTTTATGCAAGAGAGGAGAATTGGGAAGACTGAAAGTGTAAGCTGGGACTGGAGGAGGAGGATAAGCATAGTCATCACTGCTGCTCGAGGCTCCATCTTCCCTGTTGCGTCTCTCTGACAATGAGATGGAAGATGGTTAAGAAAATCAATGCCAAAAGAAAAGAAGTTTAATGCTAACAGCAATGGAGCAGTGGAGGGATAACTACAAGAAAAACATGGTCAGAACAATGAAGGAAGTTTGACCTGGTGGCAAATGAAGGAGGACGAGAAGAATAAGCACACTTGATGATGGATAAAAAGGTTTTTGCCTTCCACAATGATGATGAAAAGGTGGGATGGCAAAGAAGTCAATAATTATTGAAATGGATGGATGAAAGGATGGGTTGTGACAAGTCACAATACTAATGGATGGACTTTTCATAAAGCTTCTGTTTTGTGTAAACAGCTTGATTAAAGACAAAAGAATTACTGAATGAAAAAGAAAATAGACCAGCGACTGGATCTATTTTTCTTCCTCTTACCAGCACAGGTTTCAGGGTTAAAGACGGCAGGGGCTGATTGGTTGAGCCTTTGACACCCAATTTCTGCATTTTGTGGACACAAACAGCAACTTCCTGTTGACTCATAACGTGGGAGGAAAAACAGGGGATGGCTTCTTCTGGATGGAGACAGAGGTGTGGCTTCACTGTCAGTCATTCGGAGCTCCTCCCCTGACCACGCCCTCTTCGTAGGGAGGAGGCGCTGCAATGTGAGCCGACGAAGGCTGCTCCAGTGGCTACGTGTTACCCCTACCTCATCTCCTACACTTCCTCTGTGCTCCGCTCCACTCTTGGTGAATAAAAGATGAGAAACTGAGTTTTTTACACTTAAAAAATTTCTGATTAAAAGCAGTAGTCAGTACAAGTACGATTTATAAAAAGATACTTTGTGGGTTAGTTAGATTTATTTGTGAATCACATGTTAAATTACTACAACAGATTTAGTCTGAACAGTGTAAATGGTTGTCTCTAAGAAATATGTATCAAGTTGTCTTACTGATAAGGTTTTGTAGGGCAACATAAGCTAGCTGCTAGTCAATGTTTATGGAGAGTCATATAAAGACTAATTTCTGCTGTATTTTGAATATAATTATGGAAAAAGTTGTTTAAAAGGGGAGTTTTTTCTTTCAGCAAACAGTAACTGACTGGTGAAGAATTATACAAATATACAAATTTATTATTGAAAGTGAAATGTTTGTTGTGGTGTAGTTCATTCTTCATCTTTTCCTGTTGTTTCACAAAGAAATTGATATTTTCTTGTAGAGATATGTTGACAGGTTTACAATTTCCATCCAGTGTGAATAACATTTCACATCCCTTCACTTAAAACCACTGGTTTCTTAAAGAAAATTATGGTTTATTCATATTTCTATAAAATATACTGTAATATATTAATTCGTTTTAATTACTACATATAACATACTGGTCGTAATACTACACACGCACTCGAAATTTTAAAACTTTTTTGAGTCAGACTAGAGCATTTTTGATTGGCTGTGGCAGATTTGAATACTCATTGCTGCCCTTAATGTATTTATAAGTTAAACCACATTTATTATTTTATAATCAGAACTATTGGAAAAAATCTTAACAACTAAATAAAACTAAATGTCTCACCAATGGCTGGTTGTTCTTCACAAGACAAACAATTCTCATAGCCTCCTCGTCCTCGGGTAACTCATCAGGTAGGGGTGATAAGACGGGCAGGTAGTCCGACTGTGCCACACTGTCGTGGGATGAAAGCAGGGCCTGACAGACATAGAGGCAAGTAAAGAATCGTCTGAACAGAGCATTAGATGTGAGTTACAAAGACGTTAAAAAGTAATCTAATGTCATACCTGGATATGTGGCAAACTAAGGAGGTTGTAGAGCTCTCTAGCTTCAGCTGAAGGACAATGAGCCCTCTGTATTATAGTCATAATCTGATGAACAAGAAAGACAATGAACAGACAGAATTATAATTCAACAGCAACATATCATGTTTTTTTGTCTTTTATGCAAGCTGTCACAACTTTCTGAGGTCTCTCTGAAACCATGATGTGCTGGTCAAGATAAGTAGATATAAATAGCTCATTCTTAATAAAAGCAAAACAGTTATTTTGATGAGCGATTAGATACCAATAGAAACACAGTTTTTGATGATATAGTGCATTTTTTCACCATTGACCTTTTTTTAAAATCACACACTGTACCTTTAAGTAATTTATGAATCTGCCGGACAAACTATTGTTGATGAAAAAGTCCAAAGTAAGCTCAAAAGAGTTACAACAACCAAAGAAAAGTGCCATTAACACCCTGAACGACCCAAGGGCTGTGGCCCTCCCATCCCTTGTGATGAAGGCTATAGAAACAGTCTTCCTGTCCCTGCTCTCAGATCCCTCACAGCATCACGGAACGGAGCAGCTCTCCAGGAGTTTGTACAGCGGTGCGATAGCTCACGCCTTGAGCTCAGCGTGAGCAAAACCAAAGAAAGAGATGTGCAGCGTCCATCACCACAATCCACGGGATGCCTGTGGAGTTGGTGGAAAAATACAAATACCTGGACACCACCTTTGACAGCCTGCTGAAATTCTCCTCCAACACAGAGAGCAGCAGTTTCTCCTAAGAAAACTCAATTCCTTTGAAGTCAACAAAAACATCATGTTAACTTTTTATTACTCTTTCATTGAAAGCTTCGCCACCTTCTCCAAAACCTGCTGGTTCCACTCCATCAGCCTCCAGAACAGAAACCGTCTTGACAGCATAACCAGAGTCTGCTCTAAGATCACTGGACAGCCAAGAAGAACTCTCTCCTCCATCTTTAAACTCTCAGGCTGGCCAACAGGATCATGCAAGACATGCTCTCCACGCCGCATTTGAGTGGCTCCCTTCCCGACTGTGCAGCCCTGGCTGCAGGACACAGAGGAGGACAGCCACCTTTATCCCCATTGACAAAAGTGGCTTTCAATCTTTGCCCAGTGCTGGGCAAAAGTTAAAAAAAATTAAATTGCGATTAATTGCATGAAATGTTGTGATTAATTACAGTGTTATGCACAAAATGTTCTCTTCCTTTATAAGAGGACCCACAGCTATATGACTAAACCAGTAAATTTTGGTTTACAAACACTAAATCCGGGGTTGGTAACCTGTGGCTCTGGAGCCGCAAATGGCTCTCTGGACCTTCCACAATGGCTCTTAATACCTGGCAAAAAATGCTAAAGAACTAACTAATGTTTTTTTTACATAGATATGAAGACAACAAATGGATTGGCAGAGAAGAATGAGAATGAGAAACAGGCGAAGTGAATCAGCAAATTAAAACTAGGTGCACAAATGACAGGAAGCAGAAATCAAAACAGAACTAAACATGACAACACCATAAAAAAACAAAACCAAAAACATAGATAAGGACAGTCCAAGGCACTTTCTTTTGAAAAATAATTTGAATTTCTTTATTTCTACGGCATAGTTATTGTGACCTTTAAAAACAATATCTCGTTTTAGCCCACTGGCCCTCGTCAGGGAGTCAAACAGATTTGATGAGTTTATGGTGTCTTTATACTGGAATTCCACCAACAGGAATTCTCCACCTGTAATGGAACTTTTCATCAGTTTCACTCCTGCCATAGGAAACAAAACAAAACTAGAAAGAACTACAAACATGGAAAGTTTTTTTTCGATTTTTAAATTTCAGGCTACTAAATATACTGATCTGAAAGTTGAGCTAAAATTTTCTTTTTTTTTTTAAGATTATTTGAGTGAATACTTCTGTGAACAGTAATGATATTGTTTTCTTTCAGAAATAGTCAGGGTATGCTACTTATTAAAATGTATCTTGTTTTTTGTAGTTTAAATGAGAGCATCCTGACATGTTCGATCTTCTGTTTTTCTAAGACATCCATGTTTGTTTTTTCTGTTAAGTTTTATTTGTGCATTAACTACTAAGCTCTCAAATTCCCCTTCAAATTCTAAGCAAATAATAATAATTATAATAATTAACCACAGCCAACCCATTAAAAAGTTGAAGTTTTGATTGATAGGGATGCAATCTCTTACTGTCTGTGTGTTTTAATACCTCATATGAGAGTCCGGAGGCATAAGGCAGAAAGGGACTTGGTGTCTGTCTCTGGAACTCGATCAGGCACTCATAAATCTGGAAATTTATATAGGAAATGATGAGATTGGTTTACAGATGGACTTTCTGTGTGTTCTGCAGCAGGACTGTAGAATCAGATACCTTTAGCAGGGAGCGCAGCCACGGTGCGCTAAGCAGTTCATGCAGAAGCTGAGCACCGCTGATGTTTCTGTTGACAGCTTCGCCAACATCCTCCACCACATTGGAAAGCACTTCACTGATGCCTACACACACACACACACACACAAAACAAAGCCGCGGTTTAAAGGTGCTGTGAAATATGTGAAGATATGTGTGATATGTGAAGTGTTTTACCAACAGTTTCTTGTATTACTGCAACCTTTGGCACAAACATTTATTGTCCTGTCACTATGACTAAAACTGACATCTCCACCAAAATGCTTAATTTTTTCACCAGCTTATTGGTACATAAGGCTCGGCAAGGTAGAGCAGTTGTCTTGTAACCCTAGGGTTGCCGGTTCGATCCTCGGCCAAGTCAAGTTCATGTCGAGGTG
>JBAMHW010000014.1:6052968-6065457 GCA_037177495.1 Rhadinocentrus ornatus | reverse complement strand
CCATTGATAATTTTTGTGTGATTTTGTTGTCAGCACATTCAACTATGTAAAGAACAAAGTGTTTAATAAGAATAGTTTGGTAAAAAATGGTAACCCTTAAACAAATAATCATGAGGGAATCTGCGGAGTATTTGTGCTTCGATGTCAACTGGCCCTTCAAGAAAAGAACACGTGATGTCGGACACTTCCGTCAGTCTGCAGCTAAAGAGGAGAAACTCCGGGTTAGTTGAAGAAGACCTGCCAGCATGCAGGTTAGCTTCACAGAGTCTGTTGCCGCTGTAACTGACTCAGAGTTACACTGAACTCGCTTTGTGAAACCAAAAACCCAGAGTTTCTCTTAACTTGGAGTCAACTAACTTAGAGTTTTCACTAAACCCGCTTTCTGAAACGGGGCCCTGGTTTGCTTTTCCACTGATTCCCAACCCAGGTCCTCCAGGCACACTATCCTGCAGGTTTTAGATGTCTCCCTGCTGCAACACACCTGATTCAAATTCATGGATCATTAGCAGACATGTGCAGAGCTTGTCAGAGATCCATTTAATTTGAATCAGGTGTGTTGCACCAGGGAGACATCTAAGACCTGCAGGATAGTGTGCCTTGAGGACTAGGGTTGGGAATCACTGTGCTATTTAATGGTGACTTCAGCATCTTTATTGCTTCCCAAAAGATGAGAAATCCCACAGAAACATCAACAGTGTGCTTACCCTATGGTAACCTTTGGGAGGGACATATGCCCCACATTTAAAAACTCTAACAAATAAAGAACAATATGGTCTGGTACAATAATATCCTGTAATCTCTAACGCAGTATCTTGGTTTTAAGAACAACTTAATTTGGGTGCTTCAGTTGCATGTTTTGAAACAAAAACAATATGCAGACGGTAAACAGGTTTTAGACATATTAGTTACG
The DNA here is from genome assembly GCA_037177495.1 of Rhadinocentrus ornatus. NCBI lineage: Eukaryota > Metazoa > Chordata > Actinopteri > Atheriniformes > Melanotaeniidae > Rhadinocentrus > Rhadinocentrus ornatus. The sequence goes on along the minus strand of JBAMHW010000014.1, from coordinate 6,064,547 downwards.
GCCAGGACTTTATTATGTCCTTCCTATGGATTAGTAAACTGTGGGTATGCAGTGAAATATATTTTCTGCCAATATCACCAAACATGCTCCATAAAATCCTAATATAAAATTATGAAAAGATAAAGGAACTTTGGCTTCATGAGCTGTATTTGTTTTTTCCCCTCTGCTATTACTGTGATCTGTGCTGAGTAGAAGTTGAGGCATTAAGTGATGGCTCGATTTAGCCTGGAGTGGTTCCGTGCAAACCCCACTCTAGAGCAGATCGACGTCTGTCGTGAGGACGACTTGGCAGTCCTAGCTGATTTTTATGAGATTCCCTTGCCAAAACAGGTGAGTTAAAAAAATATGAGGACATTGGTGGTGGCTGGTTGACCCGTGTGTGCTGTGTAAGGCAGAAATGGCTGACGTTGAAGCTAAGAGTGTTCTGGTGGCATCGCCTGAAGTGGTGGGTCCCTCTGGGGTAGAAAGATCTGGCAAGGACTGAGCAGGAGGATCTGCTCTGGTCAGAAAACCCTGGAGAGGTTTCAGAGGCCGGTGACAAGCTTGTTACACCTGTCACTCTCCCTCGCTTTGACACGTTACACTCCGGAAATGGGTTGAGCTCCTCCCGACTAGATGCTCGGTTGAGGTTGCGGCTGGCCAGATTGCAACTGGAGGCCCAGGAAAAGGCGCAAGAGCGGCAAATACAACTAGAAATAAGGAAAGTAGAAATAGAAGATGATAAAGCAGTGCGCCTGCGCCAGTTGGAGCTAGATGCTCAGGCAAAAACCACCATGAAGCAAATCTCTGGTTGCCTGTCTGGGTCCCAGAGTATTGCTCAATCCAGTATCCCTTTAGATTTTTCTAAATTTATCCCATTTGTTCCAGTATTTAGGGAATCCGATGTAGATTGCTATTTTTCTGCGTTTGAGCGCATGGCAATAGCATAAAGGTGGCCTCAGAAGTGTTGGTCCCTCCTCATTTAGTGCAGACTCACAGGAAAAGCTCAGGAGGTGGTAGCAGTGCTCCCGTTGTTTGCCAGTCTTAAATATGACGTTGTGAAGGCAACAGTATTAAATGCTTATGAGCTTGTGCCAGAAGCCTACCGTCAGAAGTTTGGAATATATAAAAAAGAGGCAGCCCACACATATGTGGAATTTGCTCGAGAGAAGTGTAACTTACTCGATAAATGGTGTTCTTCGTGTGGTGTTAATACTTTTGAAGCTCTTAGAAAACTGATATTCCTGGAAGAATTTAAAAAGCAGCTTCCAGAAAAGTTGGTAGTTCATTTAAATGAACAGCGGGTGATAATGTTGTCCTCCGCTGCAGTCTTATCAGATGAGTACGTCCCAACTCATAAGACTGTCTGTGGTAAAAGCTGATGCAGTTCATGTCAGAAACTGAAACAGAAAAACAAACCTTCACCTCCGAAAGAGAAAGGAGTGGGGTTTCTGAAATGTACAGGTAAAGCAAAGAAGGTTGATCGCACCCTGGATCCGTATCACTAACTGACTCTCCCTCTGGGAAACGTCAGATACGCATACTGCGTGATACAGGTGCATCTCAAACCCTGATCTTAGCAAATGCACTGGCCTTCTCAGAACAAACGTATGCTGGCTACAGTGACATTTTGCGTGGAGTTGAGATGGGTTATGCACCCTGTCCTGTACACTATGTGTATTTAAAGACAAAATAAATTTCTGGTCGATTTCCTGTGGCTTTTTGTAAGGAACTGCCCATTGACGATGTATCTCTACTTCTAGGTAATGATATCGCTGGGGGTAGAGTAATGCCATCCTTGGAAGTTTTGGATTATCCAGAGGAAATGCAGATTTCCCCAATTTATGTGGCAACTCATGCTCAAGCACGTAAACTCAGCAAAACAGGAAGAGATTGTGTTGTCTGACAGCCATGTCTCATCCTTTACAGATGGAGAGGATGAGACATGGCAGAGAAGGGAACAGACGTTCCTGACGTAAAAGCTCAGGAAGTTCTGCCCACCCCTGCTGACTCCTGGCTATCAATATCCCGTGCAATGCTGGGTGAGGCGCAGGAGGAGGATCCTATGCTACACGTGCTTCAGAAGAGTGGTGAGTGCTGAGAGGCTGAGTAACAAAAGAAGCGCCTTTTATATAGATAGTGGAATGTTGCTGCGAAGTTTGTGTCCGGTTGTGCTTACGAAGACAGACTGTCTGGAGACACAGATTGTAATACCTGCAACCTTTTGGCAGAAGGTATTACATTTAGCTCACAATGATCAGTGGTCTGGACACATGGGTGTTAACAAGACTTATCAGCGTGTGTTAAAGCACTTTTTCTGGCCTGGACTAGAAGCGAACGTAGTTAAATACATTCGCAGTTGCCATGTATGCCAACTTATGGGAAAGCCGAACCAGAAAATTCCTTGTGCTCCTTTACATCCAATAGATGTAATGACAGAACAGTTCGAGCGTCTGATTTTGGACTGTGTAGGTCCTTTGCCTTGTACCAGATCGGGTAATGTATTTCTTTTAACGTTGATGTGCCGGCAACCCGTTACCCTGAAGCGATCCCACTATGACCGATTATGGCTTGACTAGTGGTAAAAGCTTTACTAAAGTTCTTCTCCACATTTAGATTACCAAGGGTAATTCAAACTGACCAAGGAACTAACTTTATGTCCAAGATATTTAAGAAAAGTCTTGATGAGCTGCGCATAAAACATGTTATGTGAAGTGCTTATCACCCTGAAAGCCAAGGGGCTCTAGAGCGATGGCACCAGACAGTAAAATCAATGTTGCGCAAATACTGTTACCAAGAGGGTAAGAATTGGGATGATATATTGTTTGCGGTACGTGAATCCCCTCAGGAATCACTTGGTTTTAGTCCATCAGAGCTTGTCTTTGGACACCGATTACGTGGATCTCTTAAGGTATTAAAAGAGAAACTTTTAGATTCCTCCACACCCATGCAGGAAAATGTATTGGACTCTGTGTCCTCATTTTGAGAACGATTATACCGTTCCCGTGAGTTTGCAGCGACTGCTCTGCAATCTGCGCAAACAGTGATGAAACGCCGCTATGATAATAAAAGCTGTTTCCCTTTAATTTGCAAATGGTGACAAAGAGCTGGTATTGCTCCCCTTACAGGACGCAGCCCTAGATGCCAGATTTGTAGGTCCGTATGAAGTAAAACAACGGCTTAGTGAAACTGATTATGTTATTGCCACACCGGATCGAAAAAGGAAAACACCAGTTTGTTTGTCACTCAGATGCACTACAAGAAAGGCAAATGTTCTGATATCCCAAGATGCAGTTTCAGTTAAATGTTGTGCTTCTCTCACAATGGTGGATGCTACAGAACCTGAATTAGCATTGATAAGACGAATAGAATCACGATTGACGCTGCGACTGTCAAACACGGAAATGTTGATGTCACTGCCTTCGACTTTAGATTATCTACCTGATAATCAGAAAGCCGACCATCTTTCAATAATAGCAAGATACCGTGTAGGTCAGGACATCCCTTCCCAGACTCATGTCAGCAAGCATGACATAGATGTAGGGACTTGTCGTCCTATTAAACAACATCCTTATAGATGTAACCCTGGGAAAAGAGCTCAAATGAAGCAGTAAACGGATTATTTGTTGCAGCATAGTTTTGCTGTACCCAGCGCTAGTCTTTGGGAGTTCACCCTGCCTCGTTGAAACCAAACCTGATGGATCTCCGAGACTTATTACAGATTACAGAAAGGTTAATGCTGTGACAGTTACAGACGCATATCCTTTACCTCGCGTAGACAATTGCGTGGACACGATCGGAAATGCTAAGTATGTCAGTAAGTTGGACCTGTTAAAAGGGTACTGGCAGGTTTCACTTACACCCCGTGCATCAATAATCTTTGCTTTTGTCACTCCGGATACGTTCTAGCAGTATAAAGTTATGGCGTTCGGCATGTGCAATGCACCTGCCACTTTTCAGTGTCTTGTGAATACTTTATTTTTGGATCTTACATTCTTTTCTGCATATTTGGATGACATTGTTGTGTTCACGGACAAGTGGGAAGAACACGTGTCCGCTTTAAAGATAATATTCGCGTGATTAGCTGACGCATCTTTAACCCTGAATCTAGCAAAGTGCGATCTTGGCAAACAGGTGGGACAGGGAGCCCTGCATCCGGTTGAAGCTAAAGTGATTTTGATAACCCAATTCCCCATTCCAGAAGACAGGAAGGCATTACGACATTTTGTGTGCATGGCGGGTTATTACAGAAACTTCTGTAGGAATTACTCCACAGTTGTTGAACCGTTAACTTTCTTAATGAGTCCCAAGCAGGAATTTCTATGGAATCTCGAGTGCCAGCAGGCTTTTGATAGTGAAAAGGTTCTACTAAAAAATGCACCCGTGCTAGCTGCTCCTAATATGGAGAGACCCTTCAAACTGGATATAGATGCCAGTGCTGTAGCAGCTGGTGCTGTGCTCCTCCAGTCTGATAACAATGGGATTGATCACCCTCTCTGTTATTTCTACTATAAGTTCAGCCAGCACCAATTGCATTATTCCACTATTGAGAAGGAAACACTGTCGTTGCTACTGGCACTCCAATACTTCGATGTATATGTGGGATCGTCTCCTGTGCCCATTCAGGTATTCACGGACCACAATCTGTTAACCCTCCTGAGTCGCATGTGTAACCACAATCAAAGATTGATGTGATGGGCACTCATTCTGCAGGAATACGAGGTGGACAACCTTTTTGTGGATGCCTTGTCACGTCTTTAAGACTGTTTATGGTTATGCTCGTGATATTGATGGTTTAACCTGTGTTTTGTGTGTATTGCAAATTGAGGATGTGTTCAAAGATCTGTGGCCAGATTTTAAGGGAGGGGGTGTTACAGCCCCTGGCCTTTCTGGATTGGACTTCGGCCTGTCAGTCTACACCAGGATATGCAAATGACGCTGTGCCAGTGCTGCCTCAGGATTGGCTGTGGACCAGCATCTGCAGTTCCTCCCCTCCGCCTCTGCGATTGGTCGCTATTGCTCCCGTACTCTAGCTGGAAATCATGAAGGGTGCCTCGCCCTTAAATAGGAGGACCTGTCATCAATCATGGCAGCTGTGTCAGTAGGGCACAGTTGGCCTCGTGGTTGCTTCACTGTGAGAGTACTAGCAGAACTCGGTAACAGTTGTGTCAGTGGACACTTGGGTTGTTGTTCTGAAAAGGTTTTGTTACCCTGAATGTTTTTTTTGTTCTGGCTGTTCAAGTTCAGCTTCCTCACTAGGAGAAGCTCCCCTCCTTTTGTAGGACACCTTTTGTTTATTTTGTTGTATTGGTTTACCTGTAAAAGGACACTTTCAGTTGTACATTTGTAAATAGAGAATTTTTGTAAATAAATTATTGATTATTTTTATTTACACCCGGCTTGTTGTGTTACTCCATCCCTTTGTAACAGTGATTTAGGACAGGTAGAAAAATATATACAGTTTATGTACATGTACTGTATACGTCATATAGAGCAAGCCTGATGAAAAGACAAACAAGTGAATGTTCTTTTTTTTGCTAAGCAACAGACTCACACAGGGGATAACTTACTGTCTATAGAGCATGAAACCCTATAGTCTGGTTTAAGAAATGCATACAATAAAATGACCCTGCAGGACCAGACAGTTGTCTTTTTTTCATTTAGATCACCATATAAAGCCTTATTTAAGCCTTTTGTCAAAGTCATGAACATCTGTGTGAGCAGATGAGACTAAAATGGGCAGATTGACTGCAACCATTGGCCTAAATAGTGGCTCAGTCCAAGTAAAAACAAGCTCTTCTGCTCACATTACCTGTCTTTGTCCAACATTAACTTTGACTTTATACACCATGTGAGGAATAATACTAATTTCTTTAAATTCCTTAAATGTTTCTTAAAATGTTTGAACAAGTTTAATCTTAATGAACATACACATATAATAGTGTTCAGACTATTTTTAAGCTTTGGCTTATTCAGGAGTAATATTGACTACAGGTTAATGCAGGGCTGTTTTTAATGCACTGACTGGTTTGTGTTCAGTGAGGCAGCTATCACAGACCAAAGGATAGACATAATGAATTTACTGAAGCATTGTCTGGACATATAAATAAAGGTATGGATGATGTCTGTGTCACCAAAAGCCTCACTGCTAAGATGTGAGCCTTGCTGAAAGTGAGAAACACTTTTAAATCTGAAGATACAGCTGCCCTCAGAACAGCAAGAGCCAACCTCAATGAAGCAATCAGAATGGCAAAAAGGGCCAATGGACAGAAAATCCAGAAAATAGTCATTTTCAAGATCACAGGAACTCCAGGAGACTGTGGCAGAGAATAAATCTGTCTCAGACTACAAGAGAGATGCTCATCCCTGTGATGATGGCGATAACTTCCTTAATGAACTCAATAATTATTTTAGACGGTTTGAAGTATTGAATGACACAATAGCAGTGAAGGACACACCTCATCCTGATGAGCAGGTTGCTGTGTCTGGATCTGGATAATGTCCTCCGGACTCTGAGGACAATCAATCCAAGGAAGGGTGCATACTCAGAATGGGCATAGCAGCTGACGCATGTCCTCACAGTTAACATCTCCCTGGGTCAGGCTGCTGTGTCATCATGCTATAAAACCTCCTATAAATCACAACCACACAACAATAAATGACTATTGCCCTGTAGCTTTAACACTAATTATACTGAAGTGCTTGGAAAGCCTGATCAAAGATCATATCACTTCTGTCCTACCCACCTCACTAGACCCACTCTAATTCGCTTACCGCCCGAACCGTGCCACGGAGGACACCATTCCCATTGCACTCCACCTGTCCCTGGAACATCTGCAGAAAAGTAATGTTCTCGGCATGATGCTGTTTGTCAACTTTAGCTCGACCTTTAATACCATCATCCCTCAACACCTGGTCAGCAAACTGGGCCTACTAGGACTGAGCAATCCCATGCAGAACTGGATTTTGGACTCTTTAACAGACAGGCTACAGTACGTACAGGGAGGAAAGAACAAGTCGGACACCGTTTCTCTGACCACAGATTCTCCACAGGGGTGCGGTCTGAGTCCCCTTCTCTTCGCTCTTATGACCCACAAACCACATCATCAAGTATGCGGACAACACAACAGTGGTGGTTCTCACTCAGGGTGATGAGGTGGAGGACTACAAAGAGTAGGCCAGGCATGTACAGAGAGGAGGTGAAGTCCTTTGAAGAATGGTGCAGCAGAAATAATCTGAACATGAATTTCAAAAAAACGAAAGAACTGGTGATCAACCTGAGGAGGAAACAGCCAACGCACAACCCGGTCTACAACAAGGACACTGCTGTCGGAATAGTGCAGAACACAACATTTCTACAGTTGCATGTGGCTAACAACCTCACCTGGTCTCTGCACACCTCCTTCATTGCCAAGAAGGTTCATCAGCGTCTGATTTTTTTTGGGCAGCCCATCTCAGCACATTAGTCCTCACCACTTTCTACAGAGGAACCATAGGGATCCTTCTAACTAGCAATAACTCTGTGGCATGAGAGCAGCAGCGCCTCAGACTGAAAAGCACTGAAGAGGGTGGTGAGGGGTGCTAAGAGGATCATTGGAATCTTGCAGCGTCCTGTATAGGGGACTTGGCAAAACCTTGCCTATCAAGAGCACTAAAGATTTCCAGTGACCCCACTCACCCTGCCTGGAAACTGTTCTCTCTCCTGCCCTAAGGCAGAAGGTATCGCAGCCTGAAATGTAAAACCGAAAGGTTTAAGAACAGTTTTTCCAACCGCCATCCGTCTTTTAAACGCATCACTGTCAATAGGGTGCAATTATTTCAGAAACCCTGCAATAACGTTCTATTTATGTGTGCAGTATTATTTACCTATTTACTATCATGTTATATTTTTATTTCACTAAATGAACTTTCATATCAGTATTTATTAGGTATCTTATCTCAGATGTTTTTAACTATGTGTCAAATATTATAATTTAACATAATTATTATTAGTAATTTAACATTTTGGGTCAGGATTTAAAGAAAACTTTATTTAAAAAACATTATTGTTTAATTAATAGATTGTATATCCTGTATATTCCTGAAATGGCAACACTTTTAAATTCTCATCTCATCCCTTTCTGACCGTTTCCAAGGACACCTTCACACTGCTTTCAATGTATGGAGCTTCTATTTACCGTCACTTACTGACACGCAGAGAACTGCTCTACAGCTACTACCAGTGATCCTGATGACGTGGTAAATGATGCATCAGCTGCTTTGATGTAAAGCACTTTATGGTTTTTAATCTGTTAAAAGGTGCTATATAAATAAAATTTCCTTCCTTTAATGGATTAAAAAAATATAGAATCAACTTCAAGAGGGCTGACCAAGCAGCACAGATTATGTGACGAGGTTGAGGTGAGAAGGGAGCCCAGGTATCAGACGTTTCTTCCTGGTCTTTATTTTAACTTCTAGTCTTTAATTTGTGTGAAACTGTTTCACACACCCTCTGTTTCATGCAAAAAAATGGAGTAGATTCAGAAATAAGTCTGTGGAAATCACCTTTTTTCCTTTCCAGGACTCCAGTGCTTGTGAGAAAATGGTTTTAGTAATGTATTCAGTTTGTGTTTATTTTAGGTTATCCTGTATAGTCTGAGTATACGAAACATTTCCTTCTAACTTAAAAATTTATATTTAACATCAAGGATATTTATTTGTAAAATAAGTTGGTTCTTTTCTTTCCTCCTAAAAACGAATTTGATTAAAGGCTCAAATTAATGATAACATTTCTCAGTATCTGTCTTACTCATTTTATTTAGGCATTTTAAAATAAACCTGAAAAAAACATCAAGTCTTTATGCAATTGTGGACATAAGCTCTTAGCTTTACTTTAATAAATTTGCTTCAATCAATAATTACATATTGAAAAATTTTACTTTGCTTGGCTAATTGATTAATAAACCTACAACGTCAGCCCAGAAAGATAAAAAACAAACTAGAGGTGAATGTTCAAACACAACTTGTGTTATTCTTGTACATTTTATTTCAGCAGAAGGCTAAATGTAGACGGGTTTGCGGTCATGTCACCTCTTTAGCCTCTTATCTTTACTCAGCTTCTGTTTTCTCTTACAGTCTCACACGGAGCATCTTCAGAAAGATAAAGACACAGCAACTAAAAACCTTGGACTGGTTCTTTTAGTGTCTGTTTATAAAATGCACCAAACAAAAAATCTAGAGATTGATCATTTAAGAAGACACTACTTATGTCTTGATGCTGGTCCCTTCAGTCTATTTACACAACATTAGGAAAAAGATTTATTATTTTGTTAGTACAACTAAAATTTGAAAAAATACAGATGTGATTTTACTCAACTTGACTAAAATAGTCTTAGGTGCTCAGCATTTTCTCCAAAGATTCATTTGTTTTTGTTTTTTATCTAAATGAAAAACAGTAATACAGGTGAATTCTTACTAATGCTCCTACTACTATCAAATTTTTAGCCTTCTTTTGTCGTAATCAGAAATAGTGACTCTAAAGCGATATATTAGGCCCTGTTTCGATTCACCGTCAACTTAAGTATTTCCAAACTGCTGCTGTCTAATAAAATCCTGATTCAATAACCTTTGTAATCTGATTATATTACCTTTAAAGTAAAAAAAAAAAACTTAGATGCAATGTCATCTCCTACAGGCAAATTTAAAAGGGACATCTTTTTTCCAGAGTCCAAAGCAATGTTATGTCTAAAGTAGTTAAGGTGAATAACTTTCACGCATGTTTTATAGGGATGGTGGTCCAGTTAAACCAGGTCAAACTCTAATTGCAGCTTGACTTAACTGTGCGTGTAACAGTGATGAGAGATCTGTCAATCACTGGGAAGCTAAAAGTGGTATAAGGCTTAAAGAACCTGCATGTCAAAGGTTTTATTCCACATACATACACCCTCATCATCAACATTCACCATTTATAATACACCTTTTTAGTGTGTTAAAAATGTGTCAGAATACATGAAAGGGAAAATACCATGTTTTTACCAGTTGTTACCGACTGCTTAAGCAGTGGTTTAATTTTTAGCATTTATATTAGCATAAGGGCAGCCTTTTAGGAGCCCGATAAGTGGTTTGTATTCATCACTGGTGTAATCACACAAGCCTTAAAACATCCCATCATTTGTCTTCATGCACTTCAGCCCTTCTTTTTTCAAGTCTCAAGTATATGAGAAAATAACCGTGGTAAGCATGTTAGCATTTAGCTGAAAGAACAACTGACTGCTGATGTCACTGGACTTATTTTACATGTGTTCACACAAACACACACATGCATATCTGTTCATAGGCAGTCAAACCAGAGCTGTGTGAAATAAAACCAACTCACCTCCTCTTCCTGATGTCCAGTTTCCCCAGCAGTGATGCTTCAGTGTCTGATCTCTGAGCTGAAGGGAATCAGCAGTGTTAGCATGTCAACAGCAGCCAGAAGTGACCGGCATGGATGTTAGTGTACAAGCAAACCAAACCTGACATTAATCCTCTCTAACCCGGCTTAATCCACCAACCTCTTCCTCTCTTCCTGCCTTGCAGCGCATCACTCCTTCTCTCTGCTTTCTTTAGGGATTGTGGAAATCTATTTCTTTCTCTTCTTGTCACTCAATCCATCTGTTTCTCTGCATCAATTTTCCATTTTCCACCTTTTATTGGATTGTGTTCATATTCTTTTATTTCCTTTCTTTTCAACCATTATAAGTACGTCAATGGATCACAAAGCTTCTTAACCCTTTAGCCCTTTTAGCAACACAGACACACACACGACTGTCCTTATGTCTTTGTGAGGGACCATTGTCCAGATAATGCATTCTAAACCAAATCTTTACCAATTATATCTTCAACCCACAAAAAAAAAACAAAAAAAAAACATACAGGGTAATGTTTGCATGTCTTTTCCAAAGTAAAAACTCCCTAAAACATCCAAATTTTCCCAAAGCATCCACATATGAACAGAACCTTACAATGGTCCCCATAAACGCAGATGAACGAGAAAACAAACACACAGCAGGACGGCAACAGCAGGAAGCACAGTGTTAAGATTACAACACACAATACCAGTTTATTTTGTGACGCATTAAATCCCAATGCAGCATCTGGGTGCTCAATAGGTTGGCTATTATTAGCTGTGTGTACACAGGGGTTATCCTTGGGCGAAACTAGTAGGTCACCTCTTCAAATTAACACGGATCCCTCCAAAAGAGAGACAGAAACAGTGACAGGCCTCACTAGTGAAATTGATGTGTGAAAGCATGGTAACAACTTGTTTTGGAAGCCTTTTGGTCTATTTTTAATCTTCTGAGAATAAAAATGTGGAGTAAACATATGGTTCTTGGTACAGATCCAGTAGATTGGGTTGCTGACATTCAGCAATTAGAAAAACAGAAATACATTGCTCTCTCATTCTTTAAAAGCAAAACGTAGAACAAGCACCAGTAATCTGTTTTTATTATTATTAATCAGTTTTATATAAGACACTTGCACGATATTTTACAAGTTGACTCGTTTCTTTCATTCATTCATTCATTCATTCATTCATTCATTCATTCATTCATTCATTCATTCATTCATTCATTCATTCA
>JBAMHW010000014.1:6029076-6041594 GCA_037177495.1 Rhadinocentrus ornatus | reverse complement strand
ACCAGAGTCCAGACTAAACATGGAGAAGCAGCATTTAGCTGTTATGCTGCGAACAAGTGGAACAAACTGCCAGTGGAAAATAAAATTCCACATAATGTAGACATTTTGAAATCCAGGTTAAAAACATTTCTTTTCTCATGTGCCTATAAATGAATTCTGCACGGTAACTTTTTAACGTTTCTTCTTAATAATTTTAATGTAAGTTATTATTTTATTGTGATTCACACTGTTTGTTGCTGCCTTTTATTATTTCTTAATATCTGTAATGCGTTTGTTTTATGTAAAGCACTTTGAATTGTCCTGTACATGAAATGTGCTATACAAATAAACTGCCTTGCCTTGTGTAGACTAAGTCCAAGATGTTGTTTCTTCTGGTTGGTAAATCAACATACTGATGCAAATGTGGGAGGATAGTCTTAAGTTCTGCATGTTTAAAATCACTATTGAGGATAAGAAAGGCATCTGAGGGAGCTGCCTGCTCCTCATTGATAACCTGAAATAGTTCACAGAGTGCCTCCTTTCTATCAGCGTTCTTAGTGGTTTGGGGAATAAAAACCTCTCAACTTCTTTTCTATCAGGGTGAGCAGAGTTAGAAGCCACACTAAAGGTCGAGTGTTTCAAAGAGTTTTTCCCCAAAACAAAAGAAACCTCCCAGTCTCAGTCCTTAAAATGTCCCCCGAGGACATCCTTGCAGGCAGCCACTGGCAGCGGTCAGTCCTTGCAGACGCACTTACTCCGGTGTTCAATGACTTCTTCATAGAACCTCGCTCTTCAACGACCTGCAGGCAGGCCCCTGTTTCACTGGGGAATTCCCCCACCCCTTTCGCCTGGCCCTGCAGTTGGCGTCTAATTTTGGATCCATATTATGGACTGATAGATGTATTCAAACTTATACCTACACGGTATTTCTACGGCTGAGTAGCTTAACCCATGGGTCCCGGGTCAACTGTTGGTCAACTGACCCCACAAGCACTCGCTTATATGGGAGGAATTCCTGCAGCTTGCACACAAAACCACACTGCTTCTCCTCAATCAGAGGTTCAACTATCCGACGGACCCTCTTCTCCTGGACCCCCTGAATAGACCTTACCAGGGAGGCTTAAGGAGTGTGATCCCCCTGTAGTTGGAGCACACCCTCCCGAGAACTGTCTCCGGTGTCCGCGCAATGCTGCAGAGTGGGTTTGCAGTAACTGAAATATTGATGTTAAATCTGAACCGAATTCTAAAAAAAATGTATAGATAGCTGTCACTCTGCTCAAGTGGACAAAACCACCTGGATGTTACACATTTACAACTGCTCGCTAGGGACAATATTCCTACAATGATCACTGACCAAAAAAAAAGAAAGAAAGAAAGCTGAAAAAAAAAAAAAGAATTCCAGAACGTAAACATAAATCGTCCCCTTCAGTTGGCTCATTCACACCAATAAACAATGTAGCACAATCAATTTATGCTGTCTTGGGGATTTTGCTTGTACTGGTTGTACCTAATTCAGTTTCCAGAATCTGGCCAGCATGAGCAGCTGAGAAGGCTGCAAACTATCCAGCATGATGTGCTATGACGCTTTCTATTGTTCTTCCCCTTTGGCTCACTGGTGTTTACTTTCACGCTGAAAGCTTACTACACCACAGTTCACTTGCAAGCGAACTATGACCCCCAGTTTTTGAACAAACCGGAGTTTAAATGAGCATTCACACTACTCCAAATTAAATGTACTGACTGTGGAAGTTGACTTGTACAAGCAGAGTTGTAGTAGATTTGTTCAAAGTGAACCAGAAAGGTCCACTGTGAGTCTTCCCTATGGCAGCTGCCACTTCATGTGGAACACCATGACCCCAGATGTTATGTTTCTCATGTCTCATTATTTAAAACCCATTTGCTACTTGACTTCCTTTCCTCTGTCGTTCTGCAATTGGTTCCATTTCCTTACATCATCACCCTTGGACTTTGACAGCTTTCTTTGGGGACAAAGGGGCATGCATTAGTGCTTATGCAACTGGAAGCTTCCACATTTGGAAAGGCAGCATTAATGGTGAAAAGCATATGTAACAGATGTAAAAAAATGTTACTGTAGGGTTGGTTGCATTTCCCGGCAACACCAGCACAATGAGAACCCCAGATGGAAATGTTAAAAGGAATACATTTATTTATTAGTAAAATAAATCACAATAAAAAGAAAGTACCTAAAAACCTAAAAATGCATTAGAAAAAAAAGGGAAGAGAATAAGATTAAAAGTCCACCATGCTGCCATTCCCAGTTGCTTCAACCACTGCTTCGTGATCCCAGACAGTCCAGTCCGGCATACCGCTCCGGGATTTCCTTGGCGTGCTGATTATCAACCAGACGGCGCTCCTGCAAGACTCTTCCCTCTGCAGTCCGATCCATATTTTCTCTGCCAGGACGTCCACGCTCTATACGCCACAGTCCGAACCATAATTTCCATGCCAGGCCTTCTGCGCCACCGCTGCCGTCGTTGCTGCTGTTAGGAGAGGAAAATAAAATCAATGCCAGCCTTAAGGCGGATTTATGCCTGCTGATGCTGGTGAGTTTGCTTTCGCACTCGAGCGTAGGGGATGTGCGTCGTTTTGGTGTCTGTTGCAGTTTCTCCTCCTAACATGAAGGTGGTAGCAGGGGTGGTATGGGCCGGTTAACTCACCAGGCCATTTCCATGACGCGACCATCCCCTGGCTAAAGTGGCAATGTGACATCTGGATTCCATTGAATCGACACTCACAATTTCCTACAGGAAGGAAAGTGGTCATGCCTCGCCGGGAGCGTGGGTGTGGGGTCTCCCCAGGTGAACTGAGTGTATCTGATCTTTTATTTCTTCCCTGTATGTTAAGGGTATTCGGCCTGGGCGACAGCTGCAGTGGCTGCATGATGGAACTGATGGGCCTGGAAGGAAAAGTGACGGAAATTAAGAGGCCAGCCTGGCCTGGACTTTGTTGGTAACAGTAAAGGTGGATTTATGCTTGCGTGTCTTCTGCGTCCGCACCACCACCGTAGGCTCTATGTAGCTCCGCGGAGGCTCGACGTGCACCTTATCCAGACATGACGTGCACCCCTGCTACGCAGATGGTTGACGCGGAAGTACCCCCTTGTGATTGATCAGTTTGGAATCACGTGTTGCCGGATATCTGGATCTTGGGGCTGAATTTGTGTGGTAACCACCGTTTCTAAAACAATAACCAGTGGATCAAGTTAATTATTAAAATAACTACATTTTATAGATACCGTACAGTTGCAGTTTCCTTTAGGATAGTATGGCAATCACCTCTTTCTGTTGAGTATTACTCCTGAAACACAATTAGTTACATAATAGTCAAATTAACGAAGTCAGTGGTTGTCGGCTACTTCACCCTTCCGTAGTTTACGTAAATGCTCTTCTTCTCTCGTCTTTTAAGATGGTCATACAGACAAAAACTCACTATTGCCCCCTGGAGTTACAGGTTCTGATAGGTCACAGATTTTAGTGTAACACCAAGCATCCACCCGTCCCCCGTTTGTCCGCATCCTTTCTCCTGCCTGCCTGCCTCCCTTGCTTTGTATTTGGTGTCTTATTTATGGGAGAGATAACCAGTGACGTCCCATCTGCAAAGTGCACCTTTGTTTAATGATTAAGTAACCATCCAAGTCCCACAACACACAATATAATGCACAGCAGTAAAATTAAAACATGGGGTTACCTGACCCCACGGTAAAAACAAGGCAATTTTTTGCATATTGTGACACATGTACATGTTTATGGGCAGGTTTTTCCCATGTTGCTTTACATTACAACCGCTATTACATCAGCATGGCTTTGTAGTAGAAGAGTCCAGGAAGTGGACTGGCAAGCATGTAGTTCAGGCCTTTATAAATAAAAAAAAATTAAGCTTATCATGAATGGAAAATAATAATAAAAAAAAAAGATTAAGGACTATTGAACAACTAGAATTCTCAAAACACACAGGAATAGGAAAACATGCCTCTCGTTAAAGTTAAGCTGCTGCTCTTTTAAGTTCTTATATGCTTACAGGCTGTTAAAATAAGAGGGGATGCTGTACAACTTTAAATACAGCTCTGTTACAACTTTTTTTGAAACCTGTTGCTGCCATCAAATTCTAAATGTATTTCAATAAAACACAAATTTATGACATTTAAAAAATGCAATTTATTTCTGTTTTTATTTAAATGTGATTCACAGTCTCAGCTTTGTTGGAATTGAGTTACAATTATATATAAGAATATATAGCCCAGGCGACACTTTAATTTATGATTAATAAAGTCAATATTTGAAGCAGACATTCTGCTTTGCAGTACTTCACTTGTCACTTGGGTATAGAAGT
This sequence comes from Rhadinocentrus ornatus, assembly GCA_037177495.1. Taxonomy (NCBI): domain Eukaryota; kingdom Metazoa; phylum Chordata; class Actinopteri; order Atheriniformes; family Melanotaeniidae; genus Rhadinocentrus; species Rhadinocentrus ornatus. The sequence goes on along the minus strand of JBAMHW010000014.1, from coordinate 6,037,265 downwards.
CACTTGGGTAACCTGAATTGCATTTTTTATTTGCGGAAATTGGTGGTTTCTGCCACAAAATAGTACGTTATGTTGAGAAACATCAGAATTCTCAGTAAGAACAGCATCCTATAAAAGAGACACAGTCCAGCCAAATTGTGAATGTGCATGTTTATTGACAAAATTTTAAAGCATTAATGCCATTTCAATGTGCTGGTAATACAGAAAAACCAAGGGGGCAGCGACGGTGTGGCGAGAGAAAGACAACAAGTCAATCTTTGGATGAAGATTTAGATGCAAATTGAAAGTAACTCATGACTGATTCTAAGCTTCCTAAGAAGTTGATGGTGCAGAGTAGGTAGGTTGAAGACAAGGTAAAACATGACTGATTCGAAGAAAAAAGCTTCTCAGTTCAGGTTCTGGGCAGCTGGCTCTAGTCTTAAAGAGAAAAACACTCAACAAATGTAAGACAGGAAATCATGCAGTATACAAACAAACTTGTTAACCCATATACTGCATGAAAGCAGATAACTGATTGCTATATACACCATAAAGTACTTTAACATATATTTATTAATTGTTCTATTGCTGTATTAATAAGTTTGGTAAAGCTGTCCCGCTTCACTGCATCAGGTTAGGTTAAGTTTAGGTTATCAAAGTTCAACCCCTGACATTTCCTTAGTTAAACAAAAGTTGCATCAACCAATTGTGTTGAGGTTTTTCTTTTATTAAGCCTAGTTTTGAACATTGACTTATGTTGTTGCTCATAGGAGTGTGGAGTTTGTCCATGACTGAGAAACAAGCAGAGTGGCTTTTGATGCAGAGTTGTACTTTCATGTGAATGTTTGGAGCTACAAAAATCAGCTGTTATTCAGTGTTATCTACATTACAAAACAGTAACCTGTTGAAGAAGCTGCTAAAACATTATTCAAAAACTCTGATTGCTGAGTTTTCTCAACGTCCAACCAACCGTTTGCTGCCAGTCAGAGAAATCAAACCTTTGGATATCACTTGACTTTTAATGTCTCTAAAAATTGTGGTAACACAAGCAAAATCTTTAGCATCACAAGCAATCAGAAAGATTTGACACCATTTTTGTTATATGCCTTTTTTTAAATTTAATTTTAAGTGTTTTGAGTGACCAAAAGAAAAAGAAAAAAATTTGAAAGGGGGAATTTCCCTCATATTGTACAGAATCCTTAAAATGGGGGGAAGAAAATAAATAAAATAAAAATAGATAAGGTGACAAAAAGGTAGGCCAAACAGACATAACATAACCAAATAAATAAGCAAAATAAATTATTGATAAAAATAAAATGAAAAAAGACAACAGTACAAAATAAGATTTCTGTAATACCTCTAATAATACAGTTTGTTCCATTTTTACTCTAGTGTTAGACACATCAGTACTGAAATGCAAGGGCACCAGGGAATTGAGAAGAAATCAACACGCAGGTGTCGACAGACATATCCACAAGCACACACATATCCAACTAAATCACTGAAGGTTATCAGCATTACCAGGTCCACATTATAGAGGAGCTTTGCGGAATTGAGAGAAGTAGTTTGGAAAGGGTTTCCAGCTCTTGTTAAATTTGTTACCCTGATTTTGGGTAGAGTAGCAGATCTTTTCTAATCTTAGATGCGACTGAATGTCCAAAAGCCACTGGGTGTGCATTTTTGTTATATTTAAAGACTGTATTTAAAGATATTTATATCATAAATACATGACAAAGTACTTAATATATTGGTATAAAGTTACATTTTTCAAGAAACAGACTCATTCATTTAAAGAAAAAAAAGATAATAAAAGTTGATCATTTTACTTGACAGAACAACCTCTTTAAGTGTTTAGAAATTTCTTTCATTTTCACTCCATATATGATTGGATTAAATAGAGGATGATACAACATTAACTGTAAAGTCATTATTAATCGTGCTGTTTTTGAAATATCCGATTCCAGTCTAAGTATAATAATATCATAAACACAAAACAATGAAAAACTGGTTAAAACCAGCAGATGTGGTAAGCAGGTCTGTGCAGCTTTTGTTCTTAGTGTCGACCCACTACGATAAGATATTAGAAGTATCTTTGCATAAGTGAAAATTATATAGAGCATGGGCAAAAATACTATACAGAGCAAAACAATCACACCATACACAGACAGCGTTCTTGAGGTCACACAATGCAGTTTGTAAACTGAATTGTTGCAAAAGATTCCTCTCAAGGTGAAGTTACAAACTGTCTGGTTAGCACTGAGAATAGTTGATCCAACCAACAGACAAGTTGGCAAAAGCAAAGCCAAAACCAAGAAGAAACAGACAGTAGTTTTAGTCATTATAGTTGGATACTGCAAAGGTTTGCATATGGATGCATGTCTGTCATAAGCCATGGCTGCCAACAGTAAGAATTCTGCACCGCCTAAACTGTAAAATAATAAATACTGAAAATGGCACATCGTGTGTGATATGATCTGCTTCTTAGATATAAAATCAATCAAGAGCTTTGGGTAGATTGCGGTGCTGAAAAGTAGAGAGTTCAGTAACAAAGCTGCAATGAAAATGTACATTGGCTCGTGAAGGTTTTGGTGAATCACAATGAGAGAAACAATGATAGAGTTACAGCAGAGTATCAGAACATAGACTGTAAAAATGATCAGAAAATAGACATACCTGTATTTTTCCAGCTCTACATACCCATCAAGTGTTATATACATGACATTTGATTTGTTGTCCATCAAAACCTATCTATACTTTAAAAAGCACAAAACTTCACTAATGGATGTTCAGCACAGAGGGACAAAGAGTCCTTTAAAGGTACTATGAGCATGCAGTCTGAATGTGATTTAATTCTCAGATACCTGATGTTGAAGCGCAGAGTGCAGTATCTGAGTTTGCGGGATGTTTATATTAGACTTCCCCAACCCTCCAGGATCTCATTACACTCCTCAACAGAGTCAATACATAAACTTTTCCCTAATTTGGAGGATTTTTTTTTTTTTTGTGGGGGGGGGGGGGGTGGCCTAATGTTGCTTTCTGATTGGTAAATAAACTCCTGCGGCACAGTCTAATTGTCATTCTCTCGATCTGGGCTATTTCTGTCTAGATTGGGTCTGCAGTGTTTTAAAAATGTAAAACATTTAGTGCATGTATTTTCACAAGAGAAAATGTATCTATTTTAACAGAATAATTTTTAGCCATTGTTTCATAATTTTCACAGTGTGCCCACTAATTACATAATAACATAAAGGTACTCGGTTAGGTGTCGGGCCATCAAAACCCTGATAAAAGCACGTCATCCGGTAGTTCATGGAGTGTTCAGGTGAAGAGGTTTGTGATTTCATAAATATTCCAAACTGCACCTGACTGTCAGATATCGTTCCTCTGTGTTTAGAAGATCGAATGGTTCTCACAGATTGGTGCTATTTGTCCCTTGCTGGCAGCTGTAGTTTCAAGATGGCAGACCGTCATGGGGCTTCCCTACCTGCTTGCCCATCATATGAAGGAATAAATCTAAAAGTTTTTGCTTCCGAGAATGTCAGATCATAACAGGAAATCATAGTACACCAGTGATAACACATATATACATGCAGACAGTGATTATGGCCTGTAAACAACAGAAAATGTTACACATTTAACATACTTTTCTAAGCTATTTCTCCTTATTGTTTTGATTTTGTGTTGAAAGAGAAGTGTCAGAAGTTGCTCACCATATTTATCGTACAAGCAAAATGTGACTGACGTGGCACCATAACTGTTAACGTTTACGTTTCAGGTTGTACTTTTAGGTTTGTATGTTCAATGTTGTATATTTACCCTCTTTTTTCATCATATATTCCTTATATCAACAAGGTTTGAATATTGGGTAGAATGTAAATGAAAACAGAATGAAATGCAAATCCCATTAACAAATTTTAGCAATTAAGTATTTTATTCATAACAGAATGAAGATTAAAACTTTTAAAGCAAAACATTCTACTCTAATCAAAAATACAGTGTTAGTTGCTTTTAAATTTTGAATATAAGGAGCAACTTAGGAGTCTCTCAAAAGTAAAGATGAGCAGAGGTTTCGCAATCTCCAACACTGTCAGCAAATTATGTAGCACATTCACTTCCTTAAAGTAAAATGGTTTCAACTATGTGATATAAAAAGACTAGTAGAAGAAGAGATGAGATCTTTGGGTTATCAAGTTGCAGGCATGATCATGTCAGGATCTTAAGGTTTCCTGTTCCAGAGAGAAGTGTTTTAGTTAGTTGAACCTAAGTCTACAAATAACTTTTTCTGAGCTGAGAAACTCTCACTTTTACTTCCAGAACAGTTGCTTTCAGTTGGTTCAATCAACTCTGAGTATCTTTACCCAGAGTTCGGCACGTGCACAAACCACAATAAAAAAAAAGACAATCAATGGAACTCCAAAAACTAGATTAACTACGGCAACTGCAAGTTATTTACACCACTGTAACAAGAACTGCTCCTTCAAAAGTACAGGGAGCACAAAAAAGTATTTTGTAAATACACATATATATATACGGTATGTATATATAAATATATACGTATATATATGAAAACTCTTCCTTCACCCAACCTCCCTTTCTTAGGCTGGATGGCTGTTTATCTCAAGCTCGGGTCCTTTAACAGAGTCCTGGGAGCATGAGGGTCCTTCGCAGTATCTTAGCTGTTCCCAGGACTGTGCTCTATATTACATATAATTTTTTTTTCTTTCTTTACTTATTCCCTCCTCGTACACATATGTATAAATATATATATACTACACTATACTATAAGTTGTTTTTAGAGTCTAGAGACATTGTCCACCAGCAGGTGATGTCTGAGGTAATCAGACGACAGGAATTGCGGTACAATCTAGTACAGTGACATATAAATGCTGCTTCAAAAAATTGCAAAACACGAAACTAAAATACAAAATTTCCCAACTTTTAAAAAAGTGGGAGACAGAGTACTGAGAAAGAATGTTAGAATTCAACAAAGAAAATGTGAAAATCTGGAAAGGAATTGGCTGGGTCCATTTACTTTAATAGCAATAGATGGTAAACATGCCGAACTTTAGTCAGATACTTTCTTACCCAAAATTAACACAGACCAGCTACGGTTTTTCAAACAAGCCCGGAGAAGTGTATCTGAAATAAAAGTGAACAAAGTGGCTGTTAAGCCTGGCCTGTCAGCTAGGGCTGCTCGATTGTGGGAAAAATGATAATCACGATTATTTTAATTGAAATTGACATTGCGATTGTCTAACACGATTGCAGGAAAAAGAAAATCTCTACCTGTCCCCCTACCATCTTGGATTATATGGGAAGTGTTTGCATGAGTCAATGATCAGATTATGCTTCGTAAAAGCAGCATCTTGGGTTGTAAGCCAAGTGTTTGCATGAATATTTTATCAGGCTATGCTTTGTACTATCAGTACAATTGGAAATCCCTATGTGCACACCATGTAAATGCCATAATTGGAATATTGTGTGTGGGATAGTCAATAGTCAGACTTCTTCTATGCATGCCATGTCGCTGTATGTTTTCAACTATCAGGCTAAATTTAGAAGTAAGTGTTTCAAGGGTCAGTGTTCTCTCTTCTCATTAATGTTGAATGGGGACAAATTGCAGTGTTAAATTTAATTCTTGGACCTTTGCTTTGCTTTGTTTATGAACCTGTTGCTGGAATTCTGAGGCAACTTTTCCGAACACAAACCCAGTCACTGAAATAGCCAGAGTAATTGTGTGTCTGATGTTGTGACTGAACATTTGAACATGCAAATGTACAAGGTGCACTTCAAGCTCAGGTAAATTAAAGACACACTCAATACAGGTTGGATGCTGATTTTTTCATGTGTGAAATACTTCTGGTTTGTGGTGTTTAGGTTTTTAAGACATTAACGGATAATGAGTCAAATGTTACTTATTTTCTTCTGGATAGATATGTGGAACTTGGCAAATACAAATATGTTTACTTTTTATTATGCTTATTGCCTACATTCTAATCATCTGCTGTAATTCGACAATTGTGTACCTGATTTGGATTCACAAAAACCTCCACGAGCTCATGTACATCTTTGCAGCTTTGTTGCTTAACTGTGTTCTTTACAGCACCAGTATTTCTTCTTCTGATTGACTTTTTATCCGACAAACCAATCATATCATATCCAGCCGGTCTCGTCCAGTTTTTTTAATTTTACTTTGTAGGCCCTGCAGAATTCTCTTGTAGCAGCCATGGCCTATGATAGATATGTGTCGATTGGATATATCCAAATATGGTGACAACCACGATGATATTCATTTTTATTGGTGTAGCTTGTTTGTACCTGCTTTGCATTCAGTTATCCCAATAATTGTGATAAACAATGCTAAAGTTAACTCTGTAATTTTAAATTTCAAGAAATATTTTGTAACAATGCCGTTTACAGACTTCAGTGTGAAACATCAAGATTGATGACTATATACGGTATTTGTGCTATATTAGATGTCATGCTTCCTATTTTCTTCATTGTTTGTTCGTTTACAAATAATACTGATAATAGCCTACCGAAGTTGTAAGGAGGTGAGGAAAAAACAGCTGAGACCTGTTTACCCCACCTGTTCAGCTTGACTTGTTTGAGTGTATATGATATAATCATTGTTCGAATAGAATCAGACTTTCCAAAAATAGCACGTTTGATCATGACTTTGCTGATGCAGATTTCTTTAATTTTGAGCCCATATATAAATGGATTAAAAAAAAAATTATACAAAAATATCTGCAAACTGAGCCAACTCGGATCTAATGTGAGCTAACCGGCTAATGGAGGTAGGCGGGCTAAAGCTAAAGCGTACTGTTAGCCAGCTAAAAACCACGTTTGTGCTGCACTCTCCCTTCTTGCAGTGATTTTGGATACATGTCAGTCAAAAGGACACGCCCCTAATATGCCTATTTTAAAGATTAAATAACATCCAAACGGATGAGTTCGGAAAAAAATCCACCCCCCTCACAGTTGTCATGAAGGTAAACTTGACTTATTCCAATACATTAGTTACAAAATGTGTGGGACTGAGTTATGTAGCTTCAGTTTCGGTAAGCATTTTGCCACACAGGGTGGGGTGCAAAACTCCTGTTTTGCCTGGTGCACCCGCTGGCCCTGTCTGCCAGCACCCTGTATCAGGCCTATTCCCAAATACGGCCGCTGAGGTTCTTTGGCTCTGCTGGCACCTGCCTGAACTTCCACCACTAGTGCTACATCACCACCAGGGCATCGTTTTTTTTTTTTTGCTTAGGGGTTTAATATTCATACATATAGTAGTAATCAAGAACATGCAATAAACAATAAAGTAATATGAATAAAAAATACATCATCATTACTAGCAGTATCATCATCTAAGACTACCATAATCATGTGACAGACAATAATGTTTTACAATTATTTTATTAGAAGTGAAAACAAACCTTTTTTTGTTTTATAGGCACAGTGTAATTAGGATACTTATAGTATAAAATCTGATATATTCTGGCACATATCAAAGTTTTGACTCTAGAGTATCAATACCGCAACCCTGACATTTTAGTAAAAGTACTACCAATATGTTGATCTTTAACTAGTCAACTGTGTATTTGACAAGTTGAAGTTTTGCCTCTTCAAAAAAATTATATTTCTTGAAAGCTATAAATTTGCTGAAAAATTGGGACTACTTACATAAACTACCAATTTCCATACTTAAGATAAATTATTGTCTCCATAAAAAGTTCCTGCATACATACGTTACTAATTTAGCCCAGTTGGTGGCACTGGTAACTATCTCTAGAGTGGATTATACAACCCAGCAAACAAAATAAACTCAACAGAAAAGCACCAGGGTGATGAAAAGTTGCATGTAATGTACAATATCACACAGGGTTAATTAAGAGTTGTCAAACTAAAGTGTCACTTATTGGGCTCCAAGTTTTCATGAGAAGGTTTAATTAGTTCCATGGAGAAAAAACAATCCATTAAAAACATTTCATCATACCCAAACCTTTCCCTTTATGTATTTTTGGAGGTGAACATATACTGAATGCAGTTGATACTTCAGTGCAGGCTGTTTGGTTTTCATGCTAAAGGTGAAATTATTTTTTCTATCTGTGTTGTTCATATTGACTTTACAGTCTCTGTTTTATTACTGAACAGTTAGTTTAAAAAACTATGGAAAATAGTCCATCACTTAATGCAACATCATATATTATAAC
>JBAMHW010000014.1:5963737-5988234 GCA_037177495.1 Rhadinocentrus ornatus | reverse complement strand
TATATATATATATTTTTTTTTTTAAATAATTTAATTTAAAGGATTGAGTCGGATGAACCCTGTCTAGCACTGTCACCTCACAGCAAGAAGTTTTGAACACCTTTTCTCAACCCTTTTCTTTTTTTCTTTTTTTAAAAATTTCAATTAAAACAATATTCTCAGAAATTTAAGAAATAAGAAATCAACCTGTTCCATGTTTGCCAGTGCCTGCATGGATTGCTTTTTTTAAATAAATTTTTAAAATTGTTTTTCAGCAATAAATCCATATTTCTTCAGTTCATTTTAGATGTTTTTTTACAGAAGATTTCTATGAATATGCTGACATATGTAAAAAATGTGTTTTTTGTGTTTAATCACTGCATTTGCTGAGTACATAGACTCTGTTTCTGCCAAGTCCATAAAACCTTTGAATTAACCTGTCTCTTTTAATCGAATAGGAACCTTCTGAATGCCAGAGTGGAAACCTGGATGCACCTTCTATCATCAAAGAAGCCCATCTTTAGACAAATACAATAAACCTCAGAATCTATCATCTCCTTATTGCAACAGTCTAAAATACTGAGGATCAGAATATTTTTAGGTTAATTTCACTTCTAAGAAGAGTCGAGATGTACAATGCTACATAATTGAATAAGATTAATTGATCATGAATGTTTTTATATGTGTTTGAATCACTGATTTCATAAAATCTGCAAGACAAATCTAGGAAACAATTGTGCCTTGACAGTTTTATGTGTGTTTGCACAGCACAATTACTTATTTTAGGTAAATACCATGGACAACTACCATTAGCCTACCACGATGAGTCGATACTAGTTTGGTCATTACATAGACAGTGATCAATGTAAATACAATGTCAATTTTTTTTCTTATTATATTTGGAAGAAGATTGTGACAGAATTTCCTCTGTAAGGCAGTTTGCAGTAATGTAAAATTAGAAATGAAAAGGAAGGAACTTTTGTGTTTGTAACACATTTCATGTTTTTTTATGTAATATGAAATGAAACTACTTTTGAGTAGTAATTTCCTTTTATCATACACACCTACATTTATCATACACACTTCACTATCATTCTGTTATCAGGGTACAGATGGAGGTGATTACAACATGAGGCATGTTCAGAGATAATGCGATAAGCACACAAAGAAGCTGTATTTTTCCATAGCCACTGCATGAGGTCATGCTTGAAATGTTGATGGAAAGGTAATATAGTTTGTAAGTTTGGTTGGAGCTATTATTACTTATCTTGTTTTTTAAAAATGAACAAATAAAACAGCAAACAAATTTTGGATGTTTAGTGAAGTTAGACATCTAGAAAAAAGGAGTTGCTATGATAAAAGAAATGATTCTGACTATCGGCATTCTCAAATCTCTAATATGCAAGAAAACTAAACTGCATTATACCCTTTAGCCACATGATGGCAGCATTGCAACATATTGTCCTGTGAAATGTGAATTTCAGGGCACAGGAGTCAAGTGAGCTGCAGAGTTTAAGAAAAACAAGGTATGGCACTGTTATGTGTATGTTATGTAGTTATGTCATATTACCTATTTATTATTTTAATCTTACCTTTGACAATAGATGCAGAATTGCCTAAGCGAGACACAAGTGAAGTTGCCATTGGCATAAAAAGATGAACTTGCTTTTGAGCAGTTCCGTTATGAGATCATTCTGTCCTAAAGCCAGCAGTGAAAAAGCAGCTCCCAGTTGACTGATTCTCTGATGATCTCATTGTCCTCTTTTTAGTCCATGACTGATCCTTGGCACACTACTGTTCTAAAATTTTGTCTTTTTTTTTTTTTTTTTAGTACTGCAGGTTTATCAGCACCCAAGTTTCCCTATTTAAGTTTTGTTATGGAGGAATATATGGACTGTAGACATGAAGGCTTTCAAAGGACAAGCAGGGTGTGCGATCTTACAATTGTTGGGGAAACTCCTGAATGTATGCCCACCCAAATGTAGAATCTAATGCTTGAAAAAGGCCCCTTGTTTATGTATGACATTTAGAGTCACTTGGAAGAACTTGTTGTATGTTCAAATGTTTAAAATGTTATTTTGTTCTTACAATTATCTTTTGTTTTTTTTGCTTCACTTCATCACTGAAACCCAGCAAAGTTTCTAATGTAAAGTTGGATTTTCTTCTGAAACAGGTTGAAAAGAATATGTTTTTTTTTTCCTAACCTGGCATTTTACCAAATAAATTTTATTAGTGATTGATGACTTGTTTGAGTTGTAAAGAAGCAACAGGTCTTTAGCATGTCCTTACATTGCTGACAGGTGAAAAACAGTAAAAACTGCAATGGTGTGTACGAGCCATGTCATTTTATGAATATACACATCCCTTTGACCATGTATCTAAAGTACAAGCTAGATTTGGCACATCTTAAAACCAAAGAATTGGCACAGTAACTTGTTACGATTGCAGTTTCAAGATCCAAAACTCACTTTATTGATGATTACACAACACAACTTGTAAAACAAATGCTCTCCATCTCCTTGTCTTACCAGCATCACAGATCATCATCAACGCATGAAGTAGTAGTGAAATCATGTCTCTGACTCCTCGTTGTTGAGTCTTCATCTCATTGGTCTCAAGTCAGTGAACAGCAGTCAGAAGTAGGCTGGGTACACTCCACTTCATCTCTTGCACCATGGTGGTGTTTCTTCCAGCAATGTTTGAAGTGATGTTGGTTCAAGGGTATGTTATTCATAACCTTATAAAGGCTATTGAGTTGCATAAAGATAAAGACTTTATGCAACGTAGTAGCATTTAGGTAATTCAATTTGACAAGTTTTCAGTAAAAAGCCGTGTTAAGGTGTTAGGAGTAGAATTCTGTAGGGCACAGTTTTTGCCTACTGCTTGAACACTTTTTGCAAACCTTCGGCTCATTGTGTCAAAACTTTACACACAAGCACACAACACTGGGACATAAACCATTCACATCTGTTGAATTGAAACTCTGCTATCAAAACCCAACAATCCTTTGTCAAAATGTCACTGATAACAAAATGATACACACTTGCATCTTATAAATACACTTTCAGATTAGCAGCAACATGCTAGTGTACTTTATATGAAACACTGCAGTTTTTATTTTTCACTGTTTCTATTCAGTTCATCAGTTAGCATTGTTTGAACTCAATGCAAAACTTTTTTTCCAAAAAAGGTTTTCACAACAACCAAAAATGAAGGTTACAAATGAAATCAACTCCATACTACACATCACAGTACTACCTGTAACACATGTTTTCCAGTCTGAATGTCCTTATTGTGTAATGGATGCAACTGTGAACCAGCTTAGATGTGGGTGGACTCTGCCCACATTGTATGTAGGCCATGATTTACTGGACTGTATCCACCAACAGTACGCATCGTCAGAAATTTTGTTCCGTGCATAACCTCTTCGACCATGTCCTGCTCCTCTCTATCTTTGTCTTCCTCTGCCTTTGCCTCTTCCTCTTGCTCTCCCTGCCTCCATGCTTGCGAAATGGCTCAACTAAGGCCTATTTGTGGTTGACTGATTGGTGATCAGTTTTGTAAGTAAGTGTTTTCAGGTGTGTGTTTTTAGTCTTTTCAATCACCCAATATGTTTTGAATAGATGTGTTTTCCCAATGATTCCCATGAGATTTCATTCATGAACAAAGTGTCTTATGTATCGAATAGCGTGTAGTGTGCATGAGCAAGTGTGTTGCAGAATTGAAACTGAAGTGCAAAGCAGCACTTTTGTTTAAGGTATGGCTACACTGTGTTTAAGGCATAGTAACAAAAGCTTCAAGTTTTATTACTTTGGTCTAAGCATGTGTCTATAGTGTTCAAGTAACAGGCAAAAACTGTCGTTGAGCTCTGGGAAATGACGTCTGATCATCAAATGCAGCCACTTTCTTTAAACCAACCACAAATGACAGTTTATTGAAATACAGTTGGATGTTCAGCTATTATGTTAAAAATAAAATTAAATATGATGACATTTATTGCAGACATGTCAAGTGTTCCAAGTCTTACAATTTCTTGATAGCCTTCATGTATGTGTTTGCATATTTCTGATAACACAAAACCTTTGTAAATTAGCCAAGCGTTTGACTTTCAAGCTTAAGAGGCACTGGTAAGTAGAGTTTAGGTCAAAAGCTATGACATATAAATTCTATCTTCCCATATAAATCTCAACAAGGAAACAAAGGACATAAATAGAAAAAAGAAATAGCTAACTCAACATAAATTGCACCTTGTGATATATATACTATCTGAAGGCATTTAAAATATGACTTTGTGGTAAATAGTAAAGCCATAGTTTCTCAGCATTACCTCAGGATGGGTGCAGCTGACTCCATGGGGATCTACTGTCATAATGGTAAAGTGCATCGTTTCCTGAGAGTGGTTATCCTATCTTTTTCCTGGCTTTTCTCATATATTATCATCTATCCACATTGTGACCTGTCCTGCACCCGCAAACCAAAAATACACAGCTCCAACCATGAAGACTATGTTTAGCTTTTCTAGCATTCTGTAATTCAGTTGTGCAATGTTTATTACAAATGAGTTTTGGGGACTAGATTGTAGGGCCTTTTTGCAACTGGTTAAAAGTGACAAGTGAACCATCAATTTGCCAATATCACCAGCAGTTACTGTAGGAGTTTAGAGGAGATATGTGGAGGGAGAAGGCTGAGGCAAACTTGGCATGACGCACTGCTTTTTGTTTGTGTTCTTGTTCAAACAGCAACAAAGAATGATAACGCTGGCCATGTACGACACAGTTGTGAAGAGGGAGTTGTGTAAATACATGGATGGAAAAAAAAGGGGGATATATAAAGCCAAATGACTTTATAGAGATGAGGGAAACAGAAAGAGAAGCACTAAAATGTGAAAAGTTGTAGCTGACAAGCAGGATATAAAAAAAAGACCCTTGCAATCTCAAGGAGGTGAATGGGCTGAAAGTGAAATCCAAAGTGTGGTAAAGACTGTCATACACAGATGGCAGCATGGTGTACTTTGGAAAGGCTACTGAATGAGCACCTCATCTATGCACATGCTGGAGCAATCTAACTCAGTCACAGATGGGCTGCAGAAAAAGGAGGTGCTGCTGTGAAATCAAGACGTATTCTTGATATTTAACCGTGACTCAGAGCCAGAAAAACTGTGCTTGGTGCTACAGTTTTCTTATTCCTCAAATCACACAAAGATGAATAATTTTTTGTCACATTTCTAATGTGTGAGTGTGTGTGAGGTCTTCTCCAGCTGTTCTATGGAGAGCACTTGAAATAGCAGATGCTGTAAATAAATATGCTTTCTTCTCTATTCTGATCTTCAAAAACACACAAAGCTTACATTTTGCTTGTTTTGTTTTCTTGTCATTTTAGATGCTAAATCCCAATTTAATAAGGACAGTTTAATCCAAGCTTTCCTGATCTGTTATCATTTCTGCAGTGAGCCCAGCAACATCTACAATCTTACTAAACATACAACCCAAAAACTTTACTGACTTTAAATTACGATGAGTAATTTGGCCTACTGAGAATACAGCAACAAAACATGGTGTCACAGTGTGTGTTGCAGCTGTGTTGATTAGCTGCTGCTGTTGGAGATTAATTTCTTCCAGTGTTTCTTGAGACTTACGTGTTGTTTTCATTTTATTGTTCATGGGAAAAATGGCTCAGCGGGCAAAAATGGAAAAATCACTTAATTTTCCCCCACTAGAACCGAGCTACTGTTTTGGCTTTTACGGCACACTCCTCCGCCTACACAGCTGGTCAGAGCCTGGATCTCCATTTAAAGCCTCATGTTTGGGGCATGTGGAGGTAAAGGTGCTACCAAATCCTTTCAGTGGAACATTTTCTGCTGTAAAGCACACACTTTTATGACAAGAGAGGTATTCATGAAATCGTTTGTAGAAAAAAAGACGAACAAGAAAAAAGAAACACTCTTTGATTTACCTGATTTAAATTTATTTCTGGAGGCATGAGAGGTCTGCGCCTTAGCTTTTGCAGGAGGTTTCTCTGGCTGCTTCAGGTTTCAAAGCTGGCAGGCTGATCACAGTGCACAAGGTTTGTGAGCCTTGGCACCAACATACAGCACCAGGCTTTGAGGACCCAGATTAACCTACACAGTAGTTAAATAAACACACATCCATGCATGGCCGCATAAATCGTCGTTTCATCACCGCTTGCTACGTTTCCGTGATTGCACTGGAGTAACACACTCCTGCACTCCATGATGCAATTAAAAATAACAGTTGAAACACAAAAACACATGTGGAATACTGAGTAGCACAGAGGTATTAGTACACATACATTGTAGCCTGAAAAGTGACCAAATGACCTCACGCTTGGAGCACTTTCCATGACTTTTTCTGCTCAAGTTTAGTTTGAGATGGTTATCAGTTGTTAGCTGCTTGCAGTGTTCAGTCATCAATCCCAGCATTGTGTACTTATGCCTTGGTAAAATTACCTCAAGACTAAATTAGCTTGACCCCAGTTAGAGTCAGTCTGGGACAGAGTGGGGGCTGAGTTTCAGACAACTGCAAGACAGCAGCTTAGTGGGGTGTGAGGTAAACCCTGTGGCAGTAGGTCATGTTAAAACAGCAGAGACAAGGGGATGGAGGGGGGGCTTGTGTTTGTACACAGGGAACCCCAGGCAGCTCTGTAAAAAGAGCTTTATTATTTAGGCTACTGCCAAGCAGCGATCAGAGTGGAAAATACACAGGATCCCCGGCGCCAGCTCCCTTGCTCTCGGAAAATCCACCCCAGAAGTGTCCAAGCATAGGGCCTGGATTTAATCACCTTCTGTGGCATTTGTCCTTAGTCTGAAGTAAGAAAGCTACTATCAATATGCACAAATGTGACCCTTGATCCCTCTACCAGGAACTATATCAAAAACACACATTGTGTCCTTAACAAATCAAATCAAATTTATAAAGTGCGTTTCATGCCAAAAAGCAACATAAAGCGCTTGACATAATAACAATATATGCATAATAAAAAAAAGCCTTTGCACAAAAAAAAAATAAAATAAAAAAAAGTAATTTCAAATTATTCTAGTTTCTCTTTCAGACAGTCACGCATGCGTGCACACACACACACAAACACACACACATTATTGCAAGTAGACCCCCCCAAATTTCCCTTCAGGGCTCATAATTTTAAGGAAGGTCAGATAAATAAGAAGGCCCAATACCATTAAGACATTTATAAATGAGTAAGAGAACCTTAAAATCAATGTTAAAATGCATGGGGAGCCAATGCAGTAAGTTCAAAACTGGAGTAACCTTTTTTCTCCTTGGTCCTTGTTAGAACTCTTGCCGCTTAGTTCTGGATCATTTGGAGGTTGGAAATACTCTTTTTGGAAAGACCAGAGAGCAGGGCATTACAATAATCTATTATACTAGATATAAAAGCATCTCTGTGCTGGCAAGAGCGAGAAAAGGTCAGATTCTGGCGATGTTTTTAAGATGGTAATAATCCTTTCTTTGTTACATTTCTAATGTGTGGAATAAAATCCAGCTTGGAGTCAGAAAGAACACACAAATTTGTCATACATTGAAAAGGTTTCAAATTAGATGATTTAGGTAAAATAATCTCCCCGTTCAGTTTAGTCCTGGTTAAGCTGTAGGAAATGCTCTGCTATCCATGACTTCATATTTAAAAAGCAGTTTAAAAGGATGTTAACTGGCTCCAAATCATCAGGAGACACTGCGATGTAAAGCTGCGTATCATCAGCATAGCTGTGAAAATCAATGCCGTGTTTCCTGATGACATCCCAAAGAGGCAACATGTAACGATTAAAAAGAATTGGGCCCAAAATTTATCCATGGGGAACGTCACACTGGATTTTATGGTTCCTTGAAGAACATGTATACATACAAAATTGTTGATCTTTGAGATATGAATAAAACCAGTTAAGGACAGTTCTGATAGGACCTGATAGAACCAGACTTCTAAGTCTGTCTAATAAAATCTGGTGATCTACTGTATCAAAGGCAGCACTAAGATCTAGTAAACCCAGAACAGAAAGCTTCTGCGAGTCTAAGTTTAATCTAGGGCCATTAACAATCTTTAAAAGGATCATCTTGGTACTGTGGTTTGTCCTAAAACCAAACGATACTTTTCTAAAATATTGTGTTTATTCACAAACTCATGCAATTAAATACAAACAACTTTTCTATAATCTTACTTAAAAGGGTAAGTTGGATACAGGTCGGTAATTATCAATTTGGGTCTAAATTACTCTCTACCTTACCACTGCTGTTTTACAGGCAGATGGGAAGACACCCGTCTGAAGAGAGTAATTTACTATGTCTAAAAGCTCACACTCAAAGAAATCATAAAATGTTTTCAAAAGTGATGTGGGATTGTTGGGTCTAGTTGGGAGAAAACTTGACCAAGTACCTTTGCATTAACCAGAACAAAACTCTCATCACCTGTTGGGTGGTAGAAATGTAAGTATTCCTATAGGTAGAAATGTGTTACAAACGTGCTATGCTGCTATTTTAAATGTAAATACCACTGATAAAAAACAATGCTTCAGATAATTTAAAAAATAACCTTCTGTTGAGATAAAAGATTGGATCTAATAGCATTGATTTTGATTCTGAAGTCCTCACATGCATCTTTTGATGGTAGCATGAAAGACTTGTTAAAATCTGTGTTTATTAAAAGATTTATTGTTTTAAAAAAGAAACTTGGGATGGTTTTTATTGTGTGCAATGAGATTGGAAAAGTGAAGTGTTTTGGCCTGTATAACTGTTTTATTGTAGTTTTACTAATAAATTACCTTCAATTCTGGGCACAAAGTCCCTGGTGGTCACTTGTTTCTTATTTCACTACCTGCCAACCGATAATAACCACATTCATTAGACATAATGTGTACTTACCAACATACTGATAATTTGATTTGCATCGTAAAGTTCATGTGGTGTGTCAACTGAATTCCTACCAACAATTGGCTTTACTTAAAGCAAATTTCTGTATTTTTTTTAATATATTAAGCATTGTTTTGTTTTTTTGTTTTTTTCTGGTGAAGCAATTTTATGTGGAACGATTTCACTAAACTACAAAGATTGTTACATTGGAAATGGCTTACAGCTGTCTATCATGGTACAAACTGTCATTGTTCCATTTTGCTTGCAGGTAAATCCAATAGCAAAGTGCATATTCAAAGCCAAAGTGCTCTTCAATGTGCAGTTATACTGGCCAGTCAATGACATGAAGCTCAACACAAGTGGCGTTGCATAAAAGTCAAATAGTCCCTAAATGGACAAATGACACTATGCCCTTTCTTTTTTTATTTTTGTAAGCAGGGGTTGTGTTTGTTAGATGATAGTAACTTCAGCACCAATATGCAAACTGAGGAAATATTCACAAATAGAAAACCTACACTTTTTTAGAGATGGGATTTATGGCTCTTTGAAGGGAGCCGAATCTTGAGGAGCTGTTGCTTTCAAAGAGTCATTCAAAAGACTGGCTCTTACAATATCTTACAACATTTCACAAAATATAAGAATAACAAACAATCAAAATATGTACCTATGTAAAATCTCCTATACAAGATTAAAAAAAATTATAAATTAAAAAAAGTCAGTACAAATTCTAGTAGGGGAGACCAGGGACAGCTGTAACAATTTTGTTATTCTGTCTCTAGCTTCAAGCTAAAAAATGGCATGGAAACCTGTGCCTGTGCAGCACAAACAGAAAATGTATGGCTCGATCTCAAACACAAGGAATGAAATGTTGTAAGAGACTCCATAGTCGGGGTCTGTCCCTGGTCTCCCCTAAATGTTTTGGGCAGAACTCACAGTATTTGTTTCCGAACAGTACTCTCTGCCCATAGATGGTTCACATGAATGGAGCGTGTTGGACATCAGACTTCTATGATGTCACAATTGTGATAATGGCAGTGTGGAAAATTTGTTTGAAGAATGGCTCACAGCTGTGACTCGGTTCCCATGGTTCATTTAAAAGAGCCATTCAAAAGAATCGATTCATTCATGAACGTCACATTTATATATTTTATTAGCAGATATGTATTTTAAACACCTTTACATTAAAGCCATACTGAGGGTGCATTCACACCAGCATAGTCCACTAAACTAGGTATGATTGGGGATATGGCTCAGTTGGGTCCTGCAACATTCTTCCAGACCAAATTTGCTTTCATGATGCACCACTTCAACAAATCAGACCTTTTAAATAGTGTATTCCACTCCTCACCACAACGCCCTGCATTGAACCCACAACCCCCTTTGCTTTGTAGTCCGCCTCCTGATTTGGGTTTAGTTAAAACAGACGAGACTTGCATCTGTTGATCTCAATCAGAGATTGTTTGTGCATTCACAATTCCCCACACAAAGTGGATTCTCTGAGCAAACAAGGATTCTAATTAAAAGTGCTGGTGTGACATCACATGACAACCTCTACTTCTTTTAGGGTATCATATCACACACACACCAGAAACTGGATATCAACACACTCGGTATTCTAAATATGCGCCATGGCTGAATTGCAAGTTGACATTAGATGTGAAAGTGATGAAAAGAAAGCAAATGGCAAGCAAGAGATTAATAAAGACTCAATATCAGACTGACTTGGAAAGAACTCAGAGAAGCGATAGGATGCAAGACAGATGGCAAATTAACCTTTCTTGGGGTGGCAAAGTGCAGAAATGTCTTCATTAATGCTGCTTTTAAACCTTAACTTACACTGTCTAACTTGAAAATATTGCAAATCAGTTGAATGTATCATCTTGACTTAGTTTGGCTGTTTTATGTTTTTTTTTAAAGTTTTTTTTAATCTAAATAATTTTTTAACTTTTAAATTGTGATAGAAAGCATCAGTGTTTCATACAATTTTGAATCCACCTAAAAAGATTATAATTTGTAAAAATTCACTCTCAGAGATGAAATTACACAATTTTAACAGGTTTCTCCTCTCGTTACCTAGGCCCAATTCTGGTCCTCAAGGACCACTATCCTGCAGGTCTTAGATGTCTCCCTGCTACAACACACCTGATTCAAATTCATGGCTCATTAGCAGATTTGTGCAGAGCTTGTCAGAGAAATATTTAATTTGAATCAGGTGTGTTGTAGCAGGAAGACATCTACGAACTGCAAGATAGTGGTCCTTGAGAACCAGGGTTTGGAATCGCTGTTCTACATTAGATCAGATAGCTAGACAGGCTGTTACAACCCTGTGTTTGCTGCCCTTGTGTTGACTAACTCTTTGTAATCATCTGTAATAGAGACTGTTTCTCCTACATTCTTTTTTTGATTGGCTATGTGTCCCAGTCTAAGGATCCAATCAGCATTGCTTCTAATTCACTTGGCTGTCACTGCAGCTGCTTAAATTCATAATCAAATAGTCATTAAGGGCAGCTGTGAGTTAAAGTTAGCAGCTTGCCTTTGTTTCTTTTCTTTTAATTATGTTAACAGTTACTTGCAGCCTAAGATACTAGCTCTTATTTTTGTCTAATATATAATTTTTTTTTGTCATTTTGGCTCAATAGTTCATAAAACTTGATTACTTGCAAGCTGTCCCAAGATATTGACTGGTGCTTGGAGGCTGGGGCGAGTTTTGTAAAATAGTAAAGTAAAAATAAATGCTTTTGCTTATTGACAGAGATGCTAGATTTCCACCTATTGTATATTTATTTTTTATTACCCAGCTGTTTATTAAAATTGAACTAGTTTTATTGCAACCTTTCATAAAAGATATTCTCCTTTTCTGAACAACCGTACCATCTGATTATTTTGGGGTGTTTTTCCTCGCAGCCCTGGCCAGGCTGGGTCATAACGCAGCTTCAGTGAAAGGATTTCTGATTTTGTTTTTCAGCCCCGGCCTCCTGACACTTTCTACAAGTTGAGGTCCTCAGAGTCTAAAGAAGCTGTTTACATGTAGAACTGAGTGAAGAGTTTAATGAGATCCATGGAGAGCAAAGAGGTCTAAATCACACAACAGATTACAGGTTCTTACTTACATTTGTCATTAAAACATTTGACCTCTTTTTCCTTCTAGTTTAGGCAACATAAATGGATGATGGATTAAATATAACTAATGTATATCTTGGTGGGCATGTGGGATTGGACAAATACAAACTTCTTTATTTCGTGATTATTCTTACAATATATCTTCTGATAATATGGAGTAACTCTACTATTGTGTACCTTATATGGATTCACAAAAACTTACATGAGCCAATGTACATATTTATTGCAGCTTTGTTAATTAACTCTGTCTTTTGGAGCACTGTTATATATCCAAAGCTTCTGGTTGACTTTCTATCTGAAACACAGGTCATATCATATCCAGCTTGTCTTCTACAGTTTCACATGTTTTACTCTTTAGGTGGTTCAGAGTTCTTACTGTTGTCAGCCATGGCCTATGACAGGTATGTGTCTATATGCAAACCTCTGCAATATCCAAATATCATGAGGAAACCTACAGTCAGTATTCTTCTGATCTTAGCCTGGATTCTGCCGGCCTCTCAGGTCGCAGTACCAGCTGGTCTGAGCGCAGATAAAAAACTCTGCAGCTCGACTTTGAAAGGAGTTTTTTGCAACAACACAGTTTACAAATTATATTGTCATGTCTCCAGAGCACAAATCATACATGATATAGTGATTCTGCTAAATGTTGCTGTTCTGCCTGTGCTTTTTATTCTTTTCACCTACACCAGGATACTGATAATAACCTATCGAAGTAGTAGAGAGGTGAAGAGAAAAGCAGCACAGACCTGTTTACCCCATTTAATTGTCTTAATCAACTTTTCCATTTTGTGTGCATTTGATGTCATTACAATTCAGCTAGATTCCAATTTCCCAAAGAGTTTAAGATTAATAATGACTTTACAATTAATAATGTATCATCCTCTGTTTAATCCAATCATATATGGCCTGAAAATGAAAGAAATTTCTAAACACCTCAAGAGGCTGTTTTGTCCATCCAAACCAATCTAATGTGTTCATACTGGAACAATTTTAAAGAAATGTATGTTATATATGGATATTTATTAATAAATGTATCTTAAAGAAATGTATTAGTGTTATTTACAAATCTGACACATTTAATTCTTTAAGTTATAAAGATGTATTTGGTTTATTTTCCATCTTCATCTCCACTTTATTTGTATTGCACTTGAAAAACAGCACAGTTCACCAAAGTGCTTTACACCAAAATAAAGACAGTAAAAAGTTTAAAACATATGATCAGCCAATAAAACTGTTAAAATAAGTATAAAAAACAGAATCACAAAAAACAGAATCTTAAATAATGTTAAAAGCCAAAGGAAAAAGAAAAAAAGAGTTTTAAGCAATGAATTAGAAACAGCAAGTAAAGAGGTCTCCCTAATATGTGGTGGTACCTGGTTTGAAAGTCTCGGTCCAGCTACAGAAAATTCCCAGTCACCTCTAAGTTTCCTCTTGGTTGAGGGGACGGTTAAAAGTGACCTAAGGGAAGGTGACGGTGTGTATGGTTGATAGAGGTCTAACAGATACTTTAGGGCGAGACTGTGGAGGCTCTTAAAACAAATAAAAGAATTTTAACATTGACTCTAAAACAAACGGGAAGCCATCCATCCATCCATTATCTATACTGCTTTGTCCACTAAGGGTCACGGGGAAGCTGGAGCCTAACTCAGCATTTAACAGGTGAGAGGCAGGGTACACCTTGAACAGGTCACCAGTCCATCGCAGCAAACGAGTAACCAGTGAAGGGAAGCCAAGACCTGAGTAACGTGCTCTCGTTTTTTAGTGCCAGTTAAAAGTGGAGCAGCAGCATTTTAGACCAGCTGCAGCCGATCAAGGGAGGTCTGACTAAGCCTAACGTTGAGTGCGTTGCAATATTCTAAGCAATTGGAAATAAAAGCATGGATTAAACCCTCGAGATGATGCAGAGAAAGAAATTGTTTAACTTTGGACAGTTGTCTCAGCTGAAAGAAGACTTGACCACTGTGCTGATTTGTGAGCCAAGTCTGAGTTTGTCGTCTGAGCGCACTACAACATTTTTTGCTGCAGGTTTTAAATAACCAGTCAAGAACTCCAGGTCAACTGGACCCTTGTAGGCATCACTGGGCCCAAATAGCAACACCTCAGTCTTTTTGTTATTAAAATAAAAAAATTAAATGACATCCATGCCTTAATTTCCTCGATACAATCAAGTAATAGTTTTGTTTAAGATGCTCTTTTTTTCTTTGTTTCAAAACAACATATTCTACTAATCGATCTCTGATCCATAAAATATTGTGTTGCATGAGATTATTTGTAGACAGTATAGTTAATTACACACAAAATGCATTTTTTTACTTAAACATCTGCTTACAGATAGTCAAGTTATTGTAATAAATAAAATATTACTAATAATAATAATATTATTTTACATCTGTCAGCCCTCTGCTGCAGAGATAATGTGTTTCTTTTGCTTAATTTTTGCTTTACTGTATTAAGCAGGGTGTAACTGTGGTTGTAAATCTGAAACAGACTAATAAAATACAAGTGATGATTTTTGCCGTGCACATATTGGTTATGTAGTATTTTTTTTTTACTACTGTGGGGATTATTGCTACTGATGCTGAGTAAAAGACATTAACCAGCTGTATATTGAGGTAATTCTTAATGAATTTATGTGCTGTGCGTTCAGCTGCAGGGCACACAGAGTGAAACAAGTCACTGTAAATAAACTGCTTAAAGTTATGATGCTTGTGGATAACTTGTATCTGTTGGCTTCCTGAGGAAGGCCTTCTTGTTCATCATTTACAATTTCAATAGAGTTATCACACACAATCAGTCTGTTATACCCGATGATTTACACAGCCACTGCTTTATGCGGCATTTAAAATTTAATGGAAAATTCATTCTTATACGTTCTTTAAGCATAAATGACCAAAGCTTTTGGATTAGACCAATAGAACCAGGTTATACTGTAATTCAAATTTAATATCATAATATAATATAATATAATATAATATAATATAATATAATATAATATAATATAATATAATATAATATAATATAATATAACATAACATAACATAACATAACATAACATAACATAACATAATATAATATAATATAATATAATATAATATAATATTTGATTTACTCTAGTTTATTGACTAAGAACAAATGAGAAATACTATTTCATTAAGGTCACTTATGTAACAGCCGTTCTATCACATCAAAAGCTTTTTTATAACAAGGTAAAGAAAATATAGAAAAATTTCTATTACGATAAAAAGGTCATAAAACCAGAAGCAATTATCAGATTTTCTATTATAAAGGATGTGTCACCCAGTCTCGGAGCAGATGTGAAACATTCATGAAAACTTTCCTTTTTTTCTTCTTCTTCTGTGGTGCCACATTATGTGAAAAAGTTTCAAAGAAGAAATGTTTGTAAGCAAAACATTTTCATAATTTATTTATTTATTTGTTTTTCCATTAAGTCTTTAAATGTCCTTTAACGTTTGACTTTTAGTTTATGGTAGCAGCCACAGACCGCAGTAACACCCAATTCAACAGTAGGTGGCAGTAGAGAACCAATCAATCTGACAGGTTCAGAAATAATCCTGTTACTTTGTAGAAAAAGTTCAAATAAAAAGTTGTGTATTTCAAATTATAATTTCATAACAGTGTTGCACGTCCACGTAATTAAAAAAAACAACAACTCAGTACTTTTAAAATTTTGATCCAATACTTGCATGTACAATAACTATTCCCTACATTTCTAAATCAGTAATGGCTGTACTTTTCAATTGAACACACCCAATTAAACAGCATTGTTTACAGTTGGTCTAATCCAGTTTAATGTGATCATAACGAAGTCAGCAGTTTATGGAAACTGTTTAGTAAATGTCTCATTCTTCTTCTGAACACATCCAGTAGAGCCAATCCCATGGAGTAAACATTATTTTAGTACAAAAGTAGTAAGAAGCCAGTGTTTACACTGCTGTGGCTCTAAGCTTGTTGCTAACATAGATGCTAACATAAGCTCCATATTACAGTGACTAACCTCTCCAGGTTTGTTTTAAATTTCCCATATTATGCAAAATTCACTTTCTAAAGGTTTTCTAATAGTCATACGTGTCCTCATAGCCTGTGTATGAAGCCCAAGAATTAGAAAATTCTGTCACCTCTCTTACTTGCTTGCTCCACTTTTTAGCGAATGTGTGCTCAAACGGCTGAATCTGAGATCTTTCCCGTTGTGACCTCTTGAGGTATATCACTACACCTCACAAAGGGAGAAAAAACATCCCCCCAGCTGTGGATACTGTCGTTGACCCGTCGCTTCCGGCTAGCTGAGCTTAACCTCTAAAATCACTGAGCGTGCGCCAGGGAAAGCCGGATCCATTCTAATTGAGGGGTTAGGAAAGGCTCCACTCATGAACATTTAAAGGTTCAGACACTGAAACAGCCCATTCTCAGTAGAGCTCACTAGAGCCACTTTTGGAATGACTGAAATTAAGGACCAAGGCTGAATTTGGGGCGATACACTTTGGAAACAATGTTGTTGGACCTCTGACACCCATATGTAATTGTTGAAAAAATTTATAATATGGGACCTTTAAGGTGAATGAATGTGGATGTGGTGGATTCAGAGTCCAGGATTTTTATACCACAGACGTCCCAGTTTACTACTCTTGTGCTGGTCCCTTTTTATTAAGTTTTCAATACCAAAAGGAAACAACAAAGCTGCAGCAACCGGTGCATTCACTGTCCGTGTTTTGATTGATCACACTGTGTCAGTGTTACGTATGGGGAAATGACAGGAGATCAAGCAGAGAGAAGATCATGAAAAAATTAGATTGTTCACGAATATCCAATCACAAGTCTGAGTCGAGTCTAAAGTCTTTTGAGTACATGTCCAAGTCAACTCTCAAGTCACTGGAAATGCAACTTAAGAGCGACATGAGTCCCAGACTTGACTCCCCATCTCTGGTTGCCTGTTTTGAGGAGCTGATCATTGACCTCCTCATGCTAATGTACAGCCATGGTAATAGAAGACGCAGTAGCTGCACTAGTCTTGTGAGGTATTGCCTCGGTCAAATGGGTAATTACTGTAGATTTGAATGACTTTACTCTGAGGCAAAGAGATTAAACCAAAAGCTTTATTCTTCATTGCACACATAACCGCTGCAGCAGTAGACAAGTTTTGAGTCATTTCAGAAAGTGAACCTGCATTATAGAGGGCGCTGGCCTCTGATTGGTCCTGTCTTGTCACTATCATGTGTTCAGCACCCACCTCTCCTCTGGGTGATTCCTTACAGGCTTCATTTAGTCTTATTTACAACATTACAACAGTTTGTGGTCAGCCTGTTCTGATCGTTAAGCAATGGGAAAAAGATTCCCGATCATCCATAGTTTGTTTATTCTTAGCTTCCCAAGAGTTATCTTCAGTGAGACTTTGGTCTCTAACAGACTCTGCTAAACCGCTACATAAGTCCAAACAAACACATTTTGTAAATAGCTTCATAGGTCACAGTGAACCTTTAAGCAGCTGTGACTAATATTTCTCCATCACATTACCTTCTCGCTTACCACCGCCAGCCATTACCACCGCCGTTACTAGTAGTGACTTATTGATCAGGTCAGCAGCTGGGTTTGGAAGGGATATACCTCCTGCTACATGAATATAGTCTCTGTCAAGCACTTTTTATGCATCATAGCTAAAGCTAGGTGTATTCAAATACCCATCAGGTTGAACAACAAAGTTATTCATGTTTAGCTGATGATTTCACATAATTTTGCTTTAAAAAGTAATTATACATTTCAGCGTTTTGCATTCTATCTGTTTTAAACATTACAAATTTGTTAAAGGTCAAATATTACAATGTAATATATTAAGGTAAAGCATTAAAAACTGCTACTAATTATCAATAATTCACCTCACTACAACACTTAAGCTTAAGCCAAGGTGCTTAACATTATATAAAAATAAAAAAAAACATTAAAACAAAGGAAATGTAATGGGAAATGCAATGGAAAATGATAAAAGCACAAAACAGATTGAAACTAATAGATAACAAGGAAATAGGTAGAATTTATTTAAAGTTTTTACTTGTTTATATTGTTTTTAATTTTTTTATCTTTTTATTTTACTTATTTTATCTTTTTATTTCTTTTATTTATTTATTTTAAATCAATATTGTTAATTATTATTGATTGTTGATGTGTAGCACTTTGGAGACTTGTCTTTGCTTTTAAAATTTGCTTCATAAATAAAGTGGATTGTATTAAATTGAAGTACAAAGCACATTAAAATACATGAAAACAAAGTACTACAAGCTAAAGACCTTTTGAAGGACTGATACCCCCATTGCTTGCACCTGGATCGAGGCACCTCCAACAGAACGTACAGCTCTGCTGGGCTGGAGGATCTTCAAAAGTTCCAATAAGTAAGGCTAGTTAGGAAAACTTCAGGGCTTTTGTTAAAACAGACAAAGTAAGAACTTATATTAAAATATCCTCGATTTCCAGCTTCTTGGTCCTGCTTCATAAACAAAACATCTCCTAAGCTTAACAACATTGAAACAATGTAGGATCATCTGAGAACAGAACAAAAGGCAGCCAACATCCAAAGAAGAGCTTTGGAAAGTCATACAAAATACCTGGAAAACTCATTAAATTACAAGAAAGGTTCAGGCTGTGCTGAAGAATAACGATGCTTATACCAAATTTGGATTGTGAAGCTAATTAGAATTAAACTAACACTGTTGCTGCTTTACATACAGTATAGTCTTTCTTTATGCTTGCACATTTCCATAAATGGCTGCACATTTCCTGTTTTCCCAGCAACATGCAGTACAAGGAAACATGGGGTGGCTCAACACTTTTTCAGAATACTGTATCCATACATTAATGTTTTCTCCCCAAGGAACCTCATTAGTGCATGTGACTGCCCTGCAAACAGCAGAACAGGGTTATAAGTTCAGCTGCGGCAGTTGTCTGGGTTAGTTCAGGGGAGGGTCTTGCATGTTTAAGACCCGTCTGTCACTGATGCAAAGACTGTTTTCTGTTTGTTTCAAGACTGTTGCTGCATACACAGTTTTTTCTGGCTGGTATATAAGCTGTTTTTTTAAAAAATAACTATTTTAAAACACAAAGTAGACAACTCATATACCCTCTGTAAGATAACCTTTTGCATGGCTATCCAGGAAGATGAGTATTGTTTTATTTAAATGTGATTAAATTTGAATTAGATTTTGAATTTGTGAGCATTTACCTGGACCTGTATTTTACACCCTTCTCTAATCAAGGAATTATTGATCCTGGCTTAATTATACCATCTTATTGATTTAACTATAAATTTGTAAATTTTGATAGGTAAAGAAATCTGTTATTTTCCCTCTTGTTCTCTCCTCCACTGATTCTCTTCTTCCAGTTGTACTATTTTGAAGACATGAAGAACCACAGCAGCCTCAGTTCTTACTTTCATTTGGCCTTATTTGCTGATTGTGGTCCAGTCAGATATGTTTTCTTCAGTCTGTGTCTGCTCATTTACATGATTATTAATTGTGCTAATGTTGTCATTATTCTGACCGTCTGCCTGAACAAATATCTGCATCAGCCCATGTATGTTTTTATCTGCTGCCTGTCCTTTAACTCTCTATACGGCTCAGCCGGCTTCTTTCCCAAGTTTCTCTTTGACATTGTGTCTGACACTCATTATGTCTCACGTTCCACTTGTTTCATCCAGATTTTTGTTTTATACATGTATGCAATATGTGAAATGACAATTCTCAGCATCATGGCCTATGATCGGTTTGTTGCTATATGTCAACCTTTACATTATCACAGTAAAATGACATTCAAGATGGTGCTACGGCTCATCGTTTTAGCTGAACTCTACCCTGCATTTATATGTGGTGCCTGTGTTTCTCTCACCATCCGTCTGCCTCTGTGTGGGAACAAACTGAACAGGCTTTTCTGTACCAACTGGCCTGTGGTTCAGCTCTCCTGTGTGGACACAACGGTGAACAACATAACAGGTCTGATTGCTACTGTAACAGCCATCTTTGTTCCACTCTTGTTTGTCCTGTACACCTACCTGCGTATTCTGCTTGTCTCCAGGAGAAGCTCGTCTGACTTCAAGGGAAAGGCGCTGCAAACCTGCCTGCCGCACATGGTGACATTTGTGAACTATTCTTTATCTTTTGTCGGGGAGCTCTTGCTGAATCGTTTGAAAGATTATGAAATTAATCCCTTTGTTATTGTTGTTTTGTCTCTGGAGTTTTTGATGATTCCCCCCATCATTAATCCTTTAGTTTATGGGCTTAAAATGCCTCAAATCAAAGAAGTGATTTTTAGATTTCTTGGACTGATAAAAAACCCTCAAATATAGGTGATAAATACATTTAGAGAACTAAAAATCATGCAGAGGGAGGCGTTTATAAAAGTTTAATTTTCTTATATTCTGCTATTTTGCTTCAAGAATCGTGAGTGCAGCTTATATATATGTACTGTTTTTTTTTTATTGATGTCACCATTATTGTTATATTAATGCTCAAAGCATTATAGATTAAAGTTTTCTGCACATAAACATTTTGGTGTTGGTTTCATTAATGTGGTCTTTAACAGTAGTAAAAAACCTTTTCTTCATTTTCATCAAGGAAGACAGAGCCTAAGGATTATCTATAATCCACCTAATTCTGCTTTAGTTTAGAACGTGTAATAACAATAAAACAAATGAGTAAATTCCTTTGTCAGCATTTCGGCTGGGTAAGGAACTCAGCTTCCCTCAAATCTCTGGCACTGAAGAGAGGTTTCCTACTTTCCTCAATCAAAAATTGGTGCCAGCGGTCAAATAAATATTTAAAATCATCTTTTCTTTGGCTGCAAACCAGCATTAAATTTCCAGTTAAATAGTGAGTAATTATATCAGCAGTATATTACAGCCATTACAGCAGACAATATATAGTTTTAAATGCTTTCCGTACATTACTTATCCATCTCCTAACAGCAGACTAACTTTTGTTTTTTTATAGTTCTTATTAACTGCTGTATAAAATGCCATTGGTTCAGACAAATAAAAAGTTTTTTTCTCTAAATATGTTACGTTTTGTTGTGTGTGTGTTTTAATTTTCTTTTCACTTCTCAGTCAGTATCAGATGATTCTACAATTAATTAAAATAAAAAAATAATATGATACAATAACACACATATAGATTTCAGAACATCATTACAAATAAAAAAAATGTAAAGTGTTTAATTACTTTAAGTGACTTATTTAGCACACTACTCTCAGATATGTTTGCCTGAAATGTGGAGTGTTTGCAACTTTAATCGATGCACCTGTACACTGCCTGACCACGAAGAAAGGAAAAAAAGTCATCTGGATTTAACATGTGAAAAGACACATTCTGTGTTAAAGACATTAGTCTGTTTAAGAAGGGCCACATCAGTGGCATCAGAAAACATCTAAGGAGATGCAGAAACTACTAAAATTTGGTTAAGAACTGTCACATTATGAAAACCTGGAAGGATAGTGGAGAATCATTGTCTTCCAGGAGGAAACATGGTTGGAAAAAACTCCTGAAACCTTCTGGGAAATCTAATTGAAGAAAAACACCAATAGAAATCAGGGATATGTTTAAAAGTGAAAGTAAGAACATTTCATCAATAATGTGAAGAGAACTTAATGGATTGGGACTGAACAGCCGTGTAGCCTTCAGAAAACCTCTAATCAGTGAAGCTAACAGGAGAAAAAGATTTTAATTTGCTTAGGAGCATAAAGATTGGACTGTGGAACTATGGAAGAAAGTCATGTTGTCAGATTTACCTTGATAGGAGCGTCAGGGTAAAAAGAAATGCAGATAAAGTAATGCAGCCATCATGTCTAGTTCCCACTGTACAAGCCTGTGGGGGGAGTGTATGATCTGGGGTTGCTGCAGTTGGTCTGGTCCAGGTTTAGCATCATTATGTGTCCAAAGAACGAGGTAAGCTGACTAAAATTATGATGCTCTGCCGTTCACTCAATGTCTTTCTACAGTTTTGCAACTGCAATTTATACATCTAGATGTTTCTTTTAAAACTAAATCATGTATGTATTTGATGTAATAGCCCACTCCACATACAAGATATTTTAATTGCCATGACAACAATAGAGTTGAACAATTATTAGACTTATTTCCACTTTTTGTGTGTCTATTTTTGACAGCATTAAATTTTTCGACATCTGTGTCAACTTTTTTTCTGGTTTGTAGCAGAAACTGCAAGAATTATTCTTGAAGAAGTCTTGCTTTTTCTACTTTAAATTTAATTACAGTTTTTGCCTCTTGCTTAAACACTTTTTGCAAACCTTTGGCTCATTGTGTCAAAACTTTACACACAAGCACACAATCACACAAGACACGACACTGGGAAATAAACCATTCACATCTATGTTGAATTGAAACTCTGTTATCAAAACCCAACAATCCTTTGTCAAAATGTCACTCTGACGACAAAATGATACTCACTTGCATCATATGAATACACTTTCAGATTAGCAGCAACACACTAGTGTACTTAAAACACTGCAGTCTTTACTTTTCACTGTTTCTATTCAGTTCATCAGGTAACATTCTGTGAAGCTCAATGCAACACTTTTTTCACAACAACCAAAAAGGAAAGTGCTGAAAGGTTACAAATAATATCAACTCCATGCTGCACATCACAGTACTATACATTACAGTACAATACTGTAAATACTGTAGATGCAGACTGGAGTGGAGGGTTGAAGACACACCTGTTTTCCAGTCTGAATGTCCTTACTGTATGATGGATGTAGCTGTGAACCGGCTTAGATGTGGGTGGACTCTGCCCAGCTTCCCTCATTGTCAGGCCATGATTTACTATACTGTATCACATGATCCACCAACGTTGCTCAATTATCATCTGAAATATTGTTCCGTGCATAACCACTTCGACCATGTCCTACTCCTTTCTCTCTTCCTCTTCCTCTCCCTGCCTCCATGCTTGCAAATTCTCAAAATGGCTCAACTGAGGCCTATTTGTGGTTGGCTGATCAGTGATCAGTTTTGTAAGTAAATGTTTTCAGGTGTGTGTCTTAAGTGTTTTCAACCACACAATGTGTTTTCCCAACAATTCCCATGAGATTTCATTCATGAACAAAGTGTCTTATGTATGAAAGATTGTGTAGTGTGCAGGAGCAAGTGTGTTGCAAAATTGCTACTGAAGTGCAAAGGAGCGCTTTTGTTCAAGGTACGACTACACTGTGTTTAAGGTAGAGTAACAAAAGCTTCAAGTTTTATACTGCCGTCTAGGCAGGTGTCTAAAGTGTTCAACAGGCAAAAACTGTAATCTTCTATTTTCTTTTTAGGTTTGCGGTAATTAAATGGGTAGTGCATCCTAAAAGATTTTTTGGGGAGCTGTAAAACAGTAAAACGGGGGCATTTCTGACAGCTATCAGAATGTATGACTTTACTGTACCTGCATTTTAATGAACTCAGACCTCAATAAAAGTGTTTTCATAATTTTGCTACAGAGAAACATACATACAGAGAAATGTACACTACTGCTCCCTACGGTTGTAGATTCTGATGGGTCACAGATTTTGGTGAAATACCGGGTCATCTCTTTGTAATTGTGTTTCCTGAACTTGTGAAAGTTTTTTGGCAAACTTGTAAAAAGTGATTCACATTATTGTAAAGTTGCTTTGTCATTGGTGTTACAAAACCAGGTTCAAAACAAATATAAACAAAAGGTGTCCCTTAGTCGGTATCTTGTGAAAGTAAAAAGAAAACCACTTAACAAAAGGTGTCCTCAAACAAGGTAATAATTTAACAATACAAAATACCACTTAACCTTTAACAATCAAACAACATAAACAATTCTCCTTACTTCTGAAATTTAAATATACAAACCAAAATGTATTCTCAATACAAGAATGCTATACAAACCAAAACTTCTTATAATTACTCTTACCAAAATCCAACAGTATTCTACCTATAAACAAAACTCAACTATAAACTTAACAAAACTACTCACAAACGGTGAGAGCGCAAATACTCAAATCTCTATACTAAATGCTCTTACACAAAACCACAAGGGTTATTCAGACCAGCCACTCCCATACACAATCCCAGTTGGCGAGCTGTGGGCCTAATCGCTTCCTTCTTCTTTAAGTCCTGTTGTCTCGCTGATTGGTTGGCAAATGAGGAAGTGCGGGAAAGCAGTTGTCCAATCACAGAAGAGCAGGTAGCAGAGGGTGGTCCCACCAACGGATAGGCGTAACCAGCGGT
The DNA here is from genome assembly GCA_037177495.1 of Rhadinocentrus ornatus. Classification (NCBI taxonomy): domain Eukaryota; kingdom Metazoa; phylum Chordata; class Actinopteri; order Atheriniformes; family Melanotaeniidae; genus Rhadinocentrus; species Rhadinocentrus ornatus. Next base: position 5,964,014 of record JBAMHW010000014.1, on the reverse strand, counting down.
GACCAATCACAAGGTAGGCAGAAGAGCAGGGAAGCTACGGTTGAATCCACAGCCAATTGCGCAGGAGCAACGGAGCAGCAGAATTTCCATTACACAGCCACAGGCCTGGGAATGTGACAATTGGTAAAAGTGTTTAAACAATGCATTCAGAACTTTATAAAAATGTTTTGCAGTTGCACATGTAAGTTTGCATTAAATATTGATGATCCTGAGGAGGGCTGAGTGGCACAGGAGGAGGAGGAAGGAGAGATCCAGGAAGCGGGCTGCCTTCCTAGCA
>JBAMHW010000014.1:5944410-5956680 GCA_037177495.1 Rhadinocentrus ornatus | reverse complement strand
AATAAGAAGAAGAATAAGGAAAAAACGGAGCAGTTACAATAGGCCTTCGCACCGCCTTCGGTGCTCGGGCCTAATAATCGTGATTATGATTTCTCCCATAATCGAGCAGCCCTACGGTCAGTTCCTTCTCTCTATGGAAACGACGGGCACAGCAAAGTGGTAAGCTGCAAATAACGCTAAAATTACGTCAAGCTTTATTTTAGACATGCATTTTGTGTGTTGGTATTAGCGTTGTGCGTTCTGCTTCTGTTAGCGCTGTGTGCTAACTTTTAGCTTTCTACCTGAGGATATAACTGTACTGTGTGCTTTGAATAAAAATATTTGGCTTTGTTTTTTGACATTTTCTGTAGGGATACACATGATCCAAATGCATTCAGTGATGTTTTTGGCGCTCGCGTTATCTACCTCCTTTACAATGTTGTAGCCGTGTTTATCTTATTCATATTGTGGTAGTGTGGAAAAAGTAGTGTTGGGGTGGGGGGACAACTGCTGGTAGAGACGGCATGAATGATGAAAAATACATGGAAGTGTCTGGGGAACTTATCAGTGAGGGATGAACAGAAAGGGAGAGAGGAGGACCGAACTGGGGTTTTCACTCAGAACTCGGGTGGACCACGGCGGAGACAGTCGCAACATTCCCTTGTTGAAATCTCTAGTAAACTAGCCGAATAAAAGTTGCTCTAGATAATCGTATCACTGCTATAAAACTACAAATATGGCTGAATGGGGTGGAGTGTAACTCTCTGCGACCTGGAGGGAGTCGGGGCATGAAATGCCTTATTCACGTTTAAAGAGACCGCACCAAAACGAGTCGCTAGACGCACCTCAGAACAAGGGTTAACAAGGGGTGTGTGGAGCTAGAATAACCAGGAACTCAGACCAAAGCATTGCGGTTCTACTTTATATAGACCATAAATTAATGATTTACATGTGAAAAGGAAGGATTTAAAAGCATGATATGTCCACTTTAACAACTTTAGCCACATACCCCAAAAAGTAATCATACCTGGATCAGCCTGTAATGTAAGGGCCCACATGACCTAATACAATATGGAAGAATTTCTTAGTAATCATACTGTATATAGCTTTCTATGTTTTAAAATTCTCAGTGTCTGGACAACAACACAATTTTGCTGCAATGATTTTTAAAAGCTTTTATCTCAACAACTCCAGGTACAGTAAACAGTAAGACATGTTGCTTCATGTTTATGCAGCATAGACTAAAATTCAATAACAACAGCAAGTGCACAAACACGACATGGTTCATTTCAACGACTCAGGTCCATTTATAGACATATGAGACAGGATAAAATAAAAAAAAACTTGATCAGAGTGAACTGCAAGTTAAATGAAGCAAGAGTTTTGGGCCATTTTTGCACCACTGATCAAAACTGCATAACAAATTAATCAAACAAAAGACTAAATACAGAAGTGGAAGTAGCCAACATGAACACTCCCCCTGTTCTGCAGACTAGTTGTTAAACCTCAAGTTCTGCATTTTCCTGCTTGGAGCCCGAAGTGACCATAGGTGGACATAAGGGTTAGACGAACAGTAATATTTAAAATCTAGATGAAGATACCTGTGCATATTTATTTTAAATAATTTAGCTAACAACTTTATCATTTCAAGGCTTAACTAATTCAGCTTAGCTGTACTGAAGCAACAACACTTGCTGCCATTAGTATTACACTCTTGCATTCATTTAACTTATATAAAAAGCTATTTCTCCTAACATCTCTCCTAAACAGTCTGATTTTTCATTTTATAACGTATTTTGTCTCAAAATATTGCCTGTGCTCTGCATTCTTCTTCTATATATTATTCTTATTTAAACTTGTAAACATAATAGAAAACCTACTCATTCAAAGCAATTTAAAGAAGTCGGAGGTAACACTAAGTTGCTTATTTATAGACGTTAGGGATTTTTAATGTTTGGAACATCCTTGTAACTGCGATGTCTGCAGTTTTCCTGCTCGTGCTTCCTGCTGTGTTTATAGAGTATCTGTTTGAAAAGATAGCGAAGCACTGGCTCTTAACATGCGTTCACAGAGTTCCTGTTATAGGTTTTTGGGGGCATAGAGTTTTTTTGTTTTGTTTCAGAGTCATGTCAAATATTTGACTTATCCTGCATAATTAAAAATTCCAATTATTTATAATCAAAACATAATCCTGTGGTACATATAAACAACCAGAAGAATAACAAGAAAAAGAAAAAAACGGCTTTTCCCTGAATTTTTTCCTGAAAGAAAGTTTTCTATCCACCTTTTTCAAGCAAGTGATTATTTATTAGTTTTCAGTTTGTAACAGTTTAGTCAGCTCAGCCTTTGGGCATTATTTATGTTTAAAATTATCATTTTTCCATTAAGTTGCACATATTTTAATACCAGGAAAAGCTCATCAAAATGAGGTTATAGTACTTCACCCAATTAGAAATAAGCAGATGGTGCAAGAAAACCACAACAAAAGCAAGGCAACAAAATTAGGTTGGAAACAAATAAACACATCATTTTTCTTTTGTTTTATTTAGCTAATTTCATAATGACGAAAGGAAACAAAGAGGCACCACAGCTCTGCATCTTTGGTTTTTAACTTCCTGTCTGCACTGGGATTATGTGGTTATGGTTGGTGTTGGTTGAATCTGCTGCTTATGATGATTATCTTGGGTTTTCATCCAATCAAATATCTGAGCTGTTTTATACGCTTGAATCAATGAAGGACTAACAGCTGACTTAATCTAAAATGGACCAACACTCACTTTGTTTTAGTTATGTATTACACAGTCTAGTTAGGCCACCACATTTGTTTATTAAACTGTACGCTAATATTACAAATAATAAACTTCATTTTAAACCAAGTAATTATAATAATAATAATAAAAATAATTTAAGCATGGCTGCTCCAGTGATTCACTAAAAAATATCAAACAGCAGAGTTTCATGCTTTCTACATGTGCTGTGGACGAGTTTCTGATCAGAAGCAGAAGCAAAAGTAGCCAGATGCTATAAAAAATGGGTGAAAATGCCAGTCTGCATTATCATTACAACTACATGTATTGATTGCTTGATTTGCTGTTTTTATTCCACTTACTGTGCTTCCTGATTTAGCCTACTAAACAGCCACATCAATCAATAAAACGCCTCTGTCCCACTGAATCAGTGTCCTGTGAACACAACAGTTGGAGCCTCACTAAGCAAAGCAGTTATTTTCTTCTCGTGTGCATTGTCCAAATGAATCTGCAATTAAACTAAGCTACTGTGAACAAAGACTTTCTGTTCTGCATGCGGAGATGTTGTCTTCTTTAACATCTCTGTTTTATATCTCAAAGCAACAAGATCTACTGGAGGATGATAAATTCAGAATCAAAACAAAAGCACAACATCTTTTTTTGTTATGTAGTATTATATTGATAAAGACTTTAAATGATCAATGACTTTATTCTCTGTCTATTAAGTGAATAAATAGTTTTAGTTATTTTTCCAGCCGGAAAGCATTAACTATTATAAACAAAGTCTTATTTGGTATTCTGTCAACATATGTGGTGAATTCAGTCACAGGCCCATCCAGACAGAACCCAGTGTTTTTGGAGTGTGGCCCAGACTAGAAACTAAAAACATTAAGAACAATGTACCTCAGTTACCAACTGTTCTCATGAAAAAATTTGTTCTTAAGTCCTACTTAGAAACTTTATGCAGATTAGCATTCATGAAAATCTTTATCGTACGTTTATTCTTAGCTGAAAGTAAATCCTACGAACACTCAGGAGTACAGGAGTACTCTTACAAACAGTTGAGTGCCAACATGCTTGAACAATGTTAGTGTTTGTGTTGTCTTCTGCTGTTTATTTCAATAAAATACAGTAGAACAAAATAATAGTAATGTTTTCATACATTGCATTCATTCAATAACAAGCCACAGTCAAGACAAGATTTAATTCTACTGCTGGTCTCTCCAACAGCAGTAAACTGCACACGTGCATTAAAGTGTCCTTACCAAATCCGTTCCCTCGCCTGCAAGAATATCCCTCCGTAAATGTCCAACTCACTTGCAACTCCCAGATCTACCAGCTGGATATGGTCTTTGATAATTAAATTTTACTTCTTTTATTTAGCTTATTTTAATAAGTTATATTGGCAAATGGAGGTTGTGCCCAGACCACTGCTTTACTAAAACCACTGACTAACCTTCAGACTGACTTGGAGGTTTTATTTAACCAATTGCTCACACGCTGCATCAGTGCACCACATCATAAACAGATGCTGGATGTGCACAAAGCAGATGGTAATGTGCATCATAAATTAAAGAAGGTTCAGTATGTCAAGGGAGATGAAACTTCATTTTTGGTGTATCACACCCCCCTTTAGCTGCTACATCACAAAGACATTCATCCTGATGCGCTTATGGGCCAGACTGCAGGCTCATTGTCCAAACTTAGGAGGAATCAATTGTCCGTTTGTACAGCAAACAGCTTTTATGTTATGCAGATCACTGTGTGATTGTTTCTAACCAAGTAGATCACTTTAAAATGGGACAAATGGGTTTCAGTGCACATCTTTATTATTATCTTTTTTTATTTTTTTAAATTCTTTTGACATTTGATTTATTTTTCCTCATCTCTGTCTCTGCACATGGCCCATCAGTCATGACCCTTTATGAGTATTTTCAGGCATTAATCTGCCAAGTAGGTCCAGCTGACATCTCCTTTCAGCTTACAGAGAGGTATTCAACAATATAAGATTAAACAATAAATCTGCAGTGCATAATTCTGGTGGAGAGATTTGGCCCCCCAAAAACCTGACTAGAGCTATATAACAAATTAATGAAGATTCATAAGAAGTTATGGGGGATTGAGTCTAGTAAATCATTAATGTGGCTGTAACTTTTGCAACCAGGCTGACTAATTTAGTACAGAAAGGCAGATCGACCGGCTTGTTTCGCCTGAGTTCTGTCAGATGTTAATCATTCTTGTGCATCACTATGGAAAAGCTCGTTGTTTTTAATTTTAAAAAAATGTACTTTCTCATTATGTTCTGTCTATTAACTTTCTACCTGTTGCCATCTCCAGCAGTATGAAACATGTTACTCACTGTTTACTGTTATGTCATGCCTGGACTTCTTGTTTATGAGAGTGTTTTTGCTTTGTCTATTATCTAATAACATCCTCTTTTCTCCTCAGCTCCAGCGTTCTGATTGGAGCTCCTCGGGCCAACACCACATTTGTCAGCAGTGTTGTAGAGCGAGGAGCAGTGTACAGCTGCCCCTGGAAGACCATCTCCGCCTGCCAGCAGCTGGAGTTTGATAACTCAGGTACTGAAAACTCCTGCTGATCCTTCATGATAATGCAGCCCTGAAGACCTGCTTAGAGTAATGCAGCTTTGGCTCAGTACAGCTGTTGGCAGATGGCGGTTTTGCTGAATAAACCCATTAACCCTCAACAACTCTCTGCAGGAAATGTTGTTTTAGCAAGAGTAGTTAGGGCTGCTCAGATACAGCTGCAGGGGAATGGGCTGTAAAGAGTGATGGTGATTTTTGGATCAAATCACAATCAGCAGCCCTCCATTACTTTCTGCATCTTTTCCTGTTGTTTCTTTCTGTGAAAGCAGTCCAATTCTAGCATGGAAATGGCTGCTAACAAGGCTAAAGCTACTCTGTCATTTTTAATTTATAAGAACAGGGACATACCTCCTTCAACACTTTCACATCAGCATTGTATTATTGACCAATAGTGAAGGTTTAGCTGCTGTTGTATCATGTCCAGACACATACAGGAATGTGTGATAAAGCAGAAGGTGTGTGTAGGAAAAATCTTGCCCTTAAGGCCCTCATGCACCAAGCTGAAAATTAGATCTTGGATCTTAAAACTTTTCAGTAGATTGAAATGAATACAGCGGAAATATACTGGGTGCGTGTGCGGCAGGTTACGGCTGCGCCACGGTTTTGTTCCGGCATTTTATACCGGGAGTGTGTCAGGTGTGGAGTGTGTCAGGTGTGGATCCGCGAGATCATGAAATCACAGGAGAGGTGGAGAATCTTGTGATACAGGAAGCTTAAACACTTTTCCTGTGTCTGATTTCCTGTCTGACCCTGTCTGAACTGCGGAATTGACGCATTCGGGGTGCGTGAAGCGTCAAAAATAGACTCAGCGCGTAAATTTAACAGCGCGCTTCTGGGACACTTCTGATATGTGCTGCAGTGCACCCAGTATAAAACAAACCGTTGACTAAAATGGCTGCGCATAGCAGCGGAGGCTGCGGCACAGCCATCACATGCCGCATACGCACCCGGTACAATTCCACCGTTAAGGGTCAAGTCTGATCAGTGAGTGAAATTACTCTGTTAAGCTTTTCAGCTCCATGGACCAAAGTAAAACAAGAACATAAATGTAGAAAAGAATCCATATGATGTGTTAGTTTGAATTGAGACACAGGGTTTTGAGTCCTCTTGAGCAGTTTCTCAGTCCTGGGCCTCAGGGACCCCTGACCTGCAGGGTTTAGTTGTCTCCAAATCCAGCACACTTGATTCAGAGAAATTAAAACACTCGTCAAGTTCTTTGCAAGCCTGTTAATGAGCCATTTATTTCAGCCAGCTGAGTTCAAGTTTGGCTACCTCTAAACTGCTCCAGAGCAGTGGTTCTCAAACTGCTTTTCAACATTGTGCTCCTTTGAAATAACTAGTCTGCCAAGTACCCCCTAAACCAGGGGTGTCAATTTACATTTTTATTAAGTGGCCATATATAGAGCACGATGTGATCTCAAGTGGGCCAGACCAATAAAATTAAAGCATAATAACCTCTAAATAATAAAAACTCCACATCTTTCCCTTCATCTTAGTGCAAACAAGTATACTTATTTATTTATTTATTTTTCTTTTACCATTTTATGTGCTTAATATTTAAGATTGATTAGTTTTATTAACTTTTTAAATACATTTTATGAGCATAGTATATAAATATATTTTATATTTTAAACATTATATTTCTATTTTATATATTTACATATTTACACATATAGATATTTACTGATTTGCAGATTCATTACAACGTACAAATCCCAGTGGACCTACAAAATCCCAAAACATTTCATCAGGTACCTGGAATCAGTTTTTCACAATATTATTACAGAAACTTTTCAGGATCTAGATTATAAATGTACATACATGTACATATCCACATCTGTGTAGTAATCCTGATCACCTATCCTGGACTGACTCACTTCATAATAAAAACTACAGTAAGATTTATTAAGTAAGAAAAATATAAAAGACATGTTATCTCACTTTTTTTTTTTTTTTTTTTTATTTCTCATGTATCCCCTGTAGTGTCCTTATGTACCCCAAGCCCAATGGGTATGTGTACCCCAATTTGATAAACACTGCTCTAGAAACACAACTGTTTGGTACTAAAAACTGCAAATGACTCAACTTTGTGCTCTGTTTTTTCCTCTCGAGCAGGCAGTGGTTTTGGTAGTTTGATATGTTCAAGTGCTGTTTTTTCTTCTTTGTCTGTTTTGTTTGCTCAGGTGTTGGTGATGTAAGAAAACACAGTAGAGGGTTTGTTGTTTCTGGTGGTTCTTGACTTCATTTTGGTGAATAGGAGTTCTTAGTCTTCTCTTTGTCCATATAGCAAACATCTCTCTATTGAAGTTCTAAAAACTGTGTATGTTTATAAGTTCTGACTTTATGAAAAGAGGCTCTGCGTTTTCTTGCTATAAATATATATATAAGTTTTTAATATTCTGTGTATAGTTTATGCTTTAATTGGCCTTTTGGAGCTGTTGATTCCTCTGTCAGACCAGAAAAAGTGAAAGCCAAGTCTGTATCTCCCTCCCACCCGACTTTAATGTGTTTTTTGTACTTAGAATGAAACATCAATGAAAGAAATTCTTTCAAACCGCTATGTACTAACAAAAAAAGAGTTTGATCTTAAATACTTAGTAAATATTTAGTATCTGCAGGGCCAGATACTTTCCCTGAATTATTATTGGACTGACTTGTTAAAACCCTTTTCTGTCCAGTTGTCTTAATAGCGAGATTTTAGTTTTAGATTTTCCTCTGCTGTTTCTGTCAGTGAAGTGTCTGAATCTAGTCTTAACTAGAATAAGTACGTTTTAATGTTTTGTTATATTTGGAGAAGTATGCATGTCAAAAATATTTGGAATTGTACATAATTTGGGGAGTGTTACCAGAATGAAAATTCTGATATAATGCAGTCAAGTACACCACTGAAAGTCTACCACTTATAATACCAAAAACATATGACTTAAAACAAAATCAATCATAAAATTAGACCTTGTTGCAGAACTTTGTTAAAGTTTAATGAAATAAAATTGAATGTGTTAATCTGGTTTATGATTGGTTTATAAGCATCTCATCGGGTGTGGACAGTATTGCCTCCACCAAAAAGATAATCAACTAATGCGCATTGATTGCAAGTATGATTTCAAAACAAGTCATATCTTGTGAAATGCAAGTATTTAAATAATTTTACTCAAAAGCCTGCACTATTACTGGATCAAATGGGATTTCCAACTTTCATTGCCTGCTATGATGTGTGTGTGATTTTCTGCCAGCTGGATTTTTAACAGTAGGTGCTTTGCATTAATGGAATTATTCTCATATTAAATCCTTATATCATCCTGCAAATGTGACTACAAAGAAAATCTTAAGAGCCACGGGGAAAGAAAAACAGCCCAACAAAACCAGGAATGTTATTCTCTTGAAAATACCTGGCATGAAAGAACAGAAACAAGCCAGAATTTTTTTTCCCCCCTGGGGCAACTGCAGTATGTAGCAATCACCTCTCATACTAATGGTGAAAATGTGCCCCAACATGCCCCAAAGGGAATTTAAAAAAGAAGTTTTTATTTGATTGTTTTGTTTTTTGTAACTCATGGAGATTTATATTCCTTCAGCAATGTATCACATGAGAAGTTATTGCATGACTGCATGACGTTAATCACGTCATTGATGTTTTGGCCTAAACTTTATTAACAGCTATCAATGTCCATCTTGGTCCATTAATAACCAGAAACTGTGAGTAAAGGAGAGGCATTTGTCTTTTAAATATAACATTCAGATGTATGTTATGACCAGCATGAATAATAGCTACAATTACATGTAGATTTAATAAATCCGATTGAAATCAGTCTGATTGCAGATTCCAGCTCACATGGACGCTGGATAAAGTGATCCAGTCAGTTTCATTTACATTGACAGATTTAATATGATTGTAACGCTTTTGACATGTGCAGTGCCTAATGGTTTGGAAGAAGTGTTGTTTTTTTTATCATCAAAATGCTCAGTAAACCCTAACTATTTCAGTTCCTAACAAAAATGGATCCACCACAGTCCTGTTTTGTTTTGCTGCCCCCACTTTTCAAGTCTTACCTGAAACTCATGACATCATATAATCCCCACGTTTTTCAAGCATCCGTAGACAACATAAACCACAATAATAGATCTTTATTGTCGTTATGCACGCACAACAAAATTTTGAGGAGTCTTGGCTTAAGCACACGTAAATAAGAAAATAGAAATAAAACAGGCACACATAAGTAAAATTAAAGAAAATATAAATAAAAGATATAAGACTATAACACAAAACGATCACAGTAAGTGTAGTCATGGTCATTTTTTTGCTGCTAATTTGATCGTGAAAAGGTTTAAACCACCCTTCTCAATCGGATTGTACATTTTTTCCGATTGAGGCCGATCTGATCAGTAGACGTCTTTACATGATGCATTTTTAGTCTGATTGGACATTTGATTGGACTCAAAGTGCTCCATGTAAACGTAGCTAGTGTTCATGTTTAGTGAGTCTGCGTTGTTGCTTTTAATTGTCGTGCTCTTTTTACGTGTTACTGATGCTTAATAAACTTCCATAAAGGATACACCTGTACATGACTGGCCTCCTCTGATGTGTTGGACAATATAAGAATTCTTCAACATGTTTCAGTTGGATTCATTGCAGATCACTGGAAGAAGGATGGGAGATAAAAGACAATAAACAAAGAGTTGAGAGGGGCCACAAGAAGCTGTTTTCTGACCGAACGAGTTGAGTAGTTCTCTGAGAATTGTGGTGACCAAATTTACTAGGTGCGGACACAAATTAGAAGGGGACCTCCCTCAAATGTTTTATGAACTGTGAACAATTTGCAAGAGTCTGATGGCACCTGAACACAGCGAGTGCATGGGAGGCTGCTTGCTGTCAGGGAGTGGATGACAGGATGCTATGAAGTAACTGTGGGACTGATGTTTGTTTATTAGCATTCACACTGTCAAGACATTCATAAAAGTTTACTACTTTAGCTCTTATGATGCCAGTTGGTTCTCCTGATAATTTAATTTTAGATGCATTACACTTTTGTCATGTAACAGTAGCAGACAAATGAATTAATTTTCATTTTCTGAAAAATACTTAAAGATCTTTAAGGCACATGATCAGCGCATGTAAAAGGAAAATTTGACAGAAGGGAACATTAGAGCTACCAGTACAAAAGTGAAGTGTAAATAGCAAGAGAGGGGGCTGTGTTTGTCTGACAGACGCTGTGCAGTTGAATCTGATTGGTATTTTGTGGGTGACCTCAGTTCCTAAAGTGGAAAGAAACAATAACACCACATTTTTAAACTATGTTGCCCTGCCCCCTTCACATGCACAATATATCCCATATTTAAAACTGTACATACTGATGCACATATGGTCTTTTCAGTCACTGAATCTGTAGCATGTGTATATTATGGCTGCATCATTTCAAACAGAGAAATGTTAACATTCCTCTCTTGCGAGGACTCCTTTAGGCATGAGTTCAAAATTAGGAAGAAGTTAGTTTTATTCAACAGGTAAATCTCAAAACATACTTGTTGTTAAATATCAGTTCCTTCCACAGTAAATCCAACCATCCATATCTACATGTTTCAGCATTTAGAGTTTAGAGTTAAAACGGGGCAGATTGTTTCCCCCTTTACAGCTGATAAATGCATGCGGTGAAACATGAAAAATCTTTTAAAAAATAAAGAGACTGCAAAGAAAATGCACTTTCTTCTCCTATAATAGGTGGAAAAGCAGTTTTATTTATAGAATACATCTGCTCCTAATAAGGAGACCGTTGACTGTTGTTATGAGCGCATTGTAAAATACCAAATTACCATCAGACATGTCGTTTTGGCTTTACATCTATGATAAACTTTATGAATACCGTTGAGGATAAATCCTCGCTAAACTTGTACAGGCCCATATACCTGCTGAATAGATTTACTGGTCTAGGTTGGCCAACTCTTGTTCACCTAAAGAACGGTTGCCTTCATGTTGCGCTCTGTTCCTGCTATTCATGCCCATAAAAGGTGAATTTGCCTTACACAGCCTCAGAAGCTAAGTTGTGGAGCAGAATGTTTACTTTTTTGCATCATTCAGCCTAAAGTTACAGAGAGACGGGTCAGCAAGTGTTGCACTGCTGCAGTGCCTTAGAGCAAGACACTGAGAGCCTGCAGGCTCTCTGACAGAAACCAAATGTGGTCACTGACGTTTCTTCCTCTGGCTGTAATGCTGTTAGTGAGTGGCCTAGTTATATTGTTATGTGTGTGTGTGTGTGTCGGTTTTGTCTTTCAAAAGAGCTCTTTGTTGTAAATTTGACCTGCGTGATTACTGGTCAAAGCTTCACTGGAGCAAAGAACAGAATTTACTGGAATTCTTGTGTGTGTGTGTGTGTGTGTGTGTGGTATGACTCTGAGACTCTGACTCACTGTTGGTTCTTTCCATTCTGGCTGTCTCACCATGATGCACCACAAACATTTGCATTTTTTTGTTGTAGTTTTTAAATGTTCTTTTAGCTGTGACTTGTCTAGCCAGTGCGGCACATCTATTTATGCATTTTGAGGATTTATTTTTTGCAACATACGGGAAGTGTGTTGTAAAAGAGATAAATATCTCTGAACTGCAATGCAATCGCTCAATAAGTGCCCTGTCATGTCTTTCTTGCCTTTTGTAGTTAGAGGTACCTTAAATAACATTTGTATGGTAACATTTTAGGGATGTGGGACTAATTAGTTTGTCAGATCTACAAACATAGTCGGCTACTATTTTTATGTTGGTTAAGTTTTTACTTGGGGTGGGAGGAGAGTTAAGGCGGATTTCTGCTTGCGCGGCGTCTGCGTGCAGCCGGCTGACGCTGGTGAGTTTGCTTTTGCACTCGAGCCTAGGGAGTGCGCGTCGTTTTGGTGTCTGTTGCAGTTTCTCCTCCTAACCTGAAGGTGGCAGCAGGGGTGGTATCGGCCGGTTA
>JBAMHW010000014.1:5909905-5928294 GCA_037177495.1 Rhadinocentrus ornatus | reverse complement strand
ATGTAGGGGCCAGTGTTGTCCAGAATTCTTTATAGAACTCTGCTGGGAAGCCATCCGGACCTGGGGCTTTTTTACAGAAACAATAAACTTTCAACATGGATGTGAAGCTGAAGCAGCAGTGTAAGATCATAAAGTCATTCCTCTCATTTCCTGTTCTTTAATGGTGTCATGTCACCAGTTGTGTTTGTAAATGCTGACCAATGAAATGCATGTATTCATTTACAGCATCTCCAACTTCATTTTTAAAGGTCACGTCTTTTAATATAATCGGCAGCTGTAATTAAATCTTGCTTAAAACTGCCTGTAAACATTTGCAGCATCATTCAAAAGTAGTGTTTGCTATTTCAAACACTAGCGGGTGTTGCAGTGTGCGTTCACAAACACTAACTGTTGTTTAACGCAGCATTTTATAAACTAGACTTGTGATATTACACATCAGTCTGCATGGAAAATGAGACGAACACTGAGCTGAGTATAAACTGTCTCCCTGCACTGTGATCATCTTCAGAGGTTCAGAATACACAAGAAGGAAACATTTATTGGCAGAAATATAATTAAAAAAATTGTAACGTGGCTCTCTGGCTGTGGAAATTTAAACCAGTCACAGTACCAACTTAAAACTGACTCCAGTACTGGACTATTGTGGTTGAAAAGGGTTGTCACTCTGTCAATTATGGTGGTGCTTGTGATGTGTGTTGGAAACTGTAGATGGATTCTTGTGTTAGTATCACTCCAACACAGTGTTTTGGATAATGAGAGCTTCTCTGGCGCTAGCATTATAACTCTTCACCGATGGAGAAATGGAATGCCCTCTCTGGGGTTTCTACAGTAGCCCAGCTGGGACAAATCCAACCCTGGTTGTTGCATTTTTATTCAGGCAATGTAATTTGGGGCTAGAGGAAGGCTGCATTTTGTGCTACAAGATGCTACACTTAATCAGAGCACTGGACTTTTTAATCCAGTGTGTGTGTAGAACTTTACTTTTCCATATTATGTACAAATATTATCTGCATTTTATATTTATTTAAGGCATAGATGCTGTATATGTATATGCTGCTATATGACACGGGTCATATAGCAGCATAAAATACAGCAGTCAATAAATTTAAACTGCTTTTACTTTCTTATCAAATGCATATTGCAAGATACTAAAAGTTTAAAATATTTAAATAGAATAACTTATAGTAAAATCACTAATTAAGAACATGGTTGCAAGTTTGTCACAATGTTTTATTGTACCTTACGTATTTTTACTTTTTTATAAAATGTACATTTGGTGATATTGCATTTAAACTTGTGTCATTCCTATATGTATGTCTTTACTGTTGCCTCTGGCCCAGGTCGTCATTGCAAATGAGAACTGGTTCTCAACTGACCTAGTTGGTTAAATACAAAATAAAATTTGGCCACAGTAAGCAAGAAAATTGCATATCAAGATCTCCAAAGATTCTCGTCCTTATTAAACCATTACAGGCTACATCACTGATTCAGATTGAGTGAAATGTCTCTACCTTCTTCTTTCTGTCTCGTAGATGGCTGCTTACTTTGGACATTCAGTTGCTGCCTCTGATGTTAATAACGACGGGTAAGTCTTGGTCTGTTTTATATTTTCTTCTCTAACAATTTGAGCTCTGTGATTTTCTGCTGCCAGAGCCAGTGGCCACTGGCTTGTGCTTACAGAAACACGAGGACGTTTTAAAACCTCTGTTGTACCCCCAGGAAATGCTACATACTGTACAAACATCCTCACACGGCTCTTTTCTGTCACCTTTAGCTCCGATGGCCTCTAAGTGAAACCAGATTTGCATTCTGGGAGTGTGTTTTGGTGGCAGGATAAAGGATAGGAGCTTCCAGATTATTGAGAATTGTTGGGTTAAGAGTCTGACATTTACAGAGAAAATTTATATTTACAGAGAAAATTATTTCTTTCTGTAGTTAACTTGGGCAAGACACTCAGCTTTTCCAGTCAGCTTTGAGTGGTCAAGCTGACTGGAAAAGCGCAATATAAGTAGAGGTCCATTTACCATTTACATGTACTACTGTGTTGTATGGAGACACATACAGCATGAGAAACATGGAAATGAGTGTACTGTAATTTGAATGGTTTCATCTGAGGGTGAATTAACAGTTGTTCTTTTCTTTTTCATCTGTCAGTTTGTTGGATCTGTTGGTTGGAGCTCCTCTTTTTATGGACAGAGGGTCAGATGGAAAACTAAGGGAGGTGGGCCAGGTAAGAAACACACACACAGCATTCACTCCACGAAGATAAAATTAATCTAAGCTTACTGTGTAAACGTGCTCATTAAGTGTTACTAAAGGATGCAGACTAAGGAGTGTTAATAATGTGAGCATATCAACACATAAACCACTGGCTTCCCTTTGCTGTTTTAATTCACATTTAGGAGATTTTAATGATAAACAGTAATGTGTATGGTGACAATTACAAATCAGTTTCTGTGCCTGGTGGGTGCGTTTGTTTGTTTTAAAGGAGGACTTGATGTGCATTATGGGGGAATAATACAAAATCCCAGATCTGCCACCACTTTATTCCACTAAGTCTTATCATCTTACAAGCTTTCTTGTGTGTGTTGTCAAGGTGTCTGTGTTCCTGGGTAGAGGTGGATTTTCTTTCCAACCACCTCAGTTGCTGACAGGGTCTGAGGTTTACGCCAGATATGGTTCTTCCATCGCAGTATTGGGGGACCTGAACAAAGACGGATACAATGGTAAACAGACTCACTAAGATACGTAGCCTCACTTAAACATGTTCTCATCTCACCCCTAAAAAGCTGATGTTTTTGTTTAATGGTCACCATCGCCCCCCTTCCAGCACCAGAAATGACAAAAACAGCTGGATCTCGGTGCATTTTGGTGGTGTTTTATCCGGTTGCGCACCTCCTCATTTCTGCAACCCAGAAAATCAAAAACCACTCAAAGGTGAAACGATGAAATGGAAGCAGGGTCATTATGTTTGTGTTGGCATGCTTCCTGTACTATTTCTTCTAGAGCTGGAATGCCATTTTCTTAAGTGAAATGCTTACCCCTAGGAATGGGCAAAATGTCAGATATATTCAATGTATCCCCATTTGCTCAACATGTTATCAATAAAAATGGCTGCATGCATGTGATTTTCTTTGTAGTTTGGCTTCTTTCACTGACAGCAAACACCCCCCTGATTTACGATTGTGATGCTGCGTTTATGTGTCAGTTCCTTCACACAGTGATCAATGATTACACTTTGAAGGCTTAAACATGTCTTTATATTAAAAAGAAACCCCCAAACTGGCCTCACCATTATGGTTTAGAATTAAAGTTTGTCCACAAAGAGAGAATAAAATGTTCATACACACAGACACACACAATGTCTGTGTGTATGACAGGATACTGCTTCCCAGTTAACTACACATCCTGATCCCAACCATTCTTCACGTCTCCTGTTTCTCTCCCTCTCCAGATGTGGCCATCTCTGCTCCGTATGGAGGCCCAGACCATTATGGATTGGTCTACATCCATAATGGCCGCTCCAAGGGTCCTAACCCATCACCTTCCCAGGTAAATATTGCCCAACATTCATGTCCATCATTGAGTGGGTGACCATTAAAATGATGCAGCTTTTTGGTGTTAAATTTTGTGTAGATAAGAAACACATTTCCTACATGCAGACATTTGTTAAATAATTGCTTTTTGCATTGATAATGGTAAACAAATATTTTTAAGCAGACTATTTTAATGTGATCTCAGAGTTACTCTTTTGCTCCTTTGCACATCAGCTAGCTAGTGTGATAGTTGGTTTGTCCGTTCAGATTCATATGAGGTGATTTTGATAGCTAAATAAAACTTGTGATTCAGGGACTGTGTGGGTAGTTTTCTTACTTAAACTCTAATCTGCTTTGCATACTTCAGGTCTTGCAGGGCAAATGGGCGTCCAGCTACATGCCTGCTAGCTTTGGCTACTCCATGACAGGAAATACTGACATAGACCAGAATGGATATCCAGGTATACACCCGCATACAAATGTGTACATAGAAACACAGCAGGATTCATTAAAAAAAAAGCTGAACTGTGTTTGTGTCCTACAGATTTATTAGTTGGAGTGTTTGGAGCAGACAAAGCTGTTTTATACAGGTAATCAAATGTAAATCTTACAGTGTGTTGGAGCATGTGTGTGGTACAGTATGTGCGTGTGTGCTCCCCGCTGTGTCTGTGATAGAAACTGAGGGGTTTAATGAGCAAGGCCACCTCCAATATCAAAGAGCTGCTGTTTTTCATTCACTTCGCTCCTACTGGCTTTATAGATGCTGTTTGGACCCGTTTTTGGTACAGAAAGGCATTCACATGATTATTCATTTATCCGTGTTAACCCTTTGTACCCAGCTAACCTCCTTAGAGTCATTCCACATTCAAATTAGAATACACAGACATGACACTCATTTAGATCATATTTAATTCTTTGTTCAACATAAGCATTCTTTAAAATCTTTTACAAAAAGATGCTTCAGGGCTTCCCTAAAAATAACGTTTAGGTTTGGAATTTTTCATAAGTCTCAGCAAATCCAATTAGTCTTTACACCCGTGGCCGAGATACAAAGAGAAAGTGGCAATAACTTAATCAGCGTACTGAAATGTAAAAATGATAAACTTGGTAAAGCTCAAAATGCGGCTCTATGATGACATTAGATGCCGGAAGACTTCTGACTTTATCTAAAACACTTCTCAGGCATATGTACTTTGTCATTTGACAAATAGAAAACATGTTGTGGTCATGGTACTAGAAACATCAAAGATAATGAAGGTGAACAGGATTCATAGGGTACCTTCCGAAAAACAGCTGATCTAAGAGGGTTCAGGGTGTGTTAAAAAATAAACATGCAATTGTACAAACTCTTTTCCATTTATGTTTGCACGTTTTCCCGATGGTCCATAAAGAAATGAGAGGTGGCTGAAAACTTGCACAGCTATGTCATTCAATTTAAATCAGTTTTAATAATGCACGTCTGCCCTATTACAGACAGAAAACATTTTTTTTCTCTCTGTAAATTGTACGTTTTCCCGTATTTTGCATTGGCTTAAAACAAAATTAGCACGTAAACCCTCATAAACATGCATCTGTGTGTGTTGCCTCTGTACTTCTGGACATATTACATAACTTATGAAAACCTAAACATTTGAAATGGCTCACACTTTTATACTCTGAAGTACATGCAAAACAGCTGATGAGACGGGATAAATGACAGGACATGACGAACCTCACACGTCCTCGCTTACCTATATTTGTGTGTGTGTTTATGTGTGTGTCAGAGCCCGTCCAGTGATTGGTGTGAACGCCACATTGGACATAACACCTCAGATAATCAACCCGGAAGAGAAGAGCTGCAAAATTCCTGGAACCAGTACAGATGTGTCATGGTGAGGTTTCACATTTTCAACTCAGAATCAACAGAGCAAATCTGACATTCAGTTCAGGACTGAAAATTAGAGATTATTTTCTATTTTTTTTAATTATTATGATCTGGCAGTAAGATTTGTACTGTTTGCCAGCAGTCAGTGTCACATTTAGTGCTGTTTTTTCCTCTGAAACCTGAAATGAGCTCAGCTTCTGCTCAGACTCACAGACATCTAATCAGCTTTCCTTTGAACATTAAAGCCTGCAGGAAAAAAAGCATTTCCAAAAAAGTAGTCCTTCTAATGCTTTGACCCTCAAATTTTAGTATCTGTTCATACAGTTGGGCACAACTTTAAAGCTAGGGTTTTTCTTTTTTTTCTTTTGTGCATTTATTTTTTTTGTTTATTATTTTTCTTTTTCCCCAAGAGAGCTAAATGATCATTTTACTGAGATTAATTCAACAAATTACAGCTGAATCTGTGTGTGTGTTTTGCAGTTTTAAGGTTAAATACTGTCTGACAGCGAGCGGCACTGGAGCTCCCACAGATCTGAGTAAGTAAAACATCAGCAGCTGTTTGTTTGTAAATGCAGCATAAAACGTTTTACATCACTGTGATAATTTGGTGCCTTCTCCTTTTTTTCCTCTCTGTTCCTCGTCACTCAGCTTTTCAAGTAGACCTCATGTTGGACCGTCTCAAGCAGAAGGAGACAACTAAACGCGTCCTCTTCCTGCACAGTCGGTCCTTCCAGTACTCAAAAAACATGACAGTGACCAACGACAAGCGACCGGCCTGTGAAGAGCTGGATGTCTTCCTGAGGGTGAGAAGTTTTAGACTAACGTTAAAGGAAAAAACTGATAAACAGAACACCAGCTGGGCGTGGCTATGTTTATTATCCGGTGAGCTGGAGGACACATCATGCAGGCTAGACTTTTTTCATAATAAAAGTTTTAACTGCTTGACCACGTGCCTGATTCCCGCAGTCTTCTTTTATCTGCTTCAGGATGATCGTGAGTTCCGGGATAAGATCACTCCCATCTCTGTGGCGATGGAGTACAATCTGGACTACAAGAAAGCTGCAGACCAGACCGGACTGCAGCCCATTCTTGACATGTCAGCGCCATCCAATGTCACCAAGCAGGTAAATCTGCTATCAGTGCACTCTGTCAGTGTAGCCCCGGGACAAAGACCCCAGGATAATTTGATTACATGGATCTTTAATAATGTGGATCATGTGAGCACAGAGGCTCTGTTAAAGTCAGTGTTATCCTCGTGCCACTGCTGCTGAGATGGTTCCAAGTTTGTGAGTTATTACTAAAAAAAAGAAAAGACTCCCAGTCAATCTGTGACTTTTGTGGCGCTTCGCAGACTGCAAAAACTACTATGACAGATTTTATCTTTCCTTTTTAGGACAAATTTTTTTTTATTATTATTTCTTTTGTTCCCATCTTACAACTTTCTCTCGTTTTTTCCTTCTTCCATCAGGCTCACATCTTGCTGGACTGTGGAGATGACAACATCTGTAAACCTAACCTCAAGTTGTCAGTGAAGAGGTACACTTCTGATTGGGCATTTCAGAGAACTTCAGAGTTTTCCCCCTATAATCAGGAAGGAAAGTTTTTAGCCTCTGCTCTCTGTGGTTAACTATTGGTCTTGTTTGGTTGGCTACAGCGACAGTGAGCAGCTCTACATCGGGGACGATAATGCTCTCACCCTGGAGGTCAGTGCTGAGAATCAGGGCGAGGGTGCATACGAGGCCGAACTCCACGTCTTCCCTCCACAACAGGCTGACTTCACCGGAGTTGGTCGCAGTCAGGTAGCATCTTATTGAAAATGGGGCAAAGAAAATAAATAACCTGGAAATCATTTAAATTTTCTATCTGTTAATCTGTTGTAAGTGCAAACACAAGTAGCCAGTACCTAATTCAACATACTTTTAATTGCATCAATTTAATAAAACATAAATCAATATGTACTGAATATGGAGTTTAAGAAAATGATAGCACTACATGCAGGTGTTACAATCTTCCAACTGCTTTACCTTTTTTGTTTTTGTTCCTGAAAAAAAAGACTGCAAGTTAATGTTGGCATGTTTCTCTTTATCAGACAAGCAACAACCCGAGTGCAGGTAGAACAGTGCTCACTAAAGAGGTAGAAGCTGATTTGGATTTGAACAAAATTGAGTTTAGAAGAAAAGCAAAATTGGTCTTGACTGGACTGAGATTAAAGGAGGGACAGCTTTTCTAAAAGGTGTTTAGATTGATAATTTCTAGACTGTGTAGCACTCACAGAACAGAGCAGGCGATATTATCGGATTAAATCTGTGTTAAAAACAGCGGCACACCCAGATCTGGGTATCATGCCTCATCACCAGGTGTTACTACAGCACTGAACTCAGTCCAGTTCTTCACTGCATGTCTTAGAAAGTCAAGATGGTTTGTTCTGGTTGTTATCCACAGGCCTTCTCCAGGCTGTCCTGTGCTTACAAGAAGGAAAATCAGACCAAAATGGTGGTTTGTGACCTGGGAAACCCCATGAAGGGAGGAACAAAGGTCAGTAAAAGTACTGCCTAGTTGGGAAGTAGTGGGCATTGATAAAGTTTATTATTATTATTATTATTAGTATTATTATTATTATTATTATTATTATTATTATTATTATTATTGTTGTTGTTGTTGTTGTTGTTGTTGTTATTATTATTATTAATTTAAAAACTGGATCATCAGAGAGAGAAGGCATATTTAATTTATTTTCTTTAAGTAACTTGATTTACCTAACTGATATTTTTATATTTTTTTTTACATGAATAAGCCTTTTTTAACTTTGTGTTATTACACAGTTAACTAATTTTCAAGGGATACTTGTGGGGTCAGATAACTTACAGATATTATTATTTAACTTCTTGTTTTGTTTTTTATGTTTGTCCCTGCTCTCTGGTTTGTGTTTGACCACTTCATCCTGCCCTGTCATTGGCCAGATCCTGGCTGAGTTGAAGTTCAGCGTACACCAGCTTTCTGAGGAAGACACGTCAGTGAGATTTGACCTGCAGATAGTCAGGTACGACCAGAACCAACCCAACACTGTTGTTACAGAAGCTGCAGGTCATCTGAGCTGAGTTGGAACAGCTTCATCTGCTGGCAGCAGAAGATGCTGTGGTTGAAATGGTGCTGAGAGAAAGTCAGACCAGGTGGATCACTAGAATTGTTGTCATCATGGATGTTAGATAATTTATTACCCATTTTAACCCCTTAAAGCTCAGCTAGATCACAGACTCAGGAGCAGTATAACCCTGTGGTGTGCATTGTGATACATAGCTTATCCTTTTAGGTCATCTATGGAGGTTTTCCAGGCATTTATATGCCGTCCAGGAGGTTTACAATCCACCCGCATTTACTGTTTATTCAGAGACTATATGGTAAATCCACGATGATGATCCAAAAGAATAACATGATTATCACATTTTTGTCATAAAAAATATTTCTATCACCATGTCGCTAAGAAACCCCCAACGTGACCCAGAAATTATAATGAAAACACTAAATGTCAAACTTTCAAGTAATCAGATTAAATTAATGGTAATGTCCAATCAGGAGCAACCAAAGAAAATTAAATGAGCAGCAAGCTCTATGTGTGTCTAAAAAGTACAAGAACGATGGTCTTTTTTTGCTGTATGGTGGTACCAAAAACCAGCTTTTGTGAGGATAGTAAAACCAGACCAGATAGACTAAAATAAGCAAAAAGAAAAAAATGTCTTGGAGTTTTAAGAGTTAAACATTCAACAACAAGCACCTTAAAAAAAATCTAAATTATTCAAACTTTGTACAAAGTATTTAGAAAATAAATTCTCGTCATATCCACTGATTTTGGAGGACACTTTTATAAGAGACGTGTTCAGGGTTTTCCACACACACAGTGTATGTGGTGTGCTGTGATTCCATTTACTGCTGGGATTGAAGCCAACTACCATCCAACAAGCCGCTCTGGTGGAGTAAAACGCAGAGTTCATTCACTGAAGGGGAGCTTCTTTTCGCCTGTGCTCATCTGAATGACAAAAAACTGAAAGTGAAGGAAGCAGCTCACAGTCTTCACATTCCTGTGTGTGTGTTTGTGTTTCTGTGGGAGAGAAAGAGGGAGCTGGAGAGGTATGTTAATGAGAAGTTTCACCAGCATTTGGTCACCCTCCTCTTCCACCTCTGCTCTCCAACATTCATTCACATTTTGAATTAACTTTTTTAAATGTTTTATTTGATTGCAAATATGTAGCGGTGGTTTCCTTTATATTTATTTTTTTAATTTTTTTGCTGATCACCAGGGTTTATTTTATTCTGGATGATTTTTTTTTATTTTTGTGATGGTGTTCGGGGGTAATTTGGTTAGATTTAATCACAACATGTCACTTTAGCCCAGTAGTTCCCAAACATTTTGTTGCTGGCCCCCCATTTCATTGACAACAAAATTTTTTTTTTTTGGTATTTGAAATCTCTTTTCTTGATTCATCAATGTTTGCCCATTGTTACTTTCACAAATTTGTCCATGTTTTGCTAGCAGTGTAAAACTATAAGTTTTATTAAGTCTTGCCCCCTAGGGGGCCCCGCCCCCCAGTTTTGGAACCACTGCTTTAGCCAGTTTTTTTCATAATTAATTTGTGCTGCCTTATTTGCCATCCAAGCATTGTGGAGACAACGGTCACCTTCTTTGTCTTACACAATTAACACATTATATAAATTGGACTGGTCATTTTAATAAATTTGTGAGCTCTGCACTTTTTTGTATAATAAAATTTTTTTTTGCGAGTTTATCTTTAATTTTTATTGATATAGTGTAGTTTATTTCTAATATGTTTTAGGATTTTCTTTCAGATTTTTAATTAAAAATGCAATTTAATAGTTTGCCAATATTTTAGACACATTTTAAATCTTTTAGTTTTCTTTCCTAAACTCAAGCTGCTAATAAACCACTGATCATATTTAGTTTTTTAGTTTGTAGTTTACATCTAATTAAAAATGCTTGTGTTTCAGTTCGAACCAGTTTGAAAGCACCAGTCCTCTGGTCTCCAGCATCACCAAACTGGCTGTCCTCGCTAAAGTCTCCATCAGAGGGTAAAATTTTTTTCTGAAATTACTGTTTGTCACAGTATGTAACGATATGATATTTGCCTTTTTGTGAAGAAGTTATAATTACATTACATTATAGCAGGCGCTTTTCATCCAAACGACTGTAGTGTTAAGTCTTGCCTAAGAGCCCAACTGGTAGATGTTGATGTTCGTCCTCTCGGGGAATCAAACTCTGCATGTGAAAAATTGAACTGAGAACCAAGACTAAACATTAAATGCTGCAGTGAGGAGGTTGTAAACGTACAAGTACAAACAAGAAGAAAGACTATACAAGCTTATCAGTGCTGAGCTGGCGTATTTTTAAAACATATCATTCTGTATTAAACCAATGCAGCTGGGCTAAAACTGTGGGGTGTGTCTTTTTATCTTCCCAGGTCATCGTCTCCCAGTCAGGTGCTGCTTCCTATTGCCAACTGGAAACCTCAAGAGCCCCCAGTGGTCGGAGACGACATCGGACCACAGATAGTACATGTCTACGAGGTTTGAAAAGACACACTTCAGATACATAGAGAGATGTCTTTGTGTTGTTTAGGCGACACTTGTTGGTTTAGATGAGATAGAAAAATAAGAGTTGTGCAGCCTGTTCATGCAGTAAGTGAAACATTTCTTTAATTAACAAGCTTTTATGATGGTCATAGATTTGTCTTTTTATACTCCTGTTTTTTAGTTACAGTATTGTGCAAAAATGTTGTGCCAGCTCTCCTCTCTTCATATTTCCCCAGGACAGTGGGAAATGGGTGCAACAATATATTGAAACATGCAATCTAAATAGAAATGCAAGATATTTGCTACAGTTTCAGCTCACTTAAAAATGAATAATTGGTCTGAGCAGCTTTATTTTTTAACACAGCCTGATCCCTCTCAGACAAGCTTTTTTTTTAGAAGTCTTCAGGATTAGATCTCAAGATTTAGCTCTTCTTTGGATGTCGGCTGCCTTTTCTTTTCTATTTTCTTTTAAGATGTCCCCAAACTGTTTCAGTAATTTGGAGGAGAATTAAGAATGGCTTCTTGACTTTAACCAACAGCAGATGGATCACCTGAAGGTCCTGATGCATCTTTCAGGTCTTGTCAGGACTTTGCTGGATTTGCTTCATTTCTTAAGGACGTCACTGTTCATCTGCTGTAGATGTTTTTAGGCCTGACACATCTTCTTTTGTCCAGTTTCATGCGATGTTTGAAGTTCACACTGCACATCATGATATGATGTACCAAGCCAATAACTAAGTCACCTTGTTGGGGCAAAAATAGTATTATATGTCTATCAAACTATCATCTTTAGTATTTTTTATTGACACAACTGAAGAAATGGGAACAAATGATGTGTCTTTATGACAGACTGCTAGTACTAACGAGTCTAGACCTCATTTAAATTAGTTTTCTTGATTAATTGTCTGTTACTTGTTGGCACAACACTGGTTCATTAATTAGGTAGGGTCCTTTTTTTATATTTGAATTATTCATACATCGATGTTAAGTGGCTAAACAGACGGAAAAAACAAGAAAGAAAACATCACTACTATGAAAACAGTTAAGTACAAGGACTTTACTGAAAATAAACAACAATTTTCAAAGAAAAACTGTGAAAGACCTTCAAAAAGCTGGAGAACTTCTGCTCAAGACCACATTAAAAGTAATAAGAAAACTGTGAACTACGAGTCTTTCAAACAAACTAAGGACAAAAGAAGAGTTGAGCATTTCTGACCCTTTTTTAAATACCCTCAAATGGCTCAAAAGTTCATTTTTTCAATGTTTCATTAAATCTTTTTATATAAAACCGCAGTATGAGGAAGAAAAAGGGAGACCAAAAGAAAAAGCTAACATTTTTTCCAGGATGTTATGAGAGCAGTGAGCTGTACAGAGATAACTCTTAAAGTTCTGGTTCTCAGCTCCTGAACAATGGGCCCAGCACGTTCAGCAAGGCGGCGCTGGAAGTTGAGTGGCCGTATCACTACAGGAACGGCTCTCTGCTCTACATCACCAGCTTCGACACCGAGGGGCCTATCAACTGCACCACGAACATCGAGCTCAACCCGCTCAACGTCTCTGTAAGACACACAAACACACTTCACAACAACCAGCTGGTTTCCAGCTCGATCATAGCGTCATCTCCTGGAAATTAAACAACTCTAAAAATGAACCTTTCAGTATAAAATCTCCATTATCCTCATTCTGTACGCTCATAGGGACATGCTCAGGTCTAAAAAGTCTACAAAGCCACAGTGCATTTGAACATAGAAATAAAAAAAGAAAGAAAGTTAAGGAGTGAAAGTCAGACTTAATCGGGTAACCAGCAGAGGTGATGGAGGTCTGATGCTGCATTCACCAAAGTACAAACTGTGTGTTCATCAGAACCCGCTGACGTCCCAGAATAACATCAGCGTTGTTCCGCCCAGAGAGCGAGAGACAGAGGGACGAAGCCGAAACCATGTCCGCAAGAGAGACCTGGAGTCCAAAGAGTCACAGGACGACCTGTACACACTGGTACAAAAACACACACACACTTTCATAAACAGGCCTTTTATATGATATAACTGAAAACTGAAGCTAATCATGAAAAGCATCTATTCCCTTTCTGTGTGTGTGTGTGTGTGTGTGTGTGTGTGTGTGTGTGTGTAGGACTGTACAACGGCGGACTGTCTGCGTCTGAAGTGTCAGGTTGGTCGCCTGGAGAGGACAAAGAACGCCATCCTCTTTATCTACTCCAGACTGACTGTCAACAACTTCCTCAGGGTAAATAAAAACAAAATCCAAACATTCTGGAGCTGAGCATCATTACAATGTTACACAAAAATCAGCTTTTAGAGGGAACTTAGCTTTCGGCAGCAGGAAGTTATGGATGTTTCTTACCACATTCTGAAGGTTTCTCAACCGAGATGAGAATCATTCTTTTCATGTTAAACAATAAATTTGTTGGAGATTTGAATCTGCTTTTTTATTTCTTTTAGACTGAGAATCAGAATCGTTCCTATGTGGTTCGATCTACAGCCTCCTTCAGTGTCATTGAGATGCCGTATAAGAACCTGGTGTCAGAGTTGGCATCCAACAGTACCACCGTAAGAAGCACAAACAAAAGACGCAAAACATTTCTCCTACTGAACATAGACCCATACATTTACCATTTTCCTTTGGTAAAACAACCAGTACCTATTGTGTTTAAATGACTAACTGATTAGTAAATTAGTCCCAAGAATTATAAAATCTTGTTGCATTTTAAACTGCTGCAGGAAATGAATACAACTGAGCCGAGGGTGTAACATGCAGGTAACGCAGGTGGACTTTTTAACAGCTTGAGCAGAAACTGACGGCAAACAAGCCAAAGTCTAGCAGAGAGAATGGATATCATTGTGCATGTGTAACACATGATTTGTAAACTCTGTGAACATTTTTGGTGCTTGTGTGTTCAAATGCACGCACACATCAAGCAGTTATGAAAGAATAACATATTTACACATGTACATATTGTAAAAATGCACAAACATTAATGTTTTTCACATAAATGTGATAAGTCTTAGTTCAAAAAAGGTCTCAGCACTCCTTGTGCACTCTTAAACTGATCTGTGTATAGGCTTTCTGAATGCTCAAAAGCTATTAATGTTTGTGCATTGTTGTAACTTGCGTGTATAAATTAGTGACTAATCAATTAGTGAACGGCTGTTTTAAAAGTCGAGTTATGTCTGATTGTGCAGAGACACGGTGCTTTTTACAGCGTTGTGTTCAGAAGAACAACGTGGCCAGGGTCTGAGTCTGCGGGAGAAACGGAGATGTACAGCACATCAGCTGGTTTGACGCACAAGCAGGGCAGGGAGAAGACGTAGAAGAAGTTAGCTGTGAGAAACTTCCTGTTTAGCCGTGAATGTTTTTTGCTACAAGCTTTAACAATAAACACCACCCAGTTTTTCTGGTTCCAGCAGAGTCCCGTGTCTGCTTCACCCTGGAATAGTCACCTCACCTCCGTCTTCCAACCTTTGTAGGCGGAGTTTTCAGAGTGGAGGCAACAGACCAGAGGAGCACAGTTATTAAACCCTAAAGAAAAGTTGGAGTTCAGGAGCAAAAAGACCAGATGGAAAGACAAAAAAATAACTTTATTTATTTATGTATGAATATATGTAAATGCTGAACGCTTCTGTGGGTTCACCCAGCATAGCAGCCGCCACATAAACGCAAGCGTCTCGCTGACCTATTTTCACACTTTAGAGCCCACAGAATGTTAGAAATACAACAAACCAAACTCGTGTGTGTGTGTCGAACATACACCTTATACAAATAACATCAAACACACCTTTGACAATTTCCTATTTGCAGATAAAGTATTTTTTATTTCAGTATTGATGACGTCATGACTGATGGATTAACAGATTTTGATTGGCCTGACTAGTCAATTTGAAAAAGTGTAAATCTGTTTTGTGTTCATAGTTGCTTAATGTGTGTGTGTGTGTGCATTTAATGACAAATTTGCAAGCACCTGAAATGGTTTACACAGTTTACACGTGTACACTGCTTTTGAGTTAATTTTTCCCTCCATAAACATCTGGGGTGCAGATGTGATCCCTTACAGTCACGTCTGGGATTATTGCATCTGCCCTTAACAGTTTCTGCTGTCTCCTCCTTTACTCTTACCACTGCACCTGCAGTGTCTCTACACAGTCTGACGGCCGTGTAGAGACACGAGTCCAGAATAGACTTCTGCTACTGAGGCCATGTCTTTGTGAAACACACAGTATTCCATTCCCAATATTCCCACTATGTTCTTGTCATCTTGCCAGTGATCTCGCATAACTTTAACGATCAAGGAAGAAAATAGTTTAGACTTCCTCCTCCTGGTTCTTCATTTTATTCCTGACTTACATCCCAGACTACTCTTACACTCATGTGGACTTGTGGTCTTTTTCCAAATGTTACTTTTGTTTTGTACAGTTGAATTAGTTGCTCCTGAATGTTAGCATGGTAAGTCATCAGATTCAGAAACCTTTAATTATCCCAAAGAGCAATTCAGTTGTAGCCAAACCTGTTTATTAAAAGAAAATAAATGGAAGAGTGCCAGAAAATTTAGTTTCTCTCCTTGATACATCACACACAACCTCCTTGTGTGTGTGTTTACAGGTGAGTTTGTCGGTGGTATGGGTGGCTGAGGGTGCTCAGTCAGTGCCAGCCTGGGTGGTAGCTCTGGCTGTACTGGCAGGACTGTTGCTGCTGGCGTTGCTCATCTTCATCATGTACAAGGTCAGAACATATGTGTCGATTATATTTTCCCTAGAAAAATCATAAAACTTTAGCTTCTAACATTTCTTCTTCTCTTTCTCTGCATCATTTAGTTGGGATTCTTTAAGAGAGTGCGCCCCCCGCAGGAGGACTGCACTGAGAAGGAGCAGCTGCAGCCGGAGGAGAACGGTAACACTGATGCTTAGAGGCCAAGCTGTGAGGAACAAGGACAAAGTCCAGGAGAGGAGAAATCAGGGTAAAATGGCCTCTGAGAGAATTCACTGGATGGACTTTTGGGTGAAAGATTATGGTACTGGTTTAAGTTTTAATGAGGGTTTTTTTTTTTTTTTGTCATGTTGCATTGTGCCAAAAGAGAAGCTGGAAAACACGGCACAGATGAAATTCTCAATGCTCAAAGTGTTCATGTCTTTAAGATGAGTGTTATAGGAAAAATTTGTAATTTTTGGGAATAAGAAGCAGGTTGTGACGACATCACTTATATACTTTCTTGTTAAGTCGGGTGTTCAAATTGTCCTCAATATGGGATTAGCAGCTGGTTAGCGTTAGCTTAGTCCAAAGGTAAAAAGATGCGCCCGTTAGCACATCAAACCCTTTAAAAAGTAACAAAAATCTAACTATAATGGCAGCAATTATGTTTGTTTTTCTACTTCTTTCAGTCTTGGCAGGAATATTCCCCACTCTGTCAAACTGATCCTTTAACTTTTCAACTTTCATGTCTGGTGGCTTCATGGCTCCGTTGCAGCATGCCAGCAGGGTTTGTCCAGAGAGTTGCAGCTTTTTGTGGCAGAGCACGTAGGGTTTGGCCTGGTATCTAATTTTTGCACATTATTTAGTCCAAACATAAAATAATTAATGAGCTGTTGGTGCTTGTTGTCCTCAAAGTCCAGAACTGCTGATACATTTGAGATGTTTGTGGAGACTTTTAGTGTGGTTCTGCAAGTGTCTCCACGAGTGTTTGTTTCCTCTAGATTATGTGAAATAAAAAAGAAAATGACAACAAATCAACTGCTGAGTGAAAAGAGAAAAACAGACACTGGCGATGATTTTAAAACCATTAAAATAAGGACCACCAGTATCCTCACGGCTCTGCTGGAGTCACCTGATTGTGATCGTGTTGGAGAACAAACAGCAATAAATGCAGCAATATGAAATTAGTCGCATACAGGTCCCTGTTTTTTTGATAAAGGTGGTTTAGTTGCTCTGATATGAGGTGATCAGAGTGTTACAGTAATATATTTACCTTTTTGTATTAACCTTGCTTTTCCTTCCTGACCTGTGTGTATTAAAGCCGGTTGGAACTTCTCATGTAAGAGTTTGTTTTGGGGTGCTGGTGAGGTGTTTGCAGTATTTTGTTTTTTAAGAATGTTGTACAAAATGATCGTAATCTCAAAAGAGGGTGCATTTTTTTCTCTCAACACAATCAAGACATCACATTATTTTTATCATTGTTATTACTATTATTATTATTGTTGTTATTAAAAACCAATGCAATTAATAGGTTGATAATTCTGATCTGTAAAATTGACAATTTGTTACCACCCTGCCCTCCTTTGTGTACTTTATTAGGGTTTATTGGGGTTTTATACTCACTTTCACATGTACTCGAGTCATGAAATGATCTGAAGAGGTTTCTCAGCAGTGGTGTGTTAAAACACAAGACGTGCTGCCCTCTAGAGGAACATCACTGTAACTACACACATAGTGAGAAGCTGGTTTCAAGCTGAAGACTCATCTGTTAAAAACAGTTCTGTTGGTTTTCCTTCATCATGAGCTGATTTAACTGTCCCCTTATTAAACTCTGTGGTTTAACAGACTCATCAGGGAATGTTACTTTTTTCTAAAAAGACTAATCGCTGTTATCTCAGCAAGTACAATGAAGTAAAATGTAATGTAGAAGCTGTTTGGCCATCACGTTGTCTACAGGGTATGAAAGTGTAACAAACAGCAGCGATTATTTTTATGACTTCATGCTTCCAGACTGCAGCTACTTTTAGAGCTTGTTTCAAACTTTCTGGGATATAACTGGGTTGTGATTGGTCCAGGCTGCATCAGTGTTCAGTAACTGGATTAACATGTACCGAGATCCATGAGTGGCAGTTCTTGCTTTAGTCTTTTGAAAAACTACACAAAATACAGAAGAACTGACTGACATTGTCCTAAATATATTTCCAAAATATGATCCCTTCTCTGAAGTAGGAACTAAACAGAGAAACTAAAAACATAGTTCTATGAACTACAGAAGTCCCCAGTTCTTTAATTGTTCTTACATTGTGGAGGGTCTCTAATGGTTAAAAGACCTATGATGAAGTTTGTGTGATTTGAGCATGCCTTGTAACGTGTCTTAAACCCAGATAGAATTGAATAAAACTTTATTGTCATTGCAACAAGTGCAACGAAATTACAAATAGGGAGCAGAAAATGGACATATTAGTTTTGATTTCTCAAACACGGAGAACATTTGTTTGTTTTTTAAATCAGAATCTGAAGACAATAAAATTCTAAAGATTTCAAAATAATTTTTTTTTTTGGGGGGGGGATAACTTTAAGACCCTTTAATACTTTGTAATAACATTTTCCAAAATCTGTATGTTTGTATCGTCCAGAGTTTAGGGTAGAGCAGCCATAGCAACAGTAACCAAGGGGGCGGGATTAATAAAATGATCAGTTGTTAG
>JBAMHW010000014.1:5894016-5905805 GCA_037177495.1 Rhadinocentrus ornatus | reverse complement strand
CAGCGTAGTGTCCAGAGCATGGAGGCGCTACCAGGAGACAGGCCAGTACATCAGGAGACGTGGAGGAGGCCGTAGGATGGCAACAACCCAGCAGCAGGACCGCTACCTCTGCCTTTGTGCAAGGAGGAACAGGAGGAGCACTGCCGGTGCGGTTGGCCCTGGGTTCCTCCTAATGCAAGACTTACATAATGCAAGAACCCCAACTTTCTGTCCATCAGAGATAAAGTACTTCTTGAGTTAACATGAAGTTTCAAATGCCTGTAAACAGGTTTTAAGAACTTTTCAAGTATCAAGCTTCCTGTGATCTACTCTGTAGCATTAAAGTCCTAACCCTCTTTGATTAATATAACTTTCGTTTGGGTGTTTCTCTTCTTCTTCTGCAGAAATGTTTCAAATCTGCCAAGTTGGAGGGGCAGCATCAGTGCATATCAGTCCCGAGTTTTTCTGGGTTTTTTTGTGTTTTTTTTGCACGATGCTTTAGGTTTTTTCGTGTTAAACAGTAAAGCTTTGATCCAGCTTGAGACTTTGTCCATCTTTGCTTCCATTTTTCTTCCATTTCTTGTCAGAAAAACATCCCCAACCATTTCACTGTAAGGATGGAGTCAATACTGGTCTATGTTTGCTCCAGTTTTTTTTAATCAGATTAGATTTTTTGTCAGTTTTTTTTTCATTCTTCATTGAACTTTGGCAGATCTTCACTCTTTAGCTCCCCCTAGGATAGGCTAATTCAGCATCCATCTTTATCCTACCTCTTCTCTGAGCTCTCTCCAGTTAATAAAAGTCAGTCTGATGTTGACTCTTATCTCTTGCTCTGTCCCTTTCTCTCTTCCTTTTGCTCCCTTCCTCCAATAATATCCTCTTCCATTTCTTTGGTTAATTAGCCATCATGTGCATCCAAAATGTGTGACATTGTACTGTTAAGCAAAATGCTGCGGTCACATGATGCTCCAGGCTGGAAAATTGTTAAGTTCAGAAAGAGTTTTAAGGTCAGAAATTTATGTTACTTTAACAAAGCTGTAGGAACTCTGGATCTCATGACTTGTTGGCCACCTGACAAAGGCTCAATTTACAAATGCATAATATGGCAGCCTGATCTTAAAAGCTTGTTGGTGGTTTTAAACTACTTCCACTTCAGAAAGATGGAGGCAGCTATGCCATGGGGCTCTTTAAATGCAGCAGAAATCTTTTATAATCCTTCCCTGTATCTATGCCCTGTAAAATCTGTCTCACAAACCATCCTCTAGACCTGATGGTTAAAATGATTGAATCCAAACCTGAAATTGTTTCATGCTGCCTGTATAATATACATGTTACCTTAAAACATGTCACACCCAGTGTGGTCTTTTGCTCCGGCTTTTCTTTGACCCAAGGGCAACGATAAAAAGCAGTGACGGGTAATAATTTATAATGCTGACATGACTGATATTGACCAATCAGCATGATCCAAGTTATCACTTGCACCAAACAGCGCAAGATAAGACTCTTAGGTTTTATTGCTACATCCCTTATCTACACAGACCATCATCCTGTGAAAAGACGTCTGCAGCAGCTTAAATTTAACTAAGAGGCTGAAATCTGTGACTCACCCCCATGTGGCGGCTGCTGGGGTCGGAGTCCAAGTAGTGCGGGCTGATGTTAAAGGGGACGAGGCCGATGGCGGAGAAGGATGGAGGGTAGACTATAGGCATGTCGTTGGTGGTGCGGATGCTGATGGTGGCCACGTTGGTGCCGGCGCTGGAGCCTATATAAGGAATGCCATCCTGAATGGGAGGAGAGGAAACAGAGGAGACAGAAGCCATGTCCTGCATTTAAAATCCTACTCACATAAAAGTACAATGTTCTCAGGTTAAAGCATCTGTATCAACAAGGATGTCGTTTTCTTTTTTTCCAAATTTTTCTTTGATGATGTTTGTATGTTTCACCTCCAACACTCTCCTCCTGATCTCCGTCACCACATTGTTGTCATAGAGACTCTTCAGCAGCCGGAAAGTGTTGCCTCCTCCTACAAACAGATGCTAACGTTACTGTCTCCATGCTGCAGTTTAATAGAACAGACAAGTTTACTATGAGGCAAAATGATAAGGAAGCAGCACAGAAAGGAAAGTTAGAAAAGGAATCAAAGAAGTTAAAGAGAAGAGGTAGAAGAATGGCATCGGTCTTGCTTTTTTTTGTTGTTGGCTCTCACCTATAAAAATGCCTTCGGCCTTCCGGACGGCATCAACGGGATCTGCAGCCTCGTGGATGCCGTCCACCTCGTAACCTGTGCAGGCCAAACACATCGGAGATTTCAGTGCATGAGATTTAAACATAGCGCTCTTCTCTCTGAGACTTCTAGTATATAAAGAAATCACTCAACTCAATATGGTTTCCATTTTAATCTGAATTTTAAGGATCTGATTTCATTTTTTACTAATGATCTGAGTGTTATTAACCACGACAATGTGCAGGAAATCAAAATTCATCTAAAAAACAGAATGAGATGAGATGAAATTCATCCATGCTTCCTGTGTGATTATATCACAGCAAATACAGCATATTATAAAAGTGTTGCAAGGACAATAAACATATGATCTTGGTATAAATGTACAAAAAACAAAGATAATTGAGAACTTTACTGGAATTAAGATACCATGACACATCAGTAGAGATAACTGTCATTAATGCTTTTGGCCAACGACAATCATGTAGTGAAAACCTGTTTTGGTTGAAAGCCACAAGTGGAAAACTACACACACACACACACCTCTGACAAAAAATAATAATAGACTAAAAAGATAATAAAAACTATAGTTGTACACTAACAATACCCCCCCCCCCCTTTAGAAATGCATAAAGTAAAATTCTTAAAAGCTAAATAAAATGGTTAAAAAAAATTCACAGAAAATAATAAATGCACATCAAAGATAATTAATAAAAGAAAAAATGTATGCGAAAGAAAGACAACACTAAATAAACATTACGAGCCATTAAACATTTTTACTGGATATTTTTATATATTTATTTTTCTTTTAATTAGGAAAACATTGCCCAACTTTACCTAAAGTCTTAAATTTGTTTCTGGCTGCCTTTGTGTAGGCATCTCTGTCATGGAGAGCATAAGGAACAAACAGGACCCTCTTCACACTCCTAAAAATAAACACACAAAACCCACATTGTCAGTAAAATTAGATTGATTCGTTTAGTTAGTCTTTTAATATAACTACTGTTATATTACCGCTGGTGCTTTGCATAACTTCATTACAACCTGTTGAAAACAGTTCATGTTTTTTTTCCTTCTTTCTTTTGCGTCATTACAGATTTCTGTCTTGGTTTGTCTCCTGATCTTTGCTGCAGTGCAAACAACGTCTTCGTGATACTTGAACGCTCTTCCTGTCTCACGCGCTTTCGATCAGCTGTTAAAGGGAAACTAAACTAAAACTTACTTTCCGAAGAAATTGCAGATGTCTTGCTGACAGTGGTCCAGGTAGCCACTGCCGTGCAGAGTGGAGTTGGACACCAGCAGGAGTCTCCTCTTCATCGCAGTACAGCAACCCAAAGACTCGGTTCAGGAAGAAAAACGGCCCAAAACCCGCAGAAGAGCGTCTGCGGCGGAGACCAGAGGTCCGGGTCACAGTTCAGCTGTGATTCCGCTGACAGCTGCTGTCAGAAACCTGCGGGACTCAGCACTTACATCTCCACCTACCGGACTGTCAGGACAAACAAAACTCACGCGCGTCTGCCACTGCCTGTAACGGCAATTGTGTGTTACAGGAAATACGGTCCGGTCATTAAAATCAACAGCAGCACACATGGTGCCGCTTTGATGTTCTGTTTTCAGAATTTATTTATTTGTTTGTTTCTTTGTTTTATTTCTTTAAGGTACAAATCTTTTTTCTACAACCGGAAACAAAACGAGGACTTTAGTTAGCTCCATCCAAGGGCGGGGCCAGAGGGTGTCCTGGGGAGGCACTGACCACCCCTCAAATACCACCTAATACAAAGTGCAGGAAAAAAAAGAAATCTGTGATGCAATAAAACCCGCATGCGTGAAACTGATGGGGCGTTCTGAGAACTAGTTTGCATTATGAATTTAAATCTGTATTTAATGTTTGGGGAGATTCGCCAACCAACTAAACCAAATAAAATACAATTAGAAAGAATAAAATAAAAAAGGAGGTGAGGAACAACGTGAGCTGGATCACAGGGTGTTCTGGCTGCTGATCACTGATCCCTCACATCACTGGTTTTATTTTAACCTGACTAATGAGCAGGAATAAGCCTGTTATTGCTCACAGCCTCACTTGTAGTGTGCTTAATTTTATTTGAAAATAATCAGTATATCATAACAATATTCAACACAGCAATAATTGATCACAATAATAATAATACAAATATTAAATTCATAGCGGCACTTACAGTGCAGCTATTCATGTATAGTGTATTTTTTCTTGTGTAAAACTACTGTAGAAGTAGAGGACAGTATACTATACTAACACTTGTCTAAATGTCTGGTAATTTTGGATCATCAAATAAAGGAACAAAAATTATGTCATAAAAGAAAAAGGAATTACCTGAATTAGAAAGGGTAATGTACTTATTTAAAATATTATTTTCCCAATATATATGAATTAGCCCTAGGCCTAAATTATACACATGTATCACAACAGAAATGTCTTGATATTTTAATTTGTGTTATTTGTGATATAAATGCAAAATGGCTGTAAATCACAGACCTAAAACATTTGTAGAAAAATAACAAAAATAAATAAAAACATCTTTTTAATAAACGTACGTTTTGTTTGGATTTAATGAAACTGAAAAATGTTTAGTTTAAATTACATTTTAAGAAATTGATCACGAACATAAAATATGTTTAAAAAAATAATAAAATGAAAAAAATTGTTAATGAAAAAAAAAACCAGATTCCATGTTCTGTCAGTGAAAATGTTCATGTGAAAGAAAAAGTTCTTGAGCTCCTATTTTAAGACATTTTGTTACTCTTACGCTCATTCAAATCACGTTATTCAAAGCAGTAACCGTGGTTCCACCGTGGTACTGGCTCGGTACAGATGTGAGTACTGGTTCCACCGCTGCGTGTCACACGTGGAGAAGAAGCGAGACGCAGAAACGGAGACAGCACTGGGAGGCGGAGCGAAACCACATCTGGATGAAAAACATCTGGACGTCGCTCCCTGCATACATAAGAGCTTCTCCGCTGATTCAGGGGCCAACACGACGACAAAACAACGCCCGAGAACCCGATATAATCTCCGGCTAACATCGCTCGCAGATGATGGCTCGGTGCCGGACGTTTTGGACCGGGATCCTCGTCCTCCTGACAGCCGGTGAGCGCTGCCCTTAGGGCTTTTTTTTTTTTCCCCGTCTTTGCCTCGCAGTTGTTTGGAGGGCCGAGCAGAGGGGATGGATGGAGAGGGGGTCGCTTTGTTTTGGAAAAGTTTTCTAAAACTTAAGTTGCTTTAAAATATGTAAAAGACAGTTTTTCAATTAGTATTTAAAAAAGTGTAGAAGCCTTAAAATAACTCAATTAATAGTGTTTTTTGCTGACTTTCTGGCTCTTCTATCTAGTTTGATCAAATGTGTCATCTTGAGTCATCGAAATATCATTAGCATTTCTTTTGGAGCTGGTGTGTTGACTATGTATAAATTCTGCAGGTAGGGTACTCTTTTTATAAATCAGTTTCTGGTTAATAATCTTCTAAATTAATCCTTAACAACTTCTATACTTTCTCAACAGACCTGAAAGATTGAAGTCTTTTTTTTTACCCGATTAAATACCATCAACATGTCAGATTCAACAACAACAAAAAAAGTTACCTAAAACACCTAAATAATAGTACACCTAAACTAGCTATATGTTATGCCAGCACATTAGATGTTACTTATCAGAACAAAAATGCACATTACTGCGTACCTGCGCATTTAGTTTGTTTTTCTTTTAAGCCAAAGTACAAATAAATGAGAGGAGTAGCTGCAGAGTTTTATGCATCGCATATTTCTAAGACGTTGTTCAGTTCCACTGCCACCTATAGGTGGTGCTGTTTCCCCAAAGTATATTCTTGGGTCTTGTCAGTGCAAGTTGCTGCTGTTTTTCAGCGCTATCACGACTGTTCATTTCCCTCAAATTAATTAATGAGATCAGACTGTGCTTTAATTTACAATTGCTGCAAATAAATTAAATTTGTTCCAGTAGAAAATGATTTTTTGTGGTGATTATCCTGTTTGCTGATGCTGCAATCCAAATCATGTTGTGGCCTGAAAGGAACTTTTAAATCAGACAGGCTGAAGTATTTTTGAGATTGAATTTATTTTAACTATTTAATTACAAACTGGACCAATATTATTTTGCTTTTAGGCTTTGTGCATGTCTCAGAAAAATGTGGTCCTGTCAGACATAGGTTTTAGTTTCATGTCTGTAGACAGATTTAGTCTTAGAACATCTTAGAAATGAGCAAATGTACTGAGGCAAATTTGCAGATGAACTGAGGGCCAGATTCATGCACATTAAGTGGCATCCACCGTAATAAGTCAATCGGTTTGTTCACGTTTTTAGAGCCTTTAGAGCATTTTAATGAAACCTGGTTAGAATAGTCACCTTTTTAGTCAACTTCATTTATTTTATATCATTTTCTGAAGAATTATCAGCACACTGATCAGACAGAACAAGTTAAACTAATAACATCTTAATTGCTTGTGTGGAAATGTATTGACTTACATGAGACCAGTTGATTCTATTAGAATGGGAGTCTGTTGAAGCCAGAGATGTGTTTAAGGAAGCAAGACTCTCCAAAAAATGCCCAATTTATTAAACTGCAGTACTTGAGTAAATACACTTTCATCAGTGTGTGGCTCTTCTTTAAAAACAGCTTATTATCTCACGTCAAACAAAGCGTGAGTGTATCTGAAATGCCTCATGAATGGCTGCACACACTGAGGTTTTCTTGGCACTGTTTAAGACACTGGAGAAGACAGAGACTGGCACTGAAAGAAAGTGTGTATTTATGTGTTTGAACATTTCATTTTTATCTTCACATTCATTTAAATCAGTAAATAGATCATCAGTGGAAGCAGTACATAGAAAAAAGAGTACTGAAAGAACCAGTAAGAAAACAATAAATAGCTTGTTTAGAGTTCAAATTTAGACTTGAAAATAAAGAAACTGGCAGCATATTGACTGGACCTATTGAGCAAAACGATTAAATTGTATAAAGTGAACTTGTTTACTTCCATTGTATGATTTTCTCTGTGTGCTGGAGTAAATGAACTGAAGTGAAATAAATTAAAGACATAATTTTGAAAATTAAAAAATAATTATTCACAAAGCCTCATCATAGAGAAAACTGAGACAAACGTGCCCTGAATGCTGATTTTTACAAAAGAACAATCTACAATTTAATAATAGTTTACAATCATGAAAGATCAAGAAGGTTTTATTCTTTTTCCTAGATTAACGTGTCACATACAGAATGAAAACTCAGATTGTGACACCAGCATTAGCTCTGAGGTGCTGGTTAGCGGGCTGCATGTGAACCGAGGTTTGACCTAACCATGAACCGCTTACAGTTAACATCGGGGTTGAAGTTAACTGGAAGTCCAGGGTCCTAATAAGGATAACAGCACAAGCTGTTGTGTGTTTGTGCAAATGTGTTAAATAAACCAGCAGTTGTGAAGGGGAAGGTTGTCCTCTGAGCAGCATGTAGTGCCCAGATTTCCCATGAGCCTTAGAGGGCGGAGAGTTGATGCTAACTTGGCTCTGAATGTAGCTCACTTCTGGATTCAATTTATTCCTTCAGGAACAAACACACACACACACACACACACACACACGTGTGGACTCATATTGTTGTGAGGACATTAGTAGAGATAATGCATTCTCAAGCCAGCTACCCTAATCTGATTTTTAATCTTGATTCTGACCTCAGATGTTTGGTTTTTTTACATTAAAAAGACCTTAAAAACATAAAACATTTAAATGGTAATTGTATCTGTAAAAGGACAGAATGTACAAAGCTGTCAAAACCAGAAAAGGTAGATTTTGTTTTTGTATTTTGTAATTATTAATGTGTGGAGATTAACTTGTAGAAATGGCTCATTTTGAATATTTCATATGGACCACTGCTGGGTAACGTTACTCCAGGACTCTAATATAACTTTTTTTGATCATCAGCCAACATTACTGGTTCCCAAAACCCCATCAATCAGAATTCCCAGCATCTAAATTTCTTGTCAGGGAAATGAGACAGATTGTAAGGGTGCATTCACACCAAGGCCAGTTCGGTGGACTCCGTACGATTGGAGACTCGGTCCAGTTGGGGTTTTTCTTCCGGACCAAGTTTGTTTTTTTGTTTTTTACCTTGTCTTGTCCAGCATCGCAGAAAGCAGAATGATGGTCTGGCTGCTGGGTTGTAGCGAACAAGGCCCCTCTTGACAAGTATTAGTTTTAATTTAGTCTATTGCTGATTTTACATATTAATGCTGGACCTGACAAGAGGGGTGGTAGCAAAAGTGAGGAGAGAGTAAACAAAAAAAA
This sequence comes from Rhadinocentrus ornatus, assembly GCA_037177495.1. Classification (NCBI taxonomy): domain Eukaryota; kingdom Metazoa; phylum Chordata; class Actinopteri; order Atheriniformes; family Melanotaeniidae; genus Rhadinocentrus; species Rhadinocentrus ornatus. The sequence goes on along the minus strand of JBAMHW010000014.1, from coordinate 5,897,278 downwards.
AGAAGAGAAGAAAAGAAAGAAGAAAAAGGAGAGGATTTGAATTGAAAGGCTGGTCAATTTAACTTTAGATTTTTTTTATTATTTTTTACAGAATTATATTATTTATTTGTCTCAAGGCAAGCAAAGTTTATTTGTAGCACAATTCAACAACAGGGTGATTTAGAGTGCTTTAAACAATACAAGAAGCAAAATTTATATTAAAAACAAATAAAAAAGGACTAAGAAAGGACATTGGATAAAACAGCATTAAAATATGATCAAGTACCGCCACATTTTTGTTTTTGTCCTACACGTCATTGACTTTGTTTAAATTTTGCTCCTCAATCAGATGCACTTTGTTCAGACAGACAGAAGCGTGTAATCAACATCATGCACGTCAGTGGATGCCACACGTCATGGAATAGTGTTCGGCAGTGACAGCACTGCAAAAGTAAATAACCAAAATTATTTGCTTCATTTATCACCTGCTAAACTGCCCAGAAAATTTTAATTTATACTCACGAAAATGAATTTTAGCCTGCATTAAGCAGGTTGGCAGGTGTTGTAGAGTTACAGCACGTAGTTTATCTATTTACGATTACAGCAATCATTTTAATTTATTAACCTAAATCTTCACTGATATTCCTCCAATTCACTGGAAATTATTTGGCCTATTTACAGTCTTATTGATAATATTGTAAATGTTTTTCCTAGATTAAAGCTTAATCTAATAGCATACAACACCAAAACAACAAACAGCTACACGTACAGAAATTCATTGCACCTACAACACTGACTCTTATTCATATTATTTGCTGGCTTGATTTATACATTTATCTATTTAATGGTAATTAATTTTAGGTAGTTATTAGTTTTAACCTGTTAGTGTAATTTTAATCTTTTAAGTTTTGTAATCATATATTTTTTTTTACAGTTTTAATCTAGTGATGTTTTAGCTAGTTAGCAACCATGAAGCACTTTGCAAAAGATGCTTTTAAAGCCTGACCCAAGAAAAAAATCTGAAGTCTTTATTTGGCCCTTTAACAACATGTTAAAAAATATTTCTAGCAATTTTTGTATATATTTACCATGTGATATGTCAATATTAATGTAGTATCGTCTTCTGGCTCCTGGTGTCCACCAGGGGGCAGAAGTCAAGTATCAGATTGTGTAGAACAGGCTTTGGAAGAAAGTTTTTACCATAAAATGATGCAAAAGGTCTCAGAAACTGTTTGTATAAAATATGATGCAGTGCTGATGTAGGCTAAACTTAATAATTGTTGCCACATCTAAAAAATAAAGCAAAACACAATAAAGTAAGAAAGAAAGAAACTATAATGAGAGCAATAAACCACAAACTGTCTTCCTGAATCTATAAAGTCCCAGAAAAGAAAAGAAAAAGCTATTTGATCAGTTTTTATCCAAGTACATACTTCATTGTTAAATATAACCACAAATATTAGTTTTTTTGTTGAAATCAGTTGCAAGTGTCATGTTTATCGGAAGCTCATTTAAAAGTAATCAAAAACTACATCCTCAAAAAGTATAACAGATCTTCTGTGTATAGCATTAGTTGTTTTGGAAGATGTCAGTCACTTAAATGTTCTCACGTTTCACAAAAATTCTCAGTAAACCTCACACTGGCCCTCGCAAAGATAGATGAGCACGTGCTCTCACAGAGAAAGATGGTTGTGCTGTTGAATCTAATTACACCAAGCTCTTTGCTCCTCAGCCCCTCAAGTTTTCTTCTTCCTTTGTCTTCAGTTCAGTTTGGAGAAACATCTGGAACAGTTTTTGTAGTGTGTGTGTGCGAGATATAGTTAATGAACTCTTGTGCATTTATGTGTAGAACGTATATGTGCGTGTAAAGTGTACATAATTATAACGCAGTGCGGTTGGGTTAGTGTGGATGTTTACATAAATGTGCATGCGACACTAAAATCTTTGTGTACATTTATTCTTATCTTTTAATGATCTGTTGTTTTCAGCACTTGTGCGACACTTCTGTTTAGTTTCAGAAGTAATTATTGTAGTTTTTAATAATACGTTATGAAAGAAAGGCTCATTTGTTTTGGGGGGATTTTTGTGTAAAGGACAGGTTACCTTTGTATGATTTTGAATGCATGACCTTACATTAAGATAAATTAGGCATCACAAAGGCAGAAGTTAAGCTGTCATTTTTGAGTCTTCTGGGTGTGATTATTGTGTGGCAGAGCAGCACTCAAACGCTTCCAAGTACAAACATATGGTTTAAAGATACCACTCTATGGACAAATGCTGTACAAAAGCTACACACAAAAACTAAACGCAAGCAAAACCGATTGAATATGTTGTTTGTTTGTTACTGGATTTTTGGGTGTGTTTTTTTTTTTCTCGTGGGGACATAACAATGTCATGTTTTTATTTTTGCTTTACTATGCTGCAAGGGTAATTAAGGTAGCCTATTCCCCCATCAACCACTTTATCCCTGTAGCGGTTAAACAAGTCAGGTGCAAAATACAAATATTAGCATCTGCACCGAATAAAAAGTTCTATTATTTGATCAGCTGTTGGGTTATACCGCAGCTTCTTCCTGAAATCCACCTTATAATGCTGCCCTCTGTTGGGATCAGGTTTATCCTGTTTTTTTTGGATCAAAGTTATTTGGATTAAACTACTCAAAAGTTTTGAACAACCTAAACTGAGGGTTTTACAACCAGGACTGGATTACGTGTTTCAAACCGATTTTGGAATCCGGATTTCCCTTTTTCAACAACCCATTTTTAAGATTTGATTTTATCCGATATCCGAAATCTGATCTGATTTTGTTTGAACAATCGGCCCAACCAGGAACAACCAGATATTTTTGATCAAACAGACATCAGAGAGAATTTCTTTTAAAGCTTGCACAGCTTGTGTTCACCTTGTACTTGTTTTTTAACATGGCCAGTTGGACTCTCAACTCCTTTTTCAGTTCAGGATATTTGCAAACTGCTGCTTCATTAGCAAAATGAGTCAGGAGTGAGTTTTCCAGTTCTTTTAATGTTTGAATGCCTGGTTGCATAAACCTCTCAGTAAATTGTCTATCTACTCTACTGTGTCTAGGACCCCGTCGGGAAGGTCGGAGTTATTTTGTTACGATCAGCAGCTATGAATCCGGGCGAGTGGCCATGACTCGTGGAGTCCCCCAGGGGTCAGTCTTTAGACCTCTTCTGTTCAACTTGTACTGTATATGCTCCCTTTGGGTCAAATATTACAGAACTTTAGCATTAATTATCAAAGTTATGCAGATGATACACAACTT
>JBAMHW010000014.1:5880841-5893916 GCA_037177495.1 Rhadinocentrus ornatus | reverse complement strand
ATAAACCTAGCAGAGCTCTTAGATCCAAAGATTCTGGTCAACTAGTCTAGACCAGAGTCCAGACTAAACATGGAGAAGCAACATTTAGCTGTTATGCTGCAAACAAGTGGAATAAACTGCCAGTGGAGATTAAACTTTCACCAAATGTAGACATTTTTAAATCCAGGTTAAAAAAAAATCTTTTTTCATGTGCCTATGAATAAATTCTGCACGGTAACTTCACTTTTGAATCATTTTAATTCATGATTTATGATTTTATTGTAATTCTTGCTGTTTGTTTTTGCCTTTTACTATTTATTAATATCTCTAATGCCTTTGTTTCATGTAAAGCACTTTGAAATGTCCTGTACATGAAATGTGCTATACAAATAAACTGCCGTAAGTTTCACTGTTAAATACTGTTAAAGGTGTTTTGGATTCAGTCATTATTAATAGTACTCACTGCATTAACACACATCTACAGCAAGTGTTAAGACAGAACTATTTCCTAGGCTCATAATAATGTGCAAGTTAATAGTCAAACCTCACTATCATTATAGAGGTAATGTGTATAATGTGTCCATCCTAAAAAAATATGTTTAGACATGTTTGTTCACTATTTACTCTGCTGAGAAGTTGTTTAGGTGCGATTTCAGAAGTTAGCTCCCAGACAAGAAAGCCAGGCTCTCCAGAGCCATGGGGATGACTTGGCTGGGAGCAACTCATTAAGTCGAGAGGGAACCTAGCTATCTAAACTACCTCTGCAGGTCACCTTTCTGAGAATGGCTGAATTGGGTCGGGGCTGTCCAAGGCTGAGCCCTGGCACATGATCCCTGTTTCATGTGATCTTTAGTGATTAAACTTTTTCATTATTTTTGGTTCTGAATAATTAAAAAAAAATTCAAAAACTGAGACAATGAAACTTCTCTGTGGTTCTTGTTTTATAGTGAAGTGCCAGAAACCAAGAACCTGTGTCTATCAGAGCTCTAAATAAAACTCTCTGATCAAAGATTGTGAAGCGCAGAAAAATCTTTGAAAAACTTTCTTTTTTTCTGTTGGTTTTTTTCTCCATGTAAGTCAGGGTTAAAACTTGCCCATGCAGGGGCACAGGCTGGGAAAAAAGTGGCAACAAAACAAACAAAACAAATAAAAAAGAAAACCATAAGAATAACAGAATAAGTAGATATAAAAAAGGTATAGATTTCAGGAAAAAGTGAACTAATTATTACAATTAAAGTGGACATCCGATGTAAAATAAACAAAAAGTTAAGCAAATTAAGTAAATACAAAAGGCCAGTCCTATATTTTTTCATTACCAGTGGCTTATTTAGGATGATCCTGCATTGTATGGCTTTAATCACTGCGGACTTCAGTAATAATAAGAAAAACTAGAGTAGCTAAACCAATGTTATCAGTCATCACATCTGGTGGTTTTATGATTTTTCTTTATTTATTTTCTTTAATCTTCATGAAATGTAAACGTTTGGACAAATATTATCTCCATGTAGGCAGTTGGTAAGATGATCTTGTACCAATGCTGCATTATGATGAAGATATTGGTGTTAAAGTAGAAGATTACATAAAAGTTAATGTAATTTGGTCAGATTGTTGGAGTGATATTAATATAACTAAAACATTGTCTATCTAAAAACTGTCAATACAAGGTGATTTTACTTCAATGTCATTTTGACATTTTTCCAGGAACAGTTTTAAGACCCTGATATGTCGTTAATTTATCCACCACTTCTGTCTCTTTGCTCCAGGTCTTCCAGGTGTTGTCCAAACCTTCACCCACCTGAGATTCAACCTGTGTAAGTGGTGTGAGGCGTCCAGTCCAGTGTGCAAAGACAACGTCTGCCTCAGTAACTGCAGTCTGTCCTCCTTCTGTACTGTGATCGAGGAGATCTGCATCGCCATATGGTGAGACTATTAAAATTCTACTTAACATTTACTTAACAGATGCTTGTCCAGGCACACTGCATAGACCAAGAGTTAAATATGAGCTTGTACTGACTGCTTTTAGTAATGTTTACCTACTACTACTACATTTTTACCTAATTTGTATAATTGTAGTTGTTTTGTATCTCTGTAGAGATTTTGTGTTGCTAGTTGTTTTAGGTGTTCTTCTGCTATTTTGTTTTATTCTATGTCTTATTTGGGATGTGTCACTTGTATTTGTGTGTATATTGGTAGAATATTTCTTGTCATTTTGCCCTTCAGAGTAGTTATTGTGCACCTCTTTATTGTTGTTTTGCTTCACTTTTCTGTCATTTTAAGTTAATTTGGAGAAAGGTATGTCTTTTTCATGTTGGTTTGCATTTATAGGCATCCATCTCTCAGTGAGTCTCAGTGTAACCAAAATATTTCTCAGCCAAGCTCAGGAATTAGCTGGTTCTTTTAATATACAATAGAAGACAAAATGCTCTCATTGGGATTTTTTTGCCACAGTTTTATGAGGCAGCAGAGGCCGGAACAGTACAGCTGAGCTACTTCAGTTTGCTGGTGATCAGCATTATGAAACATCCTGAAATGATTTCTCTCAACAGAACCCCCCCCCCCCAAAAAAAAAGGAAAAAGGAAGGATTGACCTCTTTCATATTAACTTCCATGCAGTTGTTTTCTATTCATGTTTGAGAGAACATCTGAAGCATCAAACCTTCACACCAGTCCACTGTTATCACTTTCTTTATGGCTGGAAAGTTTCTGCTGACTGGTGCTCTTGTTTGGATAACAGTCCTATGCTGGGATCCCCCTCAATGCACCCCCTCTGATTTCCTGTTCACTTCAGTCAGCCTGACCCTCCCAGCTTTCTGCAGGAAACCAGAGATAAGAAGGAACTGACAGGAGAAAACAGGGGAAAGCAATGGTTTATTAAAGACAGGCTGCAGAAACAGTCTGAGACACAGTGTTTCTGCACACTGCCAGGATCAGCAAGGACACGCATCACATTTACTCACTGGCTGTAGCATTAAGATGCCGTTCCCTCATCTTTTTTTTATTTATTAGATCTTATTTGTTGGAGAAATGTAGTCAGTTTTAGAGAAAGGTTTTACTTACGTTAATGATCAAAAGAATAACACGTTGAAAATAAACCACCATTAATGATGTTTTTGCATCAATAAAGGAGGTCGCAGAGAAATGAATGCCTTATCATGGTGTTTGTTAAAAAACTGGTTTTATTTCTTATTATTGCTTTAACAAGGTAAATCATTGTGTTGTTTCTCCTTTTAGCATTTTCAAGTTGTTTTAGTCCCATGCACTGTGTATTACAGGGAACACTTTGCATTAATAAGTAGCCTAATAATGTACAGCACCAGTCAGTTTGGACAAACCTATCCATTTAAATTTCAGTACCTCTATTGAACTTTTGGCCTGTAATAATGACTAATTTGCCATCTGCTAGCATAGAGATGCTGGAGAAGAGAATTTAAAGTTCTGCTACTGATCTATAAAGCTCTGAATGGTCAGTCAGTATCTGGGTAATCCATTACAGGTCACAGGGTAAGTTGGAGCCTATCCAGCATTGTTTCAGGTGAGAGGTCACCAGTCCATCGCAGGGCCAACATAGATATGGACAAACAACCATTCACACACACACACACCTAATTCCTTGGAAGAATTTAGAGTCACCAACATGCATGTCAGAAGGACGCAGGAGAGGACCCACGGGAAGAACATGCAAACTCCACACAGAAAGGCCACCAGCCCCCTACGTTTGAACGTCACCCATCCAAGGCTCGAACCAGCGACCTTCTTGCTGTGAGGCTGAAGTGCTAACCACCACACCATGCAGCTGCTCTAAATTGTTTAGGACCAAAATACATCCGAGACCTCTTGTCCCAGTATGAACCTACCAGAACCCTCAGGTCATCTGGATCCAGTTTCTTATTAGTTCCCAGAGTCAGAACCAGACATGGAGAAGCTGCATTCAGCTTCTATGCTCCACATGTCTGAAACAAGCTTCCAGAATCCTCAGATCAGCTGAAACACTCAGTTTATTTAAATCTAGGTTAAAGACCCACCTGTTCTCTGCTGCATTTCAATAGTTTTTATTTACAGTCCAGATTTGCATCTGTTTCTTTTAAGGTGGAATTTTTAAACTTGATCATGTTTTAATACTGTCTTTTCCCACACTGGAACTTTATTATTTACATTTTTTGAATTTTATTTTAGCGTTTTCTTTCTGTTTTTATTTAATTAATTTTATTTCTTTTAATCTTTGTTGTTGTTGAATTGCTTCCTGCACCCTGCAGTAATATTTTATGTCTTGTACCTGAAATGTGCTTTATAAAAAAATTTGCCTTTAACTTTCTCGATGCACTCTTTTCCTCACTTCCATCTTACTTTGTTTTGTTTTTTTAATCAGACATGCTGCACATTTAACATGGAGCCATCAAGCAAAATGTAGATTTAACATGATGCTCCGGGCTAAAAAAAAAAAAAGTTGTGAACTGCACTTTCTCAAGATGTTAAGGGGCGACAACAGTTCCTGGGGCGTGTATAATGAATATCAGTGTGGCATCAAAACAAGTCAGAAGCACAAAGTTTCGGTCTGAATGTAAACACAAAAAAGTGTTCTGGGAGTTCCCCAGATCTCTATTTTAGAAGAGAAACTAACAGTGTTGTACAACATCGCAGAATACCACCGATTCTACACAAGTAAGTTGCTGCAGGAAACAGTTTTGTGATTTGATTTGTCAAAGTTTTCTCCAGTGTGAAAACAAATGTCTGAAGTCATCTTCAGTCCACTCCAACAAACTTGTTTCAAACTGATTGTTATTGTGCAGAACTTTACAAGCTTTTGGATCCATTTAACATGAATGTAGTTAAAGATGAAGGACTTGAGTAGTCCTACTCTAAGGTGTGAAAAGTTAGATGTTTTGCTCTATGAAAACTAATCAAAAAGACACAGCACAATTTTTTTCATACCCACAATCTGGTAACATATAAAGTTTGTCTTATTCAAAGCTATGTCAATAAGCTCAACATGGTTAATCGTTTAATTATAAAAAAAATAGTTTGATCCAACAATGGTTAAAAAAACTATTTGCTAATATTTGATTGAAACAGAGCTGCTGATCTCTATATGGTGATGTTATTGTACGTATTTCCAGGAGGAAGACCAACGACACAATGATGGTGCACACGATGTGCCACCACCCCACTCTGCCGCTGGACAGCATCGACCCTGGCTTGCTGCTAAACTTCACCTCCAGGGAGTGTCACATGGTCCCGCAGCCGGCAGAGGATGGAGCCATGATGGTTTGTGGCTGCCAGGGGGAACACGAATGTAATGACAAACTCATCTTTGACAAGGGAGCCAATGGTGAGCAGAAGGAAGAGGGGGTGGAGGTTAATACGCTGTTAAAGTGATAAATAGATTAATGAATTGGTCATTTTAATTCAATCCAGCTTTATTTGTATATCTCCAATTCACAACAATGTCATCTCAGGGCACTTTTCCAACAAATCAAATTGAGCCAATTAATAATAAATAATAGCCTAGATATATCTTGACTTGATCCAATCCCCTATCCTGAACATGTATGGGGCAACAGTGGAAGGGAAAAACTCTTTACAGGAAGAAAAAACCTCCAGCAGAACCTGGCCTCAGAGATGACGGCCATCTGCCACGACTGGTTGGGGTGGAGAGGACAGGAAAGAGAGACCAGAAAGACCCACTGAGAGAGGAAAAATATGTCAATGATGCCAATACTGTCATATGTTTATACATGATAAATAAGGAGCAGAGAGATGAAAAGGAAGATCTCAGTGCATCATGGAACATCCCTTAACAATCTAATTCTATGGCAGCATAACTAGGGATTGCTAGATCACCCCTAACTATAAAATTGATCAAAAAAGAAGGTTTTGAACCTGAGCTTAAAAATAGAGAGGGTGTCAAGACTGGAAATGTCTATATCTGAATGGATGAATAAAAAGAAATAGTTGTGCATGTTGATGAGTAAATATGGATAAATATTTTTTTATTCCCTTGGCCCCTGCAGGTTTCTCCCGGCTGCAGAGTAAAGATGTTATCCCAGTGGTGGTGGTCAGTTTGGTGCCTCCTGTTCTGGTGGCCATAATAGCCACTGCTGCTTTTTACTTCTACCGCATTCACCACCCTGACAAACCAGGTCCTCCTGCACGCTCCAACTGGCCGACTAAACACACCCCGGAGCTCTACCAGGCTTTGAATCTACCATGTGGGGGCCAAGGTGCTCGGGGTGAGGGTGGAGGAGGAGGTGTGTTGGGTCCTGGATCTGAACAAGATGCGTCTAATACCAAGGTGCCATCTCTTAATAATGATACCATCAGTGATAAGACAGACTGGCACGGCCAAACTGAACTTCTGCCCATCAAGCTGGAGGAGCCGGTGGGGAAGGGGCGTTTTGCTGAAGTGTGGAGGGGACGCCTGCTGCAGGATGAGAAAGGTGGCCCTAACAGCTATGATACTGTTGCAGTGAAGGTGTTTCCAGCCATGGAGTACTCCTCATGGAGAAACGAGTGCTCCATCTTCTCTGACCCTACACTGCAACATGATAATGTGGTTCAGTTCCTAGCAGCTGAAGTCAGAGGCTCACCAGGCCACAACCATCAAACCTACTGGCTGGTTTTAGACTATTATGGTCTTGGAAATCTGCAAGACTTCCTCACAGCCAACGTACTGAGCTGGGAGGAACTTGTTGCTATGGCAGCTAGCATTGCTAAGGGATTAGCTCATCTCCACAGTGACACAACATCCAGTGGGGTACCAAAGGTAAACAACCTACCGTTGCTTGAAATCCATTATTGCTGTTCATGACTGGGGGAAACCAGTTCTTTCATTTTCTGTTAAAGAAGTACGAAAACCCATCCAAAATTAGGCATATCATCATTATAAATTTCTGGAACACTGAAAATAATTAAAAAGACCATATATCTGGAAAATGGTTTCTAATTACACACTGACAAAAGGCACCAGCTTCATGCCAAATCAGTCATGTTTGAGTAGCCTTTTTGGGTTTCTTATTCACATAATGTAACATTCAGTAAACGCTGCTAAACATATCATGTTGCTGTAAACCCAGCCTGAGTCGTACACGATTACCAAATAACAAATGACACAATAACATCTCTTTTCAGGGTTTCGTGAGGAAAACATTAACATCATTTAACCCAGTTACTGTGCCTTTAATTTTACTTTAGTGTACTAAGCAGGTGCAGGTGGTTATGGCTGTGGTTGTTTATGGCTGCTTCACAGACTGTTGAGTTGTCCTCCACAACCATTGATCATTCTTTTTAACCAAAGAAACCCAAAAAGAATAATTTTATGTTTGTTTGGTAGGAAAAACTCTTCTTCTACTATACTTGACCATTCAAACACGCCTCTTCTGTAACTGGTATGAAAAGAAAACAAAGCAACACAAGCTGTAACATGTTGTGTAACTATTCTCATTCCGTGCACAAGTTGTGCTGATTTGTGCAGATATGCCAACATGTTTAGAAAAACTAAATCCTCTCAGAAAAAAGAGGGATATTTGTGATTCATTGTTCATGCAATTAAACCATGATTAATCATGAAATCAAGCAATCATGACATCCCTATCCAAAGTTTGGCAATTCATCTTAACATTGTTTCGCAGTTTTAATTAATTGGGTAAATGAGCCTCAATACTATAAGTTTAACTTTATTACTCTTCAGAACTATGAATCAACAAGTCTTCTAGAAAGTAAATGTGATCTGTCAGTTTGCTCTCTACCTGCTGGTTTCTGCTTTACCTTTTAGCATTTATATCAGTGTTGATGGGGGTTTATTTGAATGTAGGTCAATGCTTTTTGACTGTTTCATGTTGCTTGTGTTGCTGTAGGTGCCAGTTGCCCATCGGGACCTAAAGAGCAGTAACATTGTGGTAAAGAACAGGAAAGAGTGTGCACTGTGTGACTTTGGTCTGGCATTGAGGCTGGACCTCTCCCTTACAGTCGATGACTACGCCAACAGTGGACAGGTAAAGTACTCCTACTTTTTTTGTTTCTACTCTACTAGATGCTACGAGTACTGCTCCATTTTTCCACATTCAAATCATTGACTATTTTGGACTAAACATCTTTAAGGGCTGACAGAGTGTAAAGGAAAGGACTACGCAGCTCCCTGGAAGGCTAGATACTGTAGCTTCAAGGTTGTGTTTTTTTTCTCTGACCGATTTATTCATTTAGGCTCTACTTTATCATCCTGTCCAGGTTGGCACAGCTCGCTACATGGCTCCTGAGGTACTCGAGTCCAGGGTGAACCTGGAGGACCTCGAGGCCTTTAAGCAGATGGATGTCTACTCGATGGCTCTTGTCCTATGGGAAATGGCCTCACGCTGCGACACCATCGGCGGTAAGAGGTTTTCTGTGTGAACTATGCAAGAGAATGCTTACAATCTGCTTCAGTTACCAAAGAGTTTAGTTAATTAGTACTAATGTGACCACAGTATTAAAGAGACATGGTGCCTGTGGAAGATTGTTCATTAATAAGCATGCTGTATCAAAAAAAACAACAAGACTTTCTACAAAATCAATTATTGGTCACTAAGTTCCTGTTCTGAAAAAGTTAACAAATGAATGTCTGTGTTGCTGCAGAGGTAAAAAGCTATGAGCCGGCATTTGGCTCCAAGGTTTGTGAGCAGCCATGTGTGGACAGCATGAGAGACCTGGTGCTGAGGGACCGAGGACGGCCGGACATCCCCTCAACATGGACACAGCACCAGGTCTGAAAAACTAGATTTCAGCAATCTGTAGAAACACAGAGACACTGACCGGGTTTGGACTTTCACACAGACTACATATAGATAGTCAGCTTTTGTCCCAGTCACACTCAGCCTCTCGGTTGATTCCATCAGTTTTTAAAGTGGTTTGTTTCTTTATTGTTGTACATAAATAGAAAGTTTGGAGATGGAAAATTACAAAATGCAAACAATGAAAAACAATTAGACAGAGGCAGATAATAACATCAATTAAACAAAAAAATAATGACTAAATTAAAATAACTAGATATACACAATACTAATAATAATATGCACAAAACCCCCATTGCACAAAGAAAAAAACTACTATGTCACAAAAAAAACTTCAAAAAGACTAAATAACTTTGAAAAAGTCTAAACTAGAAGCATTCAGAGCGCAGACATCTGACAAGTTGTTAACAGACAAACCAACTCTGCCACCTTGGTGGAGGTAAAACGCACTCTACACAGAGGCATAAAAACTCAAAATAACTACAAGGAGGAAACACAGTTCAAAATAACGAGCACGAAATAACCTCATGGACTTAAAACACAACCACCAACAGATAAAAAATAACCTAAAGTGGCCACATTACAACTTTGAGGAGACAAAATATCTACAAAGAGAAATATACCTGGAGCGATTCCAAGAAAATGCATATCAGCCTGAAGAGACTCATATAATGGCCACAGATACAACATAATAAAATAAAATATACCAAATTATCCCAAAAAGCTGTTAGTATGTTTATGGTCCTCTAAAGTATAATAGGGCCTTGGTTCCTATTTCTGCTTTTATTTCATACAGATATAACTGTAACTCTAAACACCTTAAATCACTGAACACCTGGTGAATAGACTCTTCTGTCTTCTAGGGGATGAACATCTTCTGCTCCTCCATAACTGAGTGCTGGGATCACGACCCAGAGGCCAGACTGACGGCTCACTGCGTGGTGGAGCGATTTAACGCCCTCCTCCAGGGCGAAGAGGAGGGGGTGGAAGTTGAGGAGGAAGGTGAAGAGGAAGGAAGTAGGCAGGAGTAAGAAGAGGAGGAAAAACTGAGATCATGGAGCGAGAATAAAAAAAAATCTTGAAGACTTAAAACAGTCACTCTTTCCATCTTCCTCCAACCAAGCTCAAGGGAAGATGCTACAGAAGTATCCCATGAGCCTTTGCTTCAGTTTGGTACCCACATTTTCAGTCGTCCCTCTACCTGTTGCTGGCTGTGTTCACACTGTCTGCGTCCTTCTGTTTTTCCAGGAGCAGTTACTGAACGATTACTGATACAGAGGAGACTGATAAGTGACTGAAAACAGGTCAACTTTCAGGTGTAATCAAGGTTAATGGAGCTTTTTGACTGACAGAGAAGTAAAAATCCCCCCAGAGTTGAAAAACACAGAAGATAACACCTGTACCTTCAGGAATTGCATATGGAGTGTGTCATTTAGGACACACTCTGTTTGTTCTGGGAGTGAATATCAGACCACAAGTCCAGGCCAAAGGCTCACTCTGAGAGGAGTATTAATCTGCGTTAAAGATGAGAACCATGCAGATTAAAGAGACCTGAAAATGTCCATGAGGAAGGTGAGAGATATTTTTCCTGAGCTCCAGCCATCAAAGTTATTGAGCAGGGCTGAGCAAAGATAATGAGGCCAGGCTTCTCAGTCACTGTGGCAGCATAACTTCAGGAATGCAGATGCAAACTGGTCCACTATGTTCCTGCAGGAAAGTAGGATTCTCGAGTTAAATGCAATTGTAATCCCAACTTAATCCATCTTTGCAGGCTTCAATCTATCCATTTTTGGTACAAAAGCTCAGCATCTGATAGTGGCAATGATTGGCAGATTTGAAGTGTGATGAGCACTTGTGGCTCCTGTGGGTGAATTGGCTCTGCTTGTAGTGCTTCATCTATATTCTCTTGTCATGGACTCTGATAAACTCATGCTTCCTCCAATCACATGCTAATTCCTGCTAAATGGTTCTTTACACCATCTGAAATGTTGATTTCCTGTGTGGGTTTTTACAAGCTTACCAATATCAGCATAATTACGACATTTCATCCAGAATGGACATGAATCTGAGCAGAATTCCATGACAATAGCAGACTTACCCTGGATCCACATCCTACTGGACCCAATTGAACCTGACTGGAACTGTTTTTTTTCCCTCTTCAACTCAAACTGAAGCTCAAATATTTAAAAATATATATTTGTTTTTTTAAGTTACATCTTTCTTTCTTTCCTTAAAAAATAACAGACCAAAATCTTGTGAAGTGTGAGCACGGCCATCATCATAATATGATCATAGGCTGGCTGATCTACCTTTAGTACAAGCTGACACACGATGAAGACAGAAATAAACTAGTGAGCGACTTTGAGCCTTAAATGACCGACTTGCTCTCAGCAAACAGAAAGTAAGCGTTCTGGGTTCGTAACACCGCCATAGATCTGCTGGCAGAAATGCACACACAGTTTAATGTGTGAAAGTGATTCATTATGTCAGAGCTGGTCTCTGGTATGACATCTCTGTGACTGATTATTGCTACTTTAACCAACATATAGGAATATAAGCTCCTTCCAGGCCTGTGGAAGACATTTGTTTAATAAGCACTGTTGACTATTACCCTACATACAGAATTATGGCTGATTTTTCCATTTTCAGTCCAAAAAAAAATCACTATTAGAAACTTACCTACATTAATTAAAATTATAAGTGTTATAAGTTTTTTTTGTTTCAATGATGTAGAAATGGATGGAAAGTCATCCAAAGTACAATATGTAAATGGTCATTGAATAACTTTGGTGACCATAAATACCCAAATGATAAACCACTAAAGGATGGAGAGACAGTTGACAGTAAAGTTTGTTTTGTAAATGATGAACGATTCTTGAATCTTTTTTTTCCATCCAGCTTCTTCCATGCTCCGTTTTTAATGTGTACAAACCCACAGAAAGTGTGAACAGTGGAAAACATGAAAATGTGTTTCTTGGTGTGTTTGTCAGCATTGTTTGTCTCTGGATTTTAAATTAGAAGACAACGAACCATAAATCACAGCATTTAAAGGTTCAAATATCTAATGATGACCCAGCAAAACATAATTCTGTGATTTAAGAGTCAACTGGCTCTGTGTGTTTGTTTACACATCTGAAAAGGACTCTTAATGTATTAGAAGAACATTAGAAGAACTTTCAAATTTGCCTTAAAAGGATTTTTTTTGTGTGTTGTTTTTCTAACAACTGAGTGCTTTTAAATATTTTTATACATTTAACTATGAATATAAAAATTTTAAACATGGCTGCATTCAGATTTAATTTAGTCCTGTTTTCATAAAGCAATACAAAAAAAGACTTTCATACATCTGTGGGGACACTAAAAGGCAATAAATGAATAAGTAAAATAGAGATAAGCTGCACAACACACAAATATAAAAGTCTTAACCCCTGAATGCTAGACTTTATGAACAATTATATCAAAAACAAAATAAATACAGAAAAAAGAACTCAGGAACAAGAAAAAGACTGTAATCAAACAAAACACAATTACATAAAAATAAAAAAATAGAAACATTTGTGAATAAAAGCAAATAATTTAACAAAAGGATACAAAAAAGTATTAAACAAAAGCTAGAAGTGGTTTGTTGCCAATTTGCAGCAATAGACATCAAGGGGTTAATGAACCAATATGTCTTAATATCATGTGATGTTATCATTATTTTTCTTCTGGAAGAAAAAGAAGGTTGATAATAAAATATATAGTTGAAGAAATCTTCTGATAAATAATCTAAAATCCTTCATGTGTTAAGTTCATGATCATAGCTGAAAAAGAAGCTTATTATATTATATATACCTCAATAATCCAAACTAAAGCCTAGCAATGGCTGAATTTCTTTTTATTATTTTTTTGTTGTCGTTATTGGAGGACATAAAAAAAAATAGGTCAATGTGAACACACCAATTAGTTCCTGCCCCCTCGGGAGGTAAACTCAGTCATCCACTGCTGATTCAGATGTTGGTGATTTCATACATTCATGTTTTATTGAAGATCTATCATGGTTTAGGTTTCTGTGTGAGGTTTTAGATTTAGTTGTTCTCTAAAGATGCTTTCATGTTCTTGTTGTCCAGATGGTTTTGCTTTCTGCTCTCCCCACACACCCAAAGATTCAGGATAAGATATTAAAGATGGGCTTAATGAAGCGAGATGGCCAGAATCTGATACCCCTCAAAATCTGTTATTAGTTAAAACAAAAAAAAACTCCAAACATATTCAGTGATGTGTTTATTTTATTTTATTTTATTTTATTTTATTTTATTTTATTTTATTTTATTTTATTTTATTTTATTTTATTTTAT
>JBAMHW010000014.1:5858855-5880665 GCA_037177495.1 Rhadinocentrus ornatus | reverse complement strand
TATATATATATATGTATATATATATAATTTTTTCTTTTTCATTTGCTTTTTTTGATAATAAATTATCCTTTCAACGTCAAAAAAGACACAGATGAAAGAGGAGCTGAAGACCACCAAAAGTTTACAACAATGTCTATTTAAGTTTTGTGTTGGGACGTGGGCTGGGAGGCGTTTTTATGTGCCTGTGGTTTGTAGACATGACTGATTTTCTCTGAAAAATGTCAGAGCCCACAACACAGACAAAGCTGAAGAGGAACGCCTTGTTATGATGAAAGAGCTGATTTCTCAACACAAATAAACTCAAGCATATTACTGGACTGTCACGGAATGATCAGCTGTAACATTTTGAGTTGGTCATCCTTACAAAGCCAGAAAAGCTCCGACTAGTCAGGGCATGGACAAAAAACATCTGAGGGTATCATTAAGAGTCATCAGGGTGGTGAAGTATTTGTGAACTGGTCTTGCTTCCGGCAGTTGTTGTCAGATTGATATCTGGAGAATTCAGAGGCCCGGTGAACACATTAAACTCTGTTGTGTTACTGAAGCCAGGAATGAGAAGAAGTAGAGTTTCCCAGTAGTTCTACTTGTATATGCATTAACTTTACCCTAAAAAACAACTTGGAGGCCATATCTGGTTATATGTCTTAATCTCTCATAACTGTTGTCGCCTGTAGTTATTTAAACATTAAAAGACTTCACAAGCCCCCATTTTTTCCTTTATCTTGGAAAATTGAAGTTGCCTGATTCAGCGATTCAAACTTCCTGGTCATCTACAACAAATTCTGTATCAGCAAATTCAGATCTGGAGTTCATAACTCCAAACCTTTTGTGACCAAATCTAACTTGTGTTTGGTTATAGAGATCTCTATACATTGTTCCTTTCATCTAACATAGCATATTAGTTAAATTAATTACTTTTAATACCACCCCTCTGTATCCTAGCTTTGCAGTGGCAGGTTGTTATTATGAAGGGGGAAAAAAGCAATAAGCTAAACATAATAGAAGACATTCCAGGAAAGCTTGCAGGAGGGGTTGTTATCCTTACCATTGGAGGGTCCTGTTTTATTAATTTTTACATTTTTTGTAATATATGCAGAAGATTTAAAGAAACATTGTGGAAGAATTACTGACATCTCGTAGTAAAGATGGGCAGGAAACTTACTGTAAATGTCAAGCACAGTTGTGAATGGATGATGGCCATCTGTGGCCAAAGTTCTTCCAGAGATAAATATTCATCTGTGAATGGATCCAGTGGCCTCAGGTGCGGCAAAGACTTATAGCTATAGAGGGTCCTCAAGTGAAACACAGTTTTGTTTGTCCATTCAGAGACACCATAGTAAAAAGGGTGGCAGAAATGTCCAAAGTCTTCATTTTGTTTTTCCTTCAGCCATTCATAGATGGACTCGCTGATGTGTTTTGGATCATTGTCCTGCTGCAGAACCCAAATTCGCTTCAGCTTGAAGTCATGAACAGATGGCCGGACATTCTTCTTCAGGATTTTTTGGTAGACAGCAGAATTCATGGTTCCATTTATCACAGCAAGTCTTCCAGGTCCTGAAGCAGGAAAACAGCCCCAGACCATCACACTACCACCACCATATTTAACTGTTGGTTTGATGTTCTTTTTCTGAAATGAGATGTTACCAATACACCAGATGTATTGGGACACACAACTTCCAAAAAGTTCAACTTTTGTCTTGTCAGTATTTTCCCAAAGATCTTGGGGATCATCAAGATGTTTTCTGGCAAAATTGAGACGAGCCTTAATGTTCTTTTTGCTCAGCAGTGGTTTTCGTCTTGGAACTCTGCTATTCAGGCCATTTTTGCCCTGTCTCTTTCTTATGGTGGAGTCATGAACAAAATAATGGCATTATATCCTCTTTCAGACTGATAGATCTCAATTACTTTCTCATTTGAAAGAATCCTGAATTTCTTTGGATCTCGGCATGATGTCTAGCTTTTGAGGATCTTTTGGTCTACTTATTTTATCAGGTAGGTCCTTTTTACGTGATTTCTTGATCGAGAACAGGCCTGGGTGTGGCTAGAGAAATTTAACTCAGGTGTAATGAACCACAGTTAAATTATGCTTAACAGGGGGGACAATCACTTTTTCACACAAAGCCATGTAGGTTTGGATGTTGTTTTCTCCTCCCTTAATAATTAAAACCTTAATTTAAAACTGCATTTTGTGCCTTCTTGTGTTGTCTTTAACTAATATTTAAATTTGTTTGATGATCTGAAACATTTAAGTGTGACAAACATGCAAGAAAATAAGAAATCAGGAAGAGGGCAAACATTTTTTCAAATCACTGGCTCACTCTGATAGTTTTTTTTTTTTTTTTTTTGTAATTAGATACCAGTAGAAAGTTTTTAATTATGTAAAACATTTTCTGTCATATACCTCTGATTATGTTACACGCTGCACCTATAAACTTTGATTAACCTTTTATAATTAAATAAAATCTTTATGTTTATAAACTCTGTTTGGTTTCCATTTTATGCACCATCCTTTGTGCCTGGTTTTTAAAAAACTATTTTGTATTTGGATGGAAACTTTGTGAAACTAACGAGGATGAATGATAACTTAGGCCATCCTTGGGATTTCCATAAATGTTCATTATTAGTTCAGTAAAAATAAAGTCAGATGTTTTTGTTTTATATTATCAGTTGGCTTATATTTATATTTTATCTAACGTTGTGAACATCTAACATTGTAAACTAGATTGTGTGCTAACACTAATTTCTTTGACTTATCAAGACTGTGCTACATTCCTTTCCATTGCAACAGCAGTACTACAACATCAGGGAACATTTACTAATGTGAAGAATATTATTTAACAGTAAACAGGAGTTTCTGAGGTTCATTCTTACAACAGTCAGCTGATATTTGAACTCTTCAACCAGATGAGTTAATGTAATCACACAGGGGTAATCAGACTGGATGACTGTTCATTAGTTACTTTTAGCTATCAGTGACTATCAGTTCAACTGAACCCTCCAAAACTAATCGCATTTAACTCTCTGAAGTTCATCAATCAAGTTTTAGTGTCTGTGCCAAAGAGCGTGGGAATACAGTGAAACCATTTTCAATAAATGCAACAGGATTAGCCAGATTAACTTAGCTTGAACAAAAATCCAGCAGAGTTTAAAAAGTTATGAGTACAGAATTAATTGAAAACAAAACTCCTACTTCAGAGACACATGGCTACACTGAGTTTTTTTCTGATCTCTTCTCTAATTTTATGACAGATCAAACTGAGAATATGTCCTACAGAAGAAAAACTGCAACTCATTTTTGCTTCTCTGAATTATACAGTGGAATTAATTATTTGCTAACCTTCAACACTTCTGTGAGAAACTCTTAAAAAACTAGTCTTTTTCAGTTGTTAGGCTTATGAACTTAATGGAAATGGGTAAACTTGAGTTGATGAATAATTTTTTGCATTTTTACACCACCTAGCGGGCTAATTTAGCCCTCGCTAGGAGTACAAATGCGTCTCTTCTCTAGCTGTAACTAATCCAGTAAATAGACGATCTTTGTAGTGAAGATGCCCTCGCTTTGAGTGGTACATCTTTCTCATGGACGATCTTCGGACTACCGGCGCTTTATTCTCTCAGCTGACGCCGAACAACAATCCAGAACCCACGGCAGCTATCAGGCGAACGTTGCGGTTTTTACCGGCAGGTGTTACTGCCAACACTGTCGTCTCTTCTCCTGCAACATAAAAACATAACATCGATCGATTCTGCAGGATGCTGACATGTTCTGATAAAACGAGCACTGAGGAGACCGGACCGAGACCGGCGGAGGTTCTGTTGATTTCGATCTGCCAAGCCCCGCTTATTGGGCAGGTCGAAGGATGGAGCTGAGGCTGAGGGGGGATGGCAAGCCGTCCGTTTTCTGGTTCCTCCTCGGCCCTGTTGTCATCCTCTCCCTTCTGGCTGTGTTAGCGAGCTGTCACGGTTCCTGCAGACACCGAGTTCCTTCTCCCAGCGAGGTGAGCCGTGGAGATGTGTTCGGTGTCCATATCCAATAATCTGAGCATATAGCATTGGAAGGGCTAAGCTAGCAAACTAGCTACAACTGCTCAATACAAACCTGTTGATTGTACTTTACTTTACATTTTATTACAGCAGGTTTGAATCAATCTTATACGTTATAATATGCTGCTTTGAAAATCTCTATTTCTTTAGCTACACTACAGTTAGAAAGCTACAGGCTAACATGAAGCTAGCCTGCTACTGTTGCTGTTAAATCACAGCATCCTCCCGATACATTTACAGTGTGGAAGCAATGACCATGCTTTACTTTGAACTTTTCTCCTCAAGCCAAGGTTACTCAGTTAAAACAAACGCAACATGCCTAAGTAAACTTATTAAGAATAAAGTGTACTTTTACAAGCCAAACGTTGTATACTACTGTTCCTTAATGCGCTAATCCTGATAGATCAGTAGTGGGTTGTTATGATGATGATGTCATTCTGTTAAATTCTCAGATGCTAATTCATCTGGATTAGCCATGAATAGCCATGCTCGCGCCATTTTTAAATAAACGTTATTTCTCATTTCAATTTCCAGCCATCACCTGTTGTTAAATGTCACATTTCCAGATCTTATCCATATTACACAACTTTCTCTTGAGTAGATTTAGCTAAATGCAAGAGAAGGAATCCCTTCCTGTTGACTTGCAGTGATGTTTTTTTTATTGTCTCTGCTGGCCTCTTTCAGGTTGTTCATCATGTGTACTTGAAGCCTGAGCGTCTGGCTAAGAGAAGCTCACCTGAAGACCTGCAGCTAAAGATAAAGATAATCTACGACAGCAGTGTTGACCAGTACGTACTGTTTGTTTTCTATGTTTCTGGCTCCATCGTGGTACTAAAATTAAAGTAATCTTAAACTGATACTTCTCTTTCCCCTACAGGCTCCAAGCAGACAAGAGAAGACTGGTAAAGGTGAGGAGTAGCCTAATAACAAAAATTTCTCATGGATTTTGGTAATTTTAAAAGACCCTGTGTGGTGACAAACTGCTGCCTTACTGTAGCACGTGTGGTGTCACCTACAGGCACATGGTTGGATGTTTTAAAGTTGTAGTTCTTACTCATGGCCATATTTCCATTTTTGCAACCAGAAGGAAAAAACGAGAAACACGATTACTCTCTAACAATCATCATCACTCATCGTCATAGTGACTATGATGAGTTTATTGGGCAAAAACTGAGCTGTGAGGACTAATCGGTGCTCTGTCTTGTTTCATTGTTTCTTACCACATGGTATTGGCTCAGCAGAGTTAGAACCATGGTAGTACCAAGAAAGCATAGGATGTGCCAAACTGATACCACAGGGTACTGTGGAAAGAACCAGTGAGTTGAAATCAGGGCTCTGAGGAAGCCAGGCTGTTGCAATGAATGTCAGACACTTTCTTGATGGTGGTGATGATTAATAACAGATCTGAAATGCCTGACACTTTAAAATACAGTTGTACAGCAGCTTTAAATCCAGGAATTTCAAGTTGGAAGAAATAATATTCAGGAAATTTTCCAGGAATTAAAGTATCATTGTGATTTCCTCAGGAGGGTTAAGCAAATTGTTCTACTGACGTATTGATACGAGATCTGAATTCTTTAAATGATCCTTTGTTTCTTCCCAAAATTTTGGCCTCTAAGATAGAACAAATTAAATGGATCAGCGAAAGAGCCAACTTTTCCATTGCAACTCCAAATTATTTATTTATTTTCTGTAACATTTGTGCAGTTTTCAGGACTGCTTAAAACTATCCTTCTGTAGCTGTTAGAAAAACTGCAGCTTGAGCACAGCTTCATTCAGCTTTAGCTCCAGCTTACCAATGTATTTTATTATGTGGTCACTGAAGAGACGTAGGACTATAAACAAAGATGTCTTGACATTATTGTTGACTGTGTTCATCCTCAGGATAAGTTGTTTCCTCAAGCCATCGACTACTTGCAGAGGGCCTTCAGCGTAAGACGCAGGGTGGGTCCTGTACTGCTCAGCAGGTATGTGGCTCCCCTCATCTTTATGTTTTAGGCCTCAGGAATGCAATAATCGGACTCCCTCCACTGGTTAAACGTCTTATATAAAACCATCAAGCCTCAGACGGACAGAAATTTGGGTTGGCAACTTCTATAGCTAAAAATGTTTTTGAACATTTTCTAACTTCAGTGTTTTTTGTTTAGATGTGGCATTTTCACTATTATCATTTTCCAAATTTTTTCATGCTTACTAGTGAGACCACTCACTGGTTTATGGGATAGATTTGTCTTCTTTTTAATGTTTTGTATCTTTTCCTTACCACAAAAGAAGGGGACCAGGACACCTTTTATCATTTTGACAGATTAACCATGTTCATTTATAAATCTTATGGCATTAAAAGCCCATTTTCAACCAGTTTGTTGAATTAATATTTCTGACTTTTGAAAGTTAGCTTGCAAAAAAAAAAATTCAAACACATTTATTGTTGAATTATTGTTAATAGATGTCTCTGATGCTGATGTTTTTTTAAGGTTGTGAAATCAACAAGGACACAGCTCAAACTGTGTACGTTTAAACAGCTGTGTCCATTTTCTTTGTCCTCTCAGACAATGTGCAACCAACCAGTACATGAGGAAGAGAGATGACCCTCATCGCTACTGCCAGGATGCCTGCGCAGACGTCACCAGGTGTGGCCCCGTCATCGTTCCTCAGCACCACCTGCAGGTAAGGAAGGCCCACAAAGATAACAGCATGCATAACGTACAGACGTGACTTGAATAAAAGCTCCACTAAAGAACGTGACCAGAAAAATACTGTTATGTTGTCAGAAGGTGACATCAACTCATACAGGAACAATATAGACGTCTTTGTTTTTATTTATACACTCTCCAGTTAAAAGCTGTAGTATAAACAATGTGGTCAGCACACATTCACATACCATATATTTACAGCCCTATTTTTCCATTTGTGGGATTGAGTGTCTTGGTTATGGACTTTTTGACATGTAGGCAGGAGGGATTGTGGTTCAAACAACCAACTTTAACTTTTAGGTGACCTGCTGTGCTACAGCAGCTCTGAGGGGAATAAAGAGGGAACAACAGGGTGGAGGCAGAAGGATGAAAGAGGGTTATTGTCAGGATGGTAATCAGATTATAGTTTATTGTAGACACTTGGCAGGAGCTAATAATAGTTCTTCACCTTCTACTTATGTTGTGCTTTGATGCTGCTGAGGCCAGTGGAGATTCACCTCCAGATTTTAGTTTCTTTTCACACTCATGTTTGATATTCTTTGTTTCAGCAATGTAAAGTATGCAGTGAGTCTGGGAAGTCATGTGGGCCCACAGGACCCCCAGATGGCCCTGGAGTGGAGGGGTCTGACTTTGTGCTCTATGTCAGCGGTATCACCACAGAGCGCTGTGGACAGGAGAATATAGTGGCCTATGCTGCGTACTGCCAGCTGGAGGCAGAGCTGGACAGGTAGGACGATGACACATGCACCAAAAAACAGCCAGCAGAATAAACATAAAACACGGGATACATTTACTTGAAGCTGAACACAGGTTCAGATTTAAGTCTGGTTTTCTTCTTTTAGACAGCTAATTGTTGTCTAAGTATAGATGATGTGTGTTTTCAGGCCTATAGCTGGCTACGCCAACCTGTGTCCTGCCATGATCTCCCCTCAGCCTCAAGAGTTTGAAGGAATGCTCTCCACAGTCAAACATGAGATCATCCATGCTCTGGTAAACAGTATCTGATCACACTGCATGTCTAAAAACATGAAAGATATTATATATACTGTGTGTGCAAATGGATAAAGGGATGTTTAAATAGGTTATTAAATGCGGGTACATCTGCTGAAGCAAACTGATTAAAGTCTTTCCAGTGGTGTGTAGTAGCATGTGCATCATGGGTTCTCTGTAGGCAAGCTGATTATCTGAATTTTAAGCGTTATGGTGGCTTTAAGTTTACCTCACCCAATGTTACTGGAAGACAGATTTGTGTTTTAAATGGAGGTGCAATCAAACCTTAACCAGGCTCAGAATAGAAATGATCTGTGTAATGTTTATTGATGTGAATTCAGTCCCAAGGGGGGCAAATGCCAATGTTCTCCTCATTCGGGTCCCAAGCCTGGATAAATGCTGAGGTTGTGTTGGGCAGGGCATCCAATGTAAAACGTATGCCTAATCAATATGTGAATCAGTTTGAGATGAAGATGGAGGCAGATGATTCGCTGTGACGACCCCTAAGTGGGCAGTTGAAGGCAAAAGGATTAGAATGATGTTTGTATAAATGAAGTGAACTGAGGCTGAATCTGTGTGCTCTTTCTCAGGGCTTTTCAGCCGGTTTGTTTGCCTTCTACCACGACGACGAGGGCAAACCACTTACTCCTCGCTTCGCAAGCGGTCTGCCTGCCTTCAACGAGAGGTGAATACAGTTAGTCTTAACCGCTTTATAACAGCTGAAATGTCACCATGAATAGATTTTTGCCTGGCAGCCTCATCACAACTGGCCACTTTCTCACCTCCACACACCTGACTTGTCTAACTTTGCCTACTATGACAAAATTGTCTGCACTGTTCCCATTTTTGGCATCAGAATTTATCTCGCATATTGATGCTCAGCCAGAATTCCTCTACATATGACTTTTTATTTTAAACCTGTGTCAGCTTGGGTCTGTACCAGTGGAGCGAGGCGGTAATCAGGAGAGTCAGCAGACTGTGGGACATCAGAGGTGGAGTGATGGTCCGACACCATGTGCACGTTCTCGTCACTCCTCGCGTCGTGGTAAGAAGCAGTTTGTGTGGAGCACAGTTTCAATCTTAAGGTTAAGCTGCTGCATTTCTAAGAGACCTCTATGTTAACCTGGAAAATGTTGATGGAGACATTTCCTGTCAGGCAGCTTAAAATGATGGTGATGTCCTGTCAGGAGCAGCCAAAGATCAACAAGTAACAAGAAAGTTCTATGTCTGTCTCAACAGAAGAAAAATAAATGCAGGGTCATGGGCAAGCTGGAGCCAATCTCAGCAGTTATGAGGCAAGAGGCAGGGTACACACTGGACCAGTCTATTACAAGACCAACACAAAGAGACCAACAACTACTCACATATACTCCGAGGGAGAGTTTGGAGTGACCAGTATATCTAACATGCATATCTTTGGACTGTGGGAGGACCCCGGAGCACCTGGAGAGAACCCCCGCATACAGAGAGAAATGCAAAACCCATGCAGTAGGGCCCCCTGTTCGAACCCCTACCTAAGCCAAGGCTTACACCAGGATTGTTCTTGCTGTACGGCAACGGTGCTAACCACCACACCACCATGCAGCCCACCGTGCCACTGTAAATCCCCACAAAAAAATGCCTTGTGTGTTTGTTTATGATGCCAATATTTTTTCTCCTAAAAGCCAAGACTTGAGAGAATAATATGCAGATGACAAAAGGCTGTTGATCTGTGTGTTTCTTTCTTTGGTTGGACTTTATGATGCCACATCTATTATTTTACATCATGTTAGCCTCATAATCTGACAACTGAGGCTGTCCTGAAGAAATCATGTCTGTATGTTGACTGGGATTAAAAGGGTTGAAGTTCTACACACATTTTTCATAAAAAAAGATAGACACGAAAAATAGCAGGAACATAACGACTTGGAGTTTTACGGGTAATCTGATCATAGGTGTGATTTAGAACAGGAATATCTGACTGAAACATGTAGAAATTTGAGTGAGTTAAGAAAATGAAGCTATAGACTGAGACTGTCAGTGGAGTTACTGCAGTTTGGTTGTTGTTGTTATAGTCGGTGTAAAAGAGTAGCTGATCCGAATGTGTTGCTTTTCCAGGAGGAGGCAAGACGACATTTTAACTGTCCCATCCTGGAGGGGATGGAGCTGGAGAACCAGGGAGGGACGGGAACTGAACTCAATCACTGGGAGAAGAGACTGCTGGAGGTCAAAACATGTTCTCCCTGCTGGTTTTCAGTGGAAAACAATTTGGTTTTCTCTGCTGACTTCATCTTTTTGTCTCTTTTTTCTTTTTCCCTCAGAATGAAGCAATGACGGGCTCCCACACCCAGAACCGGGTGTTTTCTCGGCTCACGCTGGCCATCATGGAGGACAGCGGCTGGTACAGAGCCAACTACAGCCTGGCTCAGAGGCTGGACTGGGGCCGTGGCCTCGGCTGTGACTTCGTCATGAAGAGCTGCAAGTTCTGGATGGACAGACAGAGACAGAGGTCACATTAATTATCCTAAGATGAATTATTTTCAGCTCTTATCACCACAAAGATTGTGACTCAGAAAAACATAACAGTCAATGAGTTATTCCTTTAATTTTATATAAAAAGTGACAACGTATGCACTAAAGCGGTATTTTAAATACTGCATTTAAGTACATCCAATGATTGTTTTGATATTTGATTTATTTTGATTATTTTTTAAGCAGGTAGTTTTATAATCTAACTCACTTTATGGTTTCAGCTGCTCAAACAGCTGAAAACAATGCAGCTTTATCACGTTGTATTTTTTGCCTTTGTGTTTGCAGGCGACACCCTGTGACACCGTACTGCGACACAGTGCGAGCCTCTCCTCTACAGCTCACCTGCAGACAGGACCAGCTGGCTGTGGCTGTCTGCAACCTGCAGAAATACCCCCAGGAGCTGCCGCTGGAGTACCAGGTATACAAGAGAAACCATGAGCAGCAGATGGGAGATTGTTGTATGAAGTGATGAGATTTATAGAACAAGCAGAGCAGAAGTTTAACTGGGATGTTTCTTGATATCCTGACAGTCCCTTAAATGTTTAAACAACATTCAGTTTCACATTGTAAAGCACTGGCATCTGAACAGATGAAGTGTCAACAAGAACAGGTATACTGAGGTTATATTTTACAGTAGAAAATTTATTTAAAAGGTTGAATGATTATAGTTTACAAGTTAATCCCTGAATCAAGTATTTGTTTCCTTTTCTTTTCTAAAGTAAGTTCTGCTTTTGTACAACTGCTTCAATATGCTGTTTATCCTGTATATTTGACCTATGTCACGCCACTATGTGTGACTTAAGAATAAGTAGTCCGTTAATCAGATTTTACTTGTATCACAAGTTTCATTGAAAAGTGAATATAGCACAAAGCTTTGTCTGTATGGCAGAGGGCTGTAAATATACCTCCATGTGTTTTATGTGGCAGTACTTTGATCGGATCCCGGACGTGGCTGCTGATCAGCTGCCGTCCTTCGGGGGTGCAGTGGAGATTGCCGACTACTGTCCCTTCAGCCAGGAGTTCAGCTGGCACCTCAGCGGAGAGTACCAGAGAAACTCCTACTGCAGAGTGTCTGAGAACCAGCCAGGTACTGCTCCCACTGCTGCTAACATCAGTGTTGGAAAGCAAATACGTTCACAGCTGTTCCAAATGGCCTTATTAAAGAGAAATGACAGAGCTAAAAAAAAACAAAAAAAACAATGTACTTATTATTGATGTCATTTATCTGTCCTACAAGCACTTTGATTGAAATATGCTGACACATTTACTGTTAGTTACTTAGATTGTTGACAAAAAAAAACTGATGGTGGTGCTGCCTGTATGAGAGAACTTTGTGTGTGTGTATTCAGACTGGTGGAGGAACTACGGAGCAGAGCAGTATGGGCCAGACTCTGTGTGTATATACCAGAAGTCAGCCTTTGTGATGGAGCAGTGCACCCGGAAGATGACGTACCCGGACTGGGGCTCCGGATGCTACAAGGTGGTGTCAATGCCTGACAGTTTACCGTGTAGCTTCAAACTCTACAATGTGTAATAAAGTGAGCCCAGTGAGGTGGAGGATTATGGTAGGATGATTATTTCCACACTAAATTGGTGAAACTGCACTTTGAAATTGTACAAAACAAACTGCATGTGGTTGTTCTGCAGCTTCCTCAGATGGGATCAATATATGTATTGTCTCAACAACATTTTTAATTCTCAATTATCATTTGTAATGTTGCATTGCAAGCCATGTGTACAGACATGGTACCTAATGTTGAAAACTTCTGTCCAAAAAGATTTTTCTGAAACATAAATTTAAATTTATTTCTTTGCTTTTGAAGCAGATTGAGACAAATTATTTAAAAAAAAAATTTTCATCTACATTTCAAAAGAAATAATAAAATTGTGTAACGCGTGGGACTCCTCGGAGACAGGATAAAGGTTAACAGAAATGGTTTATTTGGAAAAAACACAAAAGGACTGATCATACTTAGACGAACTGGAACAGTGGAGCCAGGAATGGGGAGCGAGCAAGTCCAGGAGGTGCGTAGTTTAGGGAATGAACGAGGCACTGGGGTATATATGGAAGGATGGGTGAACCGGAAACAGGTGTGACTGGTTTGGGATCCGGGCAGTGATTAGCGGGAGCAGGTGTGAATGATGAGGGATCCAGGGTGTGGTGCCTGGCTGGACCAGGTGAGGGCGTGGAAAACTTGTGTAAAGTTAAGCTTTGGAAAGAATTCAGCACAGATTGAAAAAGCAAACCACAGCTGATTATTCTGCTCAAGTTTGATGCTAAAAAACAAACAGACATGAAAATTTTAAAGAAGGTAGCAATTTAGCATATTTGTCTGTCCCTTCAGCTATTCCCCCAATAAACTGTGTAATGTGGGTCAGAACAGTCTGTAGAGTCACAAATATAAGATATTTTATTATTTAGCATTATAAGAGAATTGAATAAAGTTAAGTCAAATAATCTTAAGAAAAGTGCAGCACAGATGAACACTGTTAAATGTCTTTCCTGCCTTTTTTATCTCTCTGCAGGTGTCATGTGCAGCTCAGGGCCTGAGGGTGTACGTTCAGGATCGCTCCTTCCTGTGCATCCGGAAAGGTCAGCTGCTGAGTGTCAGCGTCCGAGTCAGCGACTGGGTTTACAACGGCGTCCTGATCTGTCCCGCCTGCACCGACTTTTGCGACAACTGCCCCCTCCCCCATCAGCTCCCACCCATCAACACCTCTAGGAGCAACCCCATTGGTTAGCATCACTCAGATGTAGAGAATCACCCGTTAGCAACAACAACAACACATTTCCTGAAGATTTTCAGGGGCCTGTGTTTGTCTGTTTAGACTTTTTAACACTAACCTGTTAATCATTCATTTCAATCAGCATAAAAAAGAGGACTAACACAAGGGATCCACTGTTGTGTCAACATATAACAGACACAAAGAACACATTTTAAATAGTATCTTTAGGCGCTTTGTTATCAGCAGCCTGTTGCAAAGACATTTGTTTTACATTTGTTCAGAATTTTTTGGTTACTTCTATAAAAAAAATGCCAAAGCTAACTCCGTTTGACAGACAGGAATGAGCATTTGCATCAGCGAGGCGATTCCCAAAGAGCTGAAAACTTGTATCCTTGAAACATATGAAGAAACTGAACGAGTAAAGAGCAAAAGAAGAAGTGTCAGGCCTAAAACTATCTATAGCAGATTAACATGTTCTTGAAGGTCCTATATTATACCTTTTTTTAACAATTTCATATGGGTGTCAGAGGTTGAACAACATTGTTTTCAAAGTGTGTTGCTCCAAATTCAGCCTAGGGCCTAAATTTTAAGTCATTCCAAAAATGGCTCTTGTGAGCTCTACTGAGAACGAGCTGTTTCTGTGTCTGAACCTTTAAATTGATGAGTGGTGCCTTTCCACGCCCCTCTCTGGGAGAGGATCCGGCTTTCGCTGGCGCCTGCTCAGTGAATTTAGAGCGCTGGCTCAGCCAGCGGGGTGGTGGGTCAATGGCAGTATCAACTACCGGGGGAAGTAGTAACTTCCCTTTTGTGAGGTCACAAAAGTGAAAATCTCAGATTTACCTGTTTGAGCACACATTTGCTAAAAAGTAGAGCAAGTAAGTAAGAAAGGAGACAAAATTTTCTTATTGTTGGGCCTCATACACAGGCCATGATGACAGTGAATTTTCCATAATATAGGACCTTTTAAGAATCAGGGACAAATTAAGTAAAGATTTGACAGAGAACCTGATTAATGATTCTGGACCTTTAGTTAATCCATCTACTGTTGGCCAAGCCTCTTTAGAAAGGGTCTCCATAGTAAGATGGCTGTCAGAAGCTGTTTATAAGGAAGAGAAACGGGGAGAAAAGGCGGAGGTATACCAAATAATACAAGAACCAGACTGAAAACAAGTAGTCATAGGTCTGATGGAGGGATGAATCCTCCCCAGAGACAGACCTTTTGCACAGGACTGTAAATTTAAACAAAAACTTTTGTAATAAGCTGTTTTGTGTCTTTTAGATCCGTGCTCCAGTTCTCCAGGACTGGCCATCACTCTGTGGCTGCTTCTGCTCAATCTGCTTCCTCTGCTGGCTGGACTGCTGCTTTGCCACTGCAGCTGATAAAACACACACACACACAAACACTCTTACTCTCCAAGACAGCTAAACTCTCGTCTGTACTATAATCCTTTGAGGATTTGGCCAGGTCCTGTTTCTCCTCCCTGTTAATATTTTTTTTTTTTTTTATTCCCTCAGCTTCAAGCAAAAAAAAGGCTGTTCTTTTTTTACTTCTTTTGAATCATCAGATCTATAACTACATCTCTCAGTATTGCCAGAGATCCTTTTGCTGAAGCTCCATTCAGGTGTGATCAGTGTGTTACATGCACTTCAGTAACCAGCACTTTCATGCTGTAAATGCACAGACGCAAGTTCCTGAAGGCCACAAGGCCGTCACCTGCAGGGGTACAGTTATCAACATGGCGAGCAGCTATGTGGCAGCTAATGTCGTAACCCACAGGTGATCAAACCAGTCGGACATCAACAGGGACCACCTTTGTTTGGAACAACAGTGAAGAGAACAATAAACCAAATTTATTTTTCCTTTTCCAGGGTGGGGTGCAGATTGCAGACAGATTCCTCTCTGTTTTCAGGCCACATTAAAACAGGCCAAAAAGAAAAAAAAAAAGGTTGGAGCAGATGTGTCAGTCATAAGGAACTAAATCAATTGGTCAATTAATTGATCAAGAAAACGGAATAAAACATCTTGCGTAATAAAAAAACACCAAATATTTACATTTTTTTAACATGTAAAAAGTACTTTTTAAATTAACTTTGAGCAAATTATTAATTTATTCTCTTTTTTTTTTGTGGAACTGAACACGTTACTTTACAAGGCACCAGCATTATTTATGTACTTTTTAATTTAGTTAACAAATTGAATTAAATTAAATTAAATTTGGCTCAGATTAATTGACATTTATGTAAAAAAGAAAGTAAATCCAGTTCCGTAAAAGTCACCAAATGGATTTTTCTAGAGATAAATGTTTGAGAACTTTAACGTTCCTCAGAAACGTTAGAATTTAGTCTGCGTACTTCTCTAGAAGTGACTTAATTTCACTGCTGTGATGTTGTATCTTGGAAGTTGTGCCAGTTAATTAGTACATGTGTATCATCGGTGTTTACTTGTAGTTTTTAAGTCACAGCAAAAGTAGCTTTTTTTTTTTTGGTTGTTTACACTCAGAGAACTACAAGTTCCATCCAGTAACTTCTACTACCTCCTGGACTGGCTACAATAAGATGGTGTGGAATAACCCAAAGTCTAATTTTCTGAGACGATGAAGCTAGTTTATTACTTTTTTTTGCCTGGACTGAGGAAGTCAGGCCCACACAGTAAAACTCTGAGTGAGTTGCTAGTTATTTTACAGACAGTGAAATCAATGTATTTTTGTTATGAAGTTGTTGCTGTTGCCTAAACTGTGCTTCTGTAAAGAAAACTGACCCTTGCCCGTTCTTGTAGCACCGTAAATGAGAACTAGCATAAGCACCCATCAAAGCCAGTCAGAGCTGATAAATTCCCACCACTACTATAGAGTTATTTAAAACTTGCAAATGCGGACTAAACACTGTTCTATTGCGCTTAAACGCAAGATGTTGGAAAAGGGCTCAAGTTACCATAATGCATGTAAACACGCGATCTGAGCCCTCTAAGAGTGATCGGGCTCCTAAAATAGTCTCAGCAGCATGAGGAACATCCCCTGGAACATCACTCGTTTAATTTAACATCCGGTTATTTCTTCTAAAATTGGACTCAATCTGTCTTTTTTTTCGTGACGCAGCAGAAGCCTGATTACTTCTCCCCAGCTTCCACACAAGTTTCATTATTCCAGCTTGGGATCAACCTACTTCATCAGGATTTTTTTTTTGTTTTACTTAATGCTGCGCTGAGCACAAACTGGAGCCTCATTTTTTTTTATTTTTTTTTTTCATAGATCTCAAAACTGGCCGAGGATCATCCCAAACATTTTGTTTGCTTTTTCTGTACGGTTGCCTGCCATCTCTGAGTAACCCAAACCAGAACTAGAAGGTACCCAAAAAAAGTCACAAATGCGTGGCTGGATCTTTTCTTTTCTTTTTTTATTTTTTTCCCAACGTTTTTTAAACAGAAAAATAACTGTTGAATCTTAAGTATGAGCTGAAAGGACAGTCGTCCTCTTCTGATTGGGACAATAGCAGTTTGGTGCCCTCTGGTGGCAGCTAAAGGTAACTTTTAAGTTTTATACGCTTGATGAGTCTTTTATGCAAAAAATGTTTAATGTAAATAGAAATGAGAAACTTTACTGAGAAGCAGCTGCACTTAAAGTGGAGGAACCTCCTACTGACTGATGAATTGAATTTGAATTAATTTCCAGGGTTTTTTTGTTTCTTTATAGTAGATTTCATGTGACGTCTGTAGCTCTTCAGACTTGGCTACTGTTGGGTCAAGTGATGTTTTTACTGAAGATTTACTGTTTAATCTGTTTTCTGTATGATACACAGCAGCATCTCTTTTTCCATAGACAGTTTATGTCAAACGCCCTGGTTTTACACAGGTTTTAGTTTTCTTTATCACATGATCACGGTGCACGTTAAGGAAGCTTTTCAGGTTTTGGAACCAGCCCCCCACATCCCTTTTATCTCTGTTTTAAATATGCAATTATAGGGTAAAATCTGATTGCTGGGTGAATATCGATCTCACATCTTTGGAAATGATAAACTGAGAGTTTGTCAGACTTTTTTCTTGGCAAAAACACTTAAACTGCAGACAGAAGTCACCAAAAGGTGCAGGAACTTTCCCAAAAGGAAAAAAAAGTTCCTGGAGTACTTTCTCAAATGGCAAAGTCAGCCTCTGGTTCTATCCGAACATTAGCTTCTGCAACCAAACTATGAACTCTCAGTTTAGGGGGACAAAAGACAGGCAGTAATTTCTGTATTTATGACTGTTTGGGAATAAAACATGACACCCTGAGCTCCATTTAGATTCTCACGAAGTCAGAAAAGTCACTCCAGACGTCTTGTCTTTATACCTTTCAAGGGTCTCTAACTTGAAGTGTGACAGCTCGGTGTTTTACATCGAGTACATGAGCAGATGGCTGCTGGTGCTGCAGAGATGTAGGATCTAAACTGAGTGACAGCATTGATAGCAAAGCAATGGTGCTCATTGAAGCACACAAAGAAAACACTTTAAGACTGTTTAATTTCAAACTTATTGCAACATTTATTATTTCTGTACTGAAAGAATCTTTATTCTATTTGAAGTTTTGGACATTTGCTACAGCCAAGTGTGATGAAGACAACTTGATTTGAACTCATCATCAGTTTAGCTGCTAAATGACAGCAATGAAGTCCCGTGTTAAAAAACTGGAGCAAACTACAGCCAAAATTCAGTATATGATGCTTGAAGCAGATGTTCAAGGGAAAAAAATTTGAGTTTGTTTTCTTGTGATGTAGACTTTTAGAGCCGACTGTGAGCAGTGACGGTACATTTCCAGGGATTTTTATTGTACAGTGGGAAGAATTATCGTTATTTGCTGTGTGATGGTTGTTTCATCTTATCAGTGCAATGAAACTGTATTTTTTTTCATGCATTCTTTTCTTTTTTGAGGCTGCACTGGAGTTGCATCAGATGGTTTCATTCTAAAATCTCAAAGGATGCATCTAAAACTGTTTCTGTTTGAGCTTGAGGTCATTTTATCACCTCTCACATTTCTTGTGACCTAATGAGGTTATATATCAGTGCTCCTGGTTATTATCTAAAATGATTTGGATTATTTTCTGATTAGCCATCGGATCACGTATTTATCTTGCAAACACAAAATGACCAGAATAAGAGAACAAATAAAATTGAAAATGACTAAAGATTAATGTAAAATGGCAGCAATGATACCCAAAAATGAGGCAAAAAGAGACAAAAATATTCTCAGATGTAGATCAAAGATGCTTAAAAGTTTTGAAAATGAGGACAAAGAGATATAAACTAACTGTAAAGACTCAGGAAAGTAAAACTAAGACACAAAAATTGAAGGAAAACTTACAGAAGCTCCAAAGTGACAGCAGACAAAAGAAATTTTATTTATAGTTGCAAATTGAATACATAAATGCAATGAGACACAAATTAGAAGCTATAAAAAGACACAAAATGACTGGAAACGCTAGTGACCAACACAAGGTACAGAGACGGTACAGTGCAAAAAGCGGCAATGAGACAAAACGTCAAATAGAATTAAAGAAAAAAAATTGTAATAGGAGCAAATAAAAGAAAAAAAGAAACAATCCCCACAAAGATTAATTATGCAAAAATATTTCCAGAGTCACGTCATTAAACCATGTTACATTAAAAAATAAGGAAAGATTCAAAACAAGCACGGTTATGTACACAAAATAACCACAAAGGGACGCACGCATGGGGCCCAAAACAGGCAGCAAAAATATGGCAGTGATGCAGAAATAGTGACAGTTCCTGCAGAACTGGTTCACACCAACGTAAAGAGACACAATGCTGTGCACAAGTCACATGACCAACATTTAAAGTTCAGTTTCTAAACTGTCCGACAAGCAATGACCTCTTAAACCATGTTTCACATACAGCAACAACCAGGATGAAACGGAGAACATGGTGGTTGCTGGACCGTCTCAGATAATCTCTTTTCTGTTTTATTCTGTGCTGGAATGAAACTTCTCTGCTGCTTCATTCATGCTGAGCTGCAACTTAATAGATTTTTTTTTAACAAAAGAACATGTTGAAATTTTGCAGCTTGATGTTTTGCACTAAACCAAAAGAACTGGCCTTAATGTTTGAGGACTTTTCTGTTCATTTGTGTTGGAATGAAGAGGCTTTTTATTTATTGTAAAGTTTATTTCCATCAAAACTGTCATGTATTTGTTTCTATGTTCTGTAAGATGTCTTTAGTATTTTGGCAGCGATAAGCATGAAACATTTAAGTTACAGAAGTGTTGATTCGGTGTGAAGCTTTGTGTTATGTGCAGATAATCTGACCTCGGTCCATTTTTCTTATTTTTACATGAATTTGATGGAAAGTGACTGACATGTTTTGGATGAAGTTTTTGTAAATGTGTTGAATGCATTGCACTGAGATTTCAGGATTTTGTTTGAAATAAAATCTATCTGTGAATTTGTTTTCATGGAAAAGCGAGATGTTTACTTGTGTCTCCCGTTAACTGATTGCTGTGATGAGGCTGTTGGGGAAAAACAGCTGATTCAACTCAGCTTATCTTTCTATTTATCTCATTTTTAAGAAAAAGGGCTGTTTTTAAAGCCAGATTAAGATTTGTCTCAAATAAATTCTGTCTGTATCCTTGAGATGTTTGTGTTTTGTTATCTTTGATCATGTAAAAAGCATGCTGGGAATGTAAAAATTTCAGACTTTTAACACTGAACTTGTGCAACAGATGCAGCACTCAGTTTGAGGTTTTCTAATTATTTCAACTTGACATGTTTCTAAATTAAACAGATTAAAAGAAGCATGCAACAACCTGTACAGGCTCCATCATTAGTTGGAAGAGCTTCAAATAAATACAGGACTTAATTTATGCCGTCTAGTTTTTAACTGCTCACCCCCATGTCGGTGGTTGCCTTCTTTCAACCTTCTATCCTTTGTGATGGTATTCCTGTGTACTTGATGTTGCTGTTGATCAGAATCACCTCTGATTGGTAATCCCCCTACCAGTTTATTAGTCTGGATTTGGAAGTCCCACGGGATCTCAGCTCTGTAATTTTCTCCCACTTAAGGCCATCATCTCTCATCTTGAATTTGGGATTTCCAGCCCAAATTCTGTCACAGATGTTCCTGTTCCTGCTGTCCATGCATGCTGTACCTGCCTGCATCTTACATCCTTCTGGAGTATCTCTGAGGCCTCTCTATGAGCAGCACTGTCTTGGCTCAGCCATTCTGGTTGGATCCCATCCATCAGCAGCTGGCTCATTTGTGCTGCTAGGCATTACGGAGTGGATTTAGTTTCTTTAGCCAGCAGAGTGCATCACATCTGGACCTAATGCAGTCCAACTCTGCATACTTGAGACTCCGGCTGGAATATCTGCCACGGGGATGGTTACTAGCTCTTGTGCTAGGAGATTGCTGCAGTCAGCACTTAGATCTACCTTTTGTGGAAAATTGGTATTATGATGCGTTTCTTGTCCATATACTCTCCGTCTTTTGCTCAGTCTCACTCCCGGGTGGGTTTATTCTTATCTTACTACCCTAACACTGATCTTGGTTTTTTCAGTGGAGAAGATCCTGTTTATCCTCCTAGATTCTTCTTCTTTGGTGTATCTACTCAGGCTGGGAACCAGAGCAGTGAATCCTTATTTGGCAGTTTCCAGTGCTTCAGGTATGAACATCTTACTATATTTTCTAGTAAGTTATTTCTTTATTGCACCACTTCTCCTTGGGGGAAACTGCTCCTTATTCTTCTTTTTATAATCATGCAGCCAAGCATGTCTACAATCACTGTTGTGGTGCACATTATCTTATGGGTCTCTAAGTAGATATTGTATGTACCGCTGCATTAACTCATCTAGCAGATCTTCAGAAAGTACTTTGTTGGTACCTAATGGAATGATGTTTTCCACTGACCTTTTGTCATGGCTCCTGGTTGCCGTGGCATCTTTGCTGCACTTTATTGATCTCTGGTTGTGATAGATTAGTTTTCTGAACATTAGAACGCTGAGTAAGAAGCTGTTTTTTCGTTTGTGAGGATAATAGGTTTTGAAGTATCCAATGGTCCCACATCCTCTGCATATATTCTCTCACTGGAAATGCTGGTGTAGTGGTTTTCCATCTATGTATTCTCTGCCCTTGTATAGCAATATTTTGTTCAGGTTGCCCTCTTCTCATCAACATGTCCTGGTTTCTGAACACCTGCCAAAGACCTTGATTGGTCTGCATCTCTTTTGAGACAGTTGTGATACACTGTGGCTTCGAAGTGATAATGTCCACATGAAGTATAAAAAAAGCATGGACATGGTAAGGATTTAGTTTTATTGGAAGAGATTTCACATTTAAAAAAAAACAACCCGTAAATCCTAAAAGCTTTTGAAGCTTTAGTTGCTAGTTCTGCAGGACGACTGTATATGCAAAACAGTCGTTCAGTGCAAGGTTATGTGCAGAAAGTGGATCGTATCTCCAAACAAGGATTCATGATTCCCTGCAGGCCCCCCATCATCTTTCTCATCTATTCCTACAGTTGTATCCAAACTCAAGTCTGTTAGTGTTTACTGTTTGTTTTAATGCATTATTGTCAACAGAATTATGCTTAAACCAGACAAAGAAAGGATTCATACGTTAAAGCAGCGTTTCTCAATCCAGATCCACAGGACCCCCTGCCCTGCATATTTTAGAAGTAACCCTGCTTTACCACACCTGAATTAAATGAATGGCTCATTAACAAGCTGCAAAGAACTTGATATGGAAGTTCATTAATTTGAATCAGGTGTGTTGGAGTAGGAGCACATCTACAGTGAGGAAAGTAAGTATTTGAACACCCTGCTATTTTGCAAGTTCTCCCACTTAGAAATCTTTGAGGGGTCTGA
>JBAMHW010000014.1:5842171-5858755 GCA_037177495.1 Rhadinocentrus ornatus | reverse complement strand
TACTTATTTGCAGCTGTATCATACAAATAAATTGTTAAAAAATCATACATTGTGATTTCAGGATTTTATTTTTTTTAGATTATGTCTCTTACAGTGGACATGCACCTACGATGAACATTTCAGACCCCTCGAAGATTTCTAAGTGGGAGAACTTGCAAAATAGCAGGGTGTTCAAATACTTAGTTTTCTCACTGTAAGACATGCAGGGCAGTGGATCCCGAGGACCTGGAGTGAGTAACACTGTGTTAAAGATTTATAGAAACTGTAAGGCTAGCTGCCTTTCTAACATTCCTCCCATCAGTCTGTCTGGCTTTCCAGAAGTCCAGCCTGTTCTCCTTGCTCTTTGATCCATAGGAAGCCCACCTGGGTGCCAAAGTTGAGTCCATCTCTGACATGGGAGAAGAAATCTTCAGGATGACAGGAGGTGCAGGGTGTCACGCAGGGCCGATCTGTGATCATATTATCGTGGATGAGCTCTGGCAAGACGCCACCTTTCTGAAGAAGGACTCTAGAATTAGAAATGATATATTTAATTAACTAAATAAGGGGAAAAGCTAAGGAAATGTAAATTAGTAATTGGTAATAAATTATATAAACACTAAGATCAAATTTTGACTAAAGTTAAGTGATTTTTATGAACTATTACTTTGACAAATATAGAATAGTTATAGCCTTGTATGCGTTTAAAATGATCCCATGTTCTCAATGGTACAATTAGAAAAAGATTGAACAAGTATGGCTTGCTTAGAAGGGTTTCAGGAGAAAGCATCTTCTCTCTAAAAAGACATGGCAGCACTGCTTCGGTTTACAAGACTGCGTGAGAACAAACCTCAAGACTTGTGAAACAATGTCCTTTAATAAGACAAGAGTAAAGTGGAAATGTTTGACCTTAATACAAAGAACAATGTTTAGTGAAAACTAAACACCTCAGAGGTAAGCACTGTGGTGGAGGCTGAAGATTTGGGTTCGTTTTGCAGCCACAGGAACTGGACACCTTCAGTCATTGAGTCAACCACAAAGTCCAGTGAAGGCCATCTGCTGGATGCTAAAACATGGTTGAAACTGCATCATGCAACAGGACACTGATCTAAAACACCACAGCAAATCTACAACAGTGACTGAAAGAGAGCAGAATCCAGTTCAAAGTCCAGACCTCAACCTGATTTTAACACTGTGGTGTGACCTTAAAAGAGCTGTGCAGAAACGGATGCTGCAAACTTCAATGAACTGAAGCAACGAGGTAGAGAAGGATGGACCAAAATTTCCTCCACAATGTTTTCCATATGTATTCCACATAGGAATACTGATCACATGATACGGATAACAATTTAAGTTATTCTGGAAGCTATTGCATCATGTGTGTGCTTGGTCTTTCCATGCACAGCTTCTGCTTTTTGGCTAAGGAGTTGTTACATAATGACCAGTTTTAATGTGTCACATGTTGTTATTCATCTGAGGTTGTATTGACCTCATTTTAAGAACCAGATGAGTTTGTGATACAAAAAAAATCTTAAGTGAAAGAGGGTTTACTTCCTTTAACATGTATGATGATGTATTCTTTAGTGTTTTCTTGCCCTCAGCTGTACCTGTTGGCGAGGCGGATGTCCACATGGGGTTTGGTTGATTCTGGATCAGGCACACAGTCAGGATGGATGCTGACGAAGTCCAGCGCCTGCACTCTATCCAATGTGAAGCAACACACCCCCACTGATGGTCCCACCGCCACTACGATGTCGCTCACCTGACAGCCAAAATCTGCCACCATAGCATCTACTGTTGCCATGGCAACCCCCATCACAGTCCCTTTCCAACCTGCAAGTTAAGCTCATATGTTAAAATATGCAATTGTAATAATTATGGCTAGTCAGCCAACATGTGATGACCCCTGCCTGCCACCAGGAGTTTGTTGGTGAACAAACCGACCTGCATGAGCAGCTCCAATGACCTTCTTCACTGGATCAGCAAACAGGATTGGCATGCAGTCTGCACCTGGAGCTGCTAAAACGAGTCCACGCTGACTGGTCACCATCGCGTCATAGCTTTCTGGCTCGGGCTTTCCCAAAACACAGACATCGTTGGCATGGTTCACCTGCCGGAAACATTTTAGACATTTATTGTCCCGAAGCTCCTAAACTGCAGCAATTCTGCCATTATTATGCTGATTCTATGGTGTATAGATAAATTAAATTAAAAGTACTCCCTTTACTTTATTAATGAGGGAAGTTGCAAAGTTGTAGTAATTTTTAAAGAGAAATAATAATAATATAATAATAATTAAGAATGAATGACTTGTTCCAAAGGGTGATGGCTACTGGAATAAATGACCTTCTTCAAACCTCTTACTGAACACACTTGTTTTATTACTGTGTTGGGGATGTGAAAAATGAAAACAAAGAAAAATCAGTTTAACACCTTGACCAGGCGCAGAGGAAGAGGGTGGAAACCAGCATGGAGGCCCAGTCTGCGCTGGTTCTCCATCACCACGGCCTCAGGGTCCCTCCTCCTGCTGCTGCTGAACAAATTCATGGAGGACAGCGTCTGGATGTAGGAGACGCCACCTGAGCGGGTGCTGAAGCCGTGACCAAAGCAGTCTGGGACAAAAAGATCAACTAAATTGTGTTACACTGATAAACTGCCACCAGTTTCTGGTCAACTAATCTGATTAATCACACAGGTGATAAGAAAAGTAATATTTCATATGTGCATATTAAATGCTTTTACAGTATTTTCCCTTATTAACTGACCTGGAATCAATGTGGACTTAAGGACTCTTATATCTCCCTTCAAGGCAGGCAACTGCTGTAGAAAAGCCGACACCGCTTCACGGACTCCTTCACCGCGTAAGTCCGTGTGGGCGGAGTCACTGTAGTTCGGACAGGTGAGTTTGTCCAGCGGCGTCACTTTATAATCAAAGGCATAGGTGGCGGTAAAAAGTAGCTTCTGGTACTGGACTAGCACATCTTGACCTTGTGGACTGGTGAAGACCCTGATGGAGCTCAGGTCCAGCTGGTCCACAATCTGTTTGAAACGGTAGAGACACCCCGCGGTGGAGCTGGAGTCCAGCACCTGCGCGCCTTTGCGTGAGGTCGCAAAGGCATCTAAAAACCCGTTTTTCTCCCGGTAACTTTTCCCGCACATTAGAAAGACGTGCGAGTCAGACTCCTCCAGCAGAGGCGCGCCGGTGCATGCGGGGCAGCAGCCGTGAATCAGGTCCACCAGCACGGCCATCG
The DNA here is from genome assembly GCA_037177495.1 of Rhadinocentrus ornatus. NCBI lineage: Eukaryota > Metazoa > Chordata > Actinopteri > Atheriniformes > Melanotaeniidae > Rhadinocentrus > Rhadinocentrus ornatus. The sequence continues at coordinate 5,855,525 of JBAMHW010000014.1, read as the reverse complement.
CAGACAGCGCAGCTTCGTTCACCCCTCCAGTCCTACTGCAGCAAGAACATGTTTTGAAGACAAAGTAACTGAGAAACAAAAGCTGACCGTGAACTTCCTGTATCGCGAGGCTCCGCCCACATTGGAAAACCCTCATTCACTGTGGAAATTCTCATCTGGGCGGTCAACTCTTCTGCTGACTGTTGCATAAAGTTTTAGTGGGGATAAAGTTTGCAAGCCCCATTGTTCAGCCACAAGAAAACACGCTGGGGAAATATTGCGCTGACGCAGCTTTTTTAATTATCTGCTTACAACGTGTTAGTAAGAGATTCAACTTGTAGCTGTTTGGTCGTGGTGTTGGTTTCCTTCCACAGGTGTTTCATTTATGCTTTTGAAACCGGCCACGACAACGTTTACCCCCAATGCTTTCTAAAATAGTAATTTACCACCTCAGAAAGTTAATTGACACTTGGAAGCACACAGAAAATATTTGCACAATATAAAAACATGCATCACAATGTAAATATCATGCGTTGTTCTAAAAAAACTGGTAAACGAGTCATGACTATCTTAACTTGAACTAGCAGATCTATCTGCAAACAGTTTCTACAATATTTAAACAAACAGGAAGCAGAAGGTCATTTTAACTGCTCTACATTATGTACCTATAACTAGTTTGCTTATTTTAAGCTAAAAGAGTTTGTATAGCACATTTCATACATATGGCAATAATAAGAAGGGGGTATGTAAATAATCAGTGAAATCTTTCAAAAGAAAGATCAAGATTTTAGGAAATGGAATACTTATTTACAACTAAAGAGGTCCTGTAAAAAGCAAGGACAACAATGTAGAAATGACCATCTGCGTTTATCAGCGATTGTTTTATTTAGGATTATCTCGTATGACTTTAACCATTATAAAATACTTGAGATACTTCTTTGATTATAAGAAAAATAATCCTAGCCTAATCAGAAGTTTTACCAAAGTCTTTTCAGCATGCAACATATTCGTTTGTCTGCTGGTATTATGATTTCTACATCCCCATTTAATGTAAACAGTCTGGACACACACATTTTACTCATGTAAAAGCAGTTGGCAAGATAATTCTGTATTTTCAAAGTTGCCTTTTAATTGAATGTAATTATTCATGTGGAGATAACAAAGAGCAGATAACATTTTCGTAGCCTGGCTGTTCTAGTGTTTAATTGCTGATAAAATGTGAAGGCATGGAAACACTGACGGTGTGATCACAGATGTACATTCTCTGCTTGCTGTGGTTCACTATGTGGTTCATTACCACATTCATTTTTGCTCGTTAGTTTCCTGATTTTGACTACTCCAGTAATGGCATGTTTGTTAGAGCTACTTTGCAATTCATAATATTATATATCATAAGTAATGCACTCAAAGCAAACTTAATTTGACTTGACTGCATATTTATTTTAATTCTTTCATGAAAAGGCGCTTTCCGCCCTGTTTCCGCAGTGTTTTATGTACCTGGCAACAGAAGCAACTTCTGTGCTGCGTTCACTTGCCATTGGACATCTGAAATTTTCCAAATTAAGTTGGGGGATGGCCGAGAAAAACTTCAGTGGATGGTTTTTTAGTTGGCAAAATGCTGTCAATGGCATGGTTGTCATTGTTGAGTTTTTTATGTACAACTTTTTTTTTTTCATTTTCTTGACTCAGGCTTTTTTAAGGAATAGCTACCATACCCCCCGATGTATCTCCATAATCTCACAAACAGTTTAAAAATTGGTTCCAAGCCAAGCTCTTAAAACCCGACCCACAATAAGCTTAAATAAAAACAAAATAAAAGTATTGGCTTATTTTAAAAATAAAATGAAAATTTAGAGATCAGTTTCAGGGTATTCACATCCAAAAGATGGAAAGGGTTAGGAAGAACATATCTTTAAAATGCAGAACATTCATTTTCAGACAATCGAATGTATTGATTCAAAAGCTGTTTAATGCATGTGTGTGTGTGCCTCTGTGTGTGTGTTTCTCTTTATTAAGAAAGAATCCATTCAGAATTTCAAGCTTTTGCTGTGAACCATCAGCGTGTCATCTTTTGACTTCAACAAGCCCAATAAAGAGATGGCAAGACCATCAAGAGAGGCCAAAGCAATAATTTGTTAATTATTGAATGAGGGAGGTGGAAAAAGGAAATCAGAAATATGAAAAACTTGCACATTAGCAGAGGATAGGAGAGGTAAATCATTACCCAAATACTGTATAAGCAGTTTCAGCCTGCCTGAAAAAAAGACCACGTTCACTCATATTTATGGAGGGCAGTCTCTTCTCCAGGTGGAGAATAAAATTATACAAGTTCAAAATATAGAAAAAGCCAAAGCTGTTGTAGATCTGGACTCTAAGATCAACAGGTAACAAGCACAATAAACAGAAAAAAGGGTGGAGAAAAATTGGAACAGCTTTCGGTCTGAAGCTATATTTGCATCTGTAACATATGGAGCCAGTGAGACGGCATGATAATACATAGTAGCTATAAGACAGCGTATCCAGTGTTTAAAATGATTTCATAAAAGTTAGATGTTGATGGTTGAAATTTAAAGTGTCTGCTCAAATTGAACTAAATGTGGCAAAACTGTAAAAGACAGCAAAGGCCTCACAGATGGACCCTGAATATATTCTTATTACAAAGCATCTATTTTCAATAGTAAACAAAGTTTAAATTCTGCAATGTATGAGTCATTTATCTTAACTGAACCTAATCAAGCTGTTGAAGAACAAATCAAAAGGGAGGAAGACCAACAATTAAGCATCTGCATGAAGTGTGACAAAGGAGGAAGCAAATTTTTTAATGTTTGCAGTTTTCACAAATCAAACGTTTACTGTAAACACCTCTCCTGTTTAAAAGCCAAGTCTTCATTTTAACCGCACATTTAAAAAACAAGTGAAACCTGCAAACCTGAAACAGTCATTGTCTAAATATTCCCAGGCTTTAACATTATAACCTGTAAGTGTTCTAGTTAAGGACAGAGTAAAGTAGAAGTGTAATGTGTGGGCTGCTGTGGGAAAAAACAACTTCCCATTACGAGTGAATGTATTTGTGCACAGTTATCTTAACAAACAATTAACAATAGCTTTGCTCATAATCCTCTGTATGTTTGCTGTATGCATGCTGTGGCTGACTGATCTAATGTTCACCTCGACACATGATTGCATCAGTTTTTCAGTGTGCTGCGAGTCTCGAAGAATGAGGAAATCGGGTCTGAGTCAGTGGTTTTACGTGTGTGAACATGATCGACTTACCTGCTCAGCGGGAGGATGTGGGAACTTCACAGGGTGCAGAGCATCGGTGGTGTGATTAAAGCTGTCTACAGTTACAGACACGATAAAAGAGGCTGCAGGGGGGAAAAAAGATCTGCTGATTGCATACTTTCCTGATTCATGACTGGAAAGGCCGGTACAGAAAATGTGACACTGAGGAAGGTGAGGAGGTTTCTGTACTGCACGTCAGAGCATGTTTGTCATTTTTGTTGATAGAAACTTTGTTTGTTATGAAAATTGACCTGCTACGGAATAAGAAGTTATATCAAATCTGGAGAGCTAAAATCCAGACTATCATTAATGAAAACTGTGTGAAGCAATAAAATGATTTAAGAATAAACACAATGCTACACACATAAGATTCATTTGATAAATAACTACATGATTAGTACTGAATGTACAGGATATTTGACCTTTGACATGCTTTCAGAGGTAGCTGCTATATAAGTGATGAATGATGATTACAAGGTCACATTCAATGTGTTCTCTGGTTTTCATTTTGCTCTCAGCTACACTCCAAGACGCTGTATAAACACCTGTCAAAGCTCTCAGACTTTATTGGTTGTTACTGTGTGGACAAACAAGCTGAAAACAGCAGCAGGGATTCTGACGTGGTTTCTGAAAGGAGATAAACTATTGTTCAAAAATCAACCCCAAAGACATTTCAAATGACCAGATACCATATCTGTAGTTTTGTATTCTTTTTCTTCTAAATGCTTTGGCACAATCCAGAAAAAATTCCTTTAGCGGTACCTTAAATCTCGTTTTCGTGCTGAAAAGTCATGTCTAAAGGTGCAGTAAGCAACTATTACTGACATCTAGTGGTAAAGATGGGAATAAGATTGACGTCAAGCACAGCTGTGAATGGACGGTGGCCGTCTTTGGCCAAAACTCTCCATTGGCCTCAAGTGTAGTGATGTCTGCGCACAGGTGTGTGTTATCATGTTTTGAGATTCTTTTAGTGGTTTATAGATGTCTTAATGGACATGGGCTTTTAGAATGAGCCCTCGTGGACCCTGAGGTCCTCTGGTACGGCCTTTCAGTTGTTCCCAAAGTCAGAAAAAAACCTTTGGGTCTCGTTCCACCACTACAGCCCTTGACTGTGGAACAGACTGACAGAGAACCTCAGGGCTGCAAAGACTTTTGATGTTTTTAAAACGAGGCTAAAGACTACCCTTTTTAGCTTAGCTTACAGCTAAACTTTTACTTTATTTTATTATTTATTTAATAATTTTATAAATTTATTTCAAACTTTTAATTTATACTTTTCTATTAATTATAAATACTTCCTATTAATGTGGCTTTGGTTTTATTGTATTGTTTTACCCAAGTAAAACAAGTGCCATGAACTTGTATATATTTTGTACTGGTTTTTTTTTATTTGGTCTTAACATTTTTATCTCCAGTGTTTTTCCTTATGGGGATCCATCATGCCAGGGGCTATGCCTGAACGGTCTTGTTTTCCTCTACAGATGATCGTTTGTGTAAAAGATATCCACTGCAGATTGTAAAGTAAACTGTATTTACTCTTAATAACCAGCAGAGGGAGGCAAATATACAGTTAAGCTGTCACCAACTTGATCCTCAGTCAGTTCACCTGTTAAAGTGAATAAACTTTACAGATTTTTAACTTCACAGTCATTAAAAAAAAGAAAAGAAAAAAAGCTAAATAAATAAATGCTGCAATGAATTTTTACATTTTGAGTGTTTGTGCTGCAGATTTGGGTTCAGTCCAAAAGCAGTTGTGTGACATATTTTATGTATAACATGTAAGGTTGTGGCCTTGCTCCCAATGGACTTCTGCTGCAGAAGAAGGAGGTTTTTCTTCTTTACTGCCCTGCATGGCTGCCCTGTGGGACGGAAGCTCGCTGTCATCTGTCCTGCCAAGGTTACAGTGTTCTGCTGCTCAGGGATTTATTATCAACCTATATTTATCACTCTCCACAAGGATGTGGCTCCATCTGCATCAGTCTTCTTGGACATCACAACATAAAGTGACTGTGTGACCTTACAGGCAGTATTTCAGGTTGATTATAAAAACATGGGATCAGTATATTTAAGATATATAAAATAAACAAGCAATATCTTCAACTCTTCAATGTGCGTTTATGAGCTATAAACTTTGAAGACAAATAGTTTACTGATCAGCTAAAAGCCCTTGGCTAGAAAATGTTTCAGGTTGCCATGTTGTGCAAAATCCATCCTTGTTACCTCGTCTATAAAACTTTGAGCTACTTAGTGTTGTCTATGCCCATGAGTCAGGTGTAAAAGTCTCTGAATGATTCTTATTTATAGTTCTTAACTCTTTTACTGTGGCTCTACTGTTTGAGGGTCAAAATTTTTAGTGACTATAATGAATATTATTACAAATTTGTGTAAATAAACCTGCCTGAGCCATCTGTACCAGTTGGTTTAGGTGTGTAATGCCCAAACCAAGTGTTTGTTATCCCATTTACTGTTTCAACTAATGATCATATAACTACTGCTATTATATCATTAACTGTTATTTCACTAATCTGTAAAAAAATAAAATAACATAAATAAATAATAATTCTCATTATTATTGTGCAAAGGAAAAACAAAAAATGCAAAGAAACATTTTGGTCTTGCTTTTTCTCCTAGTGCACACGTTAAAGGGTTAAGGCAGCTACAACATTATTCTAGGCACATTGTGGTGCTGCCACAAATGATCATTGTCATTAACTGTACATTAGTCTGACAGTTATTTTCTTGATAATCTATATCTAATTAATCCTTAAACAAACTCACAAAAGCCAAGGTAATGTCTTCAAATGTTTCGTTTTATCACTAGACTCAATAAAACCCCAAAAGTATTCTTTTTATCATCACAGTTGATGGAAAACTGGTGAATATTCACACAGACGTTCATTAAAATGTCACTTACCTTCATTGTAAAACTGCATTGTCTACACATGAACTTTATGTATATTTTTTTAAAAGGTTGAAACAAATTGGCTCTTTTGATTTAAAATTATTAGCTGGGTATAAAATTTTGATGAAATACCAACACAGTTTTATAAAACTGACATTAATAAGTCTAACTGGTCCTTACTAGGTATTAAAAATAAGCATGAAATAAAAACATCACATGACATTAAACTCTTTTGATATTCAGCTATAATAAATTGAGTAAAAAATTAAGAACTCTCTTATTCCTTGTAAAGAAAGGCAGCCAGGTGCTGCTGATGAAATGCACTTGATTAAGTGATATACAGCAGGTGTGAGGACCTCTATGGAGGTTTTGCCAGTTTACACACTTAGGTATCAAAATGACAGAAGAAGAAAAGAACACTCCTACACTTAATCCTCCCGTCATTGCACAATAAGAAAGCTAATTCACGAGTGGACAACAGCTTGCTGTCCATTTATTGTCCTGTGCAAATTGTTTGTTTACAAAAATACACGTTTTGTCTGAAACAATAAAAACAAAACAGTTTTTTGAATGATTAATCACCGAAAACGTTTTCATTTTGTCTTAGGTAAATTATAAAGCTGACCTTTTATAGATAGAGGAGGGTCAGAACGGAGGGGGTGGGGGTACAAATGAATCAATCAGCTGCTACTATTTTCCCTCCAGACAGGTTCAAGTGTAAATAATGATTGATAATAATGAATCTGGCATTGCTTTGTTTTTACGTGATTAATTAGATTACAGGTTCCACCGAGCGGTACCTGCTGACAGATACCAGACCCGGGTGTCGTGCACGTCTCTCGGTGGCGCGCCCTTGGGTCCTCCGTCGTACCGGAGGCGGCAGCGGTGGCGGCTCGGTGTCTCCGCGCTGAGATGCATCAGAGCGCCTGAGAGGAAACAGGAGGAGAATTTGTCTCCAGCTCCACCAGCAGCACCGGGATTTACCGCGTGGACGGCCGAACATTCCGCCGCTTGTGTCGGATCCTTCGCCGTGTGGCTCGGTAAGGAGAGGTTTGCTCTCAGCTGTGATTTGACCGGTTTGTGTGTCTTTATTCTCCCACGACTGATGACACGCTGCTGTCAGCCTGCTGAGTGGTTTTACTGGAAGACTGTAAAGCTCAGGTCATCAGCCTGAGCTCAAATATGCACCAAGAAAGAAAACATACGGTTTAAAATGAACACCAAGCTTTAGACGTTTGTATTTATTTATTTTTAATGGAGAAATGTTATTGATAAGTTAACTGATGCGAGTGAGCTGAGGTGTCTCCTGATAACAGCGACCACTCGTTGTTTTTATCAAACACAGAAAGCAGGGATGACAAACAATGGCACTCTTGAAGCTCTGGAATCGTATGTAGTTCAACAGATTTTTAACTTAAAGTAGAGAAAAATCTCTCAGAAGCGATTTAAATAAATAAAAAAAACCCAGAATGGTCACTTTGTCTCCATTCAAACAGCTGCAGAGGGTTTCTATATGTCCTGCAAACACTTGTGCTTCTAGAAAAGAAAAGAAAAGAAAAGAAACCAGGTAGATTTTGATGTGCAAATGTTGTTCATACACTTTGCACCTGAAGGCTGCATTTCTGATCGCTTCCTTTGTGTGATTTGGTGGGATTTCTCTGCTGCTGCGTGGAGGAGGGATGTTGGTGTTTGGTTTGGGGGACATCAGCTGTGGTGGGGGAGAGGATGCCCTTGGTTTCAAGTCACCTTGACGACCCTTCAGCAGCTCGGAGAGCTTCCTTTTGTCATTGTTCTACTCACATTATTCATGTGCTGTCACACCCTAGCACACCCACAGATGTGAGTAACTGTAACAGATTTGACATTAAGTGATAGGTATGAAAGTCTAACAAAAGATGGTGTATTTTAATGGTTCCTCATATCTTTTTTTTAAAGTAAAATCTTAATCTGCTGTATAAAGAAAATGGTACCTAAAGCTGTCAAATAAATAAAGTGAAGTAAAAAGTGCAATATTGTTAAAGAGCAGTAGCATAAAGTTAGCCAAATTACCCATGTAAAGCACCTTTTTAAATTTCAGTGCAGCATGCTGAGGCCAAGCAGCTCAGTATCTTGGTTCATAAACATGAAGCGCTTGGTAACCCGTCACCACGGCGACATCCTCAGCACCACAGAGAGAAGCATCAGATTCAGTGTTAATAACTACCACTCTATTACATTTAAACGTAAGGCTAAACCGGGTTTTAGATGAAGCAGGTTGAATCTCTGCACATAAACCAGCTCATAAGTTAAGTTTTTAGAAGTATTTATGATTTTTTATATGAAAATTAGATAGTTTTTTTGTGGTGGTGTGATTATTTTTTTTTACTAAATATGTCTACATATTTTTTATGTGAAAAATCTTAAAAGTGCAATGTACGTCTTGATCCAACTCATTTTTTTTTTACATTTTTTATTTTTAATTTTGTATTATTTCTGCTAACTACTGCTACATTTATTTAAAGTCCTAAGTGATCACTGCAGATGATGTAGCCTGATTTCACACAATTTCTGGTGGATTTTTTTCTTCTTCTTTTTCTCCAAATGAATCAGGTCAGGGCATAGTCTCTTACGTTATCCTTTAACATTTGGCCACTATACTGTCTCCACGCAGAACAATGATGCAACAGTAAATTGTAATTATTTGGCTAATTTATTATTTTGTCATAAATAGTCTCTTTCTGATTGGCGAATTTGTCTAATATTTCGAGTCAGCGGGTCCTAAGATTTCATTAACTCTTCAACTGAACATATTTGCTGTTGTGTTTGTGTTAAATAGTTTTACATGCCTAAAACCCAAAGTTGGGTATCTCAAGCTAGTCAGTAAAAGGAGACATAAAATGACAGTTTGTGAGGAATTTGCAGTTAATGTGAGAACAAGTTGTTTTCTTTAACCCTGCAGGTACTTTGTTACCAAACCTCAACAAGGTATGTTCTAAACTTAACAAACTGGCTTTAGTATGTATATGAAAGAAAATTAGGATGGTGGACCAAGCTTACAGTTGCAGTATGAGTAAGAAGTCCGTTGTACATGTATCCCAAGAGGAAAACCAAAGTTAAAGATGTGGAGAGATTCCACTTCCAACATGTTAATTGGGGAATTGATGTTTATATCCTTCCTGCTTTTGATTCCCACTTGCTGTAAGTTCACTATCCAGTTTCCTGTTGTGTTCACACGTGGGCTGAATTACACATCAAATGGGCTTTATCAGAGTTAACATAATGGATGATTTAGGACCTTTTATTTCTCCTATGCATCTCTTCCGGCTGATTCTCAATTTAGGGTGCCAAACGATATGTTGTCATGGTGTGTCGGGTTAATGTCCTGATCTCAGATTCATCTAATGTTACTGTATAATTATAAACAGATGAGAAGGTGTTTATGTAGGGATTACAAGATGTTTATTACCAGTTCCGGGCCATCATTTACAAGTTTTCTGTGTGTTTAGACTCAGTTCCCTTTGGTGTAACCTAGGGTTAAGACTTCTCATTGTACTTTACTTTAGAAATCTGAAGTTGGAATATCCGAATCCAGTCAGAAAAATCAACTGGAACACCATCAGATTTACAATTTGAAAAGTGATTGGAATCTCACTAGCCTTGACCTGAAAATCCAATATGGCTGTGGTTATTGTAATAAACTATTTGTTAGCATATCTGTCAATTTTTAGCTCCTTAACTAGATCAAACGCACACACTACTGTCCAATCTCTGTCAGTGAATGCATTGCGATGATGTTGCTATATGCTCAATGTAAAATATAATGCTTTATCAGCTTGTATTGCTAATAGTAATTAGCTTAGTTAGCAAAATCGTGAACAAACATCTAACTGTAGCATGATCAGCTTGGCTGTGGCATCAATAGCTTTGATCTCTTACAAAAATTAAAATGCAGAGAAGTTTTTATAGACTAATGTTAAAAATGAGTTAACTTCTTGTGATGGAGGGTTTATCTGCTCTATTTTTACAAATTGATCTCCGTTCAGTTGTGTCACAGAAGTTTCTACTCTGAGGCGTGAGCTATCCTGCGGGGGTATTTGTTATTAATCCTGCTCAGTTTAGCTCTGTGTACCCTGTGTTCCTGTGTTTTTCTATGCACAAGATTTGGTTCTGTGAATAAATATTTAGCATTAAAACGAGTTCGTGACTCAGGGTTTTTTCTTTGAAATGTGTTTCTTTTGTTGTTTGTCTTTAGATAATGTGGTAAAAATGCAAATACATCAACAGAAACAAATTTTTTTGTGGAAACAGGCAGCATGTTAGAACCAGGTGTTTCTCTACTGTCTGATGTTAAAGAAGCACAATGCAACTTTGGCAGATTTCCGAGCAACTGCTGATTCAGCCTCCATCTTGCATCCTGTCTTTTCTCTAAACACTCTCCAGTCAGTAAAGTTATTCTGATGTTGACTCTTGTCTTGTCTCTTGCTCTGCCCCTTTCTCTTTCTTTTCCTCTCTTTCTACAATAGTGTCCTCCTGCATTTCTTTGAATCAGCCATGGCACGCATTCAAAACAAATAGTGCACTGATATCCAGTTGCTGGTGTGCTGTAAAGCAAACTTTGCTGTAACGTAATGCTCCAAGCTGGGGGTAAAATAGGTGTGAAGAGTTTCTCGGGATGCTGTTGTGCAACAATGTCTCCGGAAATGTGCATAATTAATGTCCGGTTGCTATCAAAACGAGTCTAAAAAGCACATCAGAAAGTTGTATAATGCTACTTTAAAACAAATAGTTTACCTTATATTTAGTGGCATGTCATCAGCTGATAGAACAGTGATAATGGTAGAGCTACAGTAATTTGACAGCATGAAATAATAGTAAAAAACAAGACAGGCTGTTTTTTGCTGGAAGCCTAAAACAACAACTGAAATCTTCCACTGTATAAAGGAATCCTATATTGCAGTGTAATTCTGGCAGAAAATACAAACATGCAGATGCAAGAAGCTTCTCTCAGCACTTAGTTTAATTGGTGGACAGTTGCTAATTGTAGTGTTCCACTACTTTCCATCAATCACTTGTTTTTTGTTCAGTGTTTTCGAGCATTTTTAAAGTCTGATTTGAGCTTGTAAAGTAAGTGGATGCGTCAGTGGCCAGAGTGTAAATCGGTGTCAGATGATTGGGTCTGTGAGACAGAGTTCTGTTGAAGCAGGGACTCCCAGGAGGCTGTAGGGACACAGATACCACTCATCATCATCATCAACAAACAGCTTCTCTATTGTCTGCAGGCAAACACCCGACTGTTACATCATGAACTGACATGATGATGTGACTGCTGAATATCAGCTCTGGAGTCACTGCAGCAGAATTTGACACCACTCCGCCCAGCGGCTGCTGGCTGCCCAGGCCGTGTGAGGTTTGCTTGGTTTGACGGCTCTGCTGTGCAGCCCGTCAGATTTCCTGCAGGCCAATGAGTGGTTGGGGAGAACTTGGCTGAGTTGTCTCAGGAAAGCATGGAACCAAAAATAAAGCAGCCTTATTAATTTAACAAACAGACAAAGAATCCTTTTTCAGTACTGACTGGACTGAAAAATCTCCTCCTGCTGTGATTATGTGTTTTGCATCTCATTACATCATGTGGCAAAAGCAGCCTGTTAGCTTGTGTAATGTGATTATCCATCCTCCATGTCTTTTGCAGATTCTGCCACACCACCTCACAAATGTTAATTGACCCCACGCTGCAGAGCTCAATGGGGACGACTGTCGCTAATTGCGGTGGTATTTTGAGATACGGTGGGAGCATTAGGCTGTGTTCCATCACAGGAGGAATTATTCTCTAGAGATGCCTCCACCAGCATGTGAGAGAGTATCTGTGTGTTTGTGTCACTGGTTTACAGCTCAGTGTGGGGAAGCAACCCTGGCAGCCACCTCACACTGAGGAGATAAGAAAATAAATAAATGCCTGCATTTATCTGGCTATTTTACCTAAAAAGCTGTTCCTTTCATACCTGTAATATATTTACTCAGGTACCAACATATCTTTTCTTGTCATTGTCTGCCTTTTATCGTTTATTTGACCAACTTCTCAAAGTTAAAACTCATCCTCTTTGCTAGCCTAAAAGCATAAACATAAGAGCAACTTTGTATTTAAGAGGAAATTTATACTGCCAATATGTGATTGTAGTTCCACTAAACTTGGATTCAAACCATTCATCTTGCATAAGTGTGGCCAAACCTTTGACTGGTCATATATAGGACATGTATACCTTTTATAGTTGGACATTGTAATTGTCTTTGTTTTTCTGTTGGAAAGAAGAACAGGGCTTCAAATTTAACAGACTTAAGAGACAAAACCCAGTAGTTACAGGTATGGGAGTGTTATTCCTTGCTATTCCTGTGGGGTCTGTACATGTCATCATACACTGTGTGAGGATCTCTTTGTGGACAACCATGTGCCCAGCAATGACATGGATTTGTTTACAGGTGCAGAATAACAAGGCAGATACACAGGGCATGCATCCATGCACGATCCTTAACTCAGACAGCGCAGTAAAAACAACCATAGGTTCATGGTGGCTACATTTATGCCCCTGCAATGAAGAATGAGTGGGCATTTTTTAAGGCTGTAGTTCTTTTTCTAAAGCACATGAAGGTACATCACATCATGCTGCATGTTGAGATGATGGCACTGTTTTAGGAAGCACAATTATCTGCACCTGCCACTGTTGTTAGCTGGTTGGGTTTGGTTTAGTTTGACTAAAAAGTTGGTCAGTACGGCCATATTGACTAACTTTACAGCACTGAGAGAATTGAGGGAAATTTATGATGATGGAAGGATGGCTGCCACTGATGTAATGCCTCCTGGCAGAAACAAGCACTTTGCAATTTGGTTTTAAGTGGATCATTTTGCATAAATAAAAAAGTCACAAATCTAAGGAAGCCTGCAGTTTTGCAAGGATGATGTTTGTATGATCTGAAATCTGATTCTTAGCTAATCTGATTGACTTGACCTTTATTGATATAAATATTTGAATTTCCAAATACATGCATATGTTTTACAAATTTGTAGTCAGTCGCTATCGATAAGGACTTGTGATTATCCTGAAATCTGTTATATATTGTGTAAAATGGATGGGTGTATGGCCAGTCAGTCAGTCAGTCATTTTCTGTACCGCTTGTTCCCATTAGGGGTCGCGGGGTGAGCTGGAGCCTATCCCAGCA